>CALZFC010000005.1:1802500-1972500 GCA_945643635.1 Allodiplogaster sudhausi
TGGACTAAGAATGTTCGAGAAGAACTACTTTAATATTTATTCCCTTCCATTGTTTTCTAAGAAGAACTAAAGCGTACTTCTTAGCATCAGTGATCATTCATTCATGAAGAGAGCATGCAACATTCGGAACATTAGAACGGTTGTTGTTCGTCGCTTACTTCACCTTTTTAATTTAATTTTTTTCTCTCACTTTAAACAAATTTTTATTGTTGGAAGGCAAAACTTTTAAATTGCCAAGCTTGAGACGGACTTAGGTGTCGAACTGAGCATATATTTACATTGAGATACACACATACATCGTTGCGCTCAGTGTATAAAGACATTCCCACGGATATACTAAACTTGCACCTTCGCTGGGAATCTTATCGCATCACTCCAGCAAAAAAAAAAAGAAACACCACAAATGACTCGGGCACTTATATGTTTAACTAACCTATTCTCTGTCCTCCCCTCTATCTTCCCTTCTATTTCTCCCACACTCCTTCTCTTGTTCTCTCCTCTCTCTCTCGCTCTCTCTCACTCTCGTTCTTTATCTCTCTTTTCTTCCCTCTGCTACCTGGCCTTTGCTCAATTGTTGCGGTCCAACTATTCTTCGTTTTGCTTTAAAATATAATTTTTATTTAAAGAAAGAAAATAAAAGATTCATTCAATGGGACTTGAGAAATTGTTCTATTAAATACTCATTTATAGATATGTTAAATATGTAGCTCTATAACCTGTGCTTGATATGGCACAGATTCGCTGCTTTCTAACAAGACCAGTTCACTTTTTTTTTAATTCGCCGTTCCCGTGGAAATCGGCTAATTGGACTGTCTCAGATTCTGAGATGTGCAATCTAACGCGGTTTATTTTTCTATCGTTCGCAACCTCATTTTCTTTCCGACCTTCTATTTTCAGTGCTGTTTTTTTTCCTCTTTCTCTCTATCTCTCTTTCTTTCTCTCTCTATCTCTCTCACTCTCTATTTCTCTCTCTGCTTGCGTCATTGCCCGTGCGGAACATTGCTTGCTCCTTATTCTCGGTGCCATCTAAGATGCCTTTTCCTCCCTTCAATTCTTGCCTTTCCCTTTGCCAGTCTCTTCCATCCTTGCATGCGCATGCTCCTCGTTGCGGATGCGCAATGGACTGCGTCGACGGCTCGGGCAGTCGGGGAAGAAGAGCAGAGGAAGTGGAGAAGGCGGCTGGGCAGCCAGGTTGGGGCAAGACATTTGCATACGGCAAACGACAAACATCAACGTCCGAGCTTCTTCCTCTGCGAAGAAAAAAAGCATGAAGAATTGAAGGTGCACCGCTGAGCAACTGCTGCAAGTGCAACTGCTGCTGTCCCTGTTCATGGCCACGTCAGCTGCTGCAGTTGCTGGCCCGCCCGCCCTCCTCCGTCCGCCCGCTCTGCTGCGGCCGACTGGAGAACGGCCGCGGCCCCCTTGTGCTTACCCACTTCCGCCCTCCGAAGAGTACGACATCTTCTGCCAGAGCAGCTACCACAAGGTCGGAACTAAATAGGAGAAAGTCATAAGCAATTCAATTAATTATTCAATAATTAACACATGGTCACCATGGTTTCCTTTGTCTGAGCTGCGTGTTGCGAAGAACTTCCCTTTGTTAGCTGCGCACTTTTTACTCTCCGAATTCACTTTGCTTTCACGTCAAGGCTCATGCAAGGGCATGACGACTTAGTTCTTCCGTATCCAGCTGTTCTTACTAATGATATTCACCATCCGTGCACTTTTTCAATTTTCGTTGATTACAGCGTCTACTTTCCTATTCAGCCTATCAATTTTTCCTTTCGGAAAGACTAGCAAAGAAGGGAAAAAAATATGAAGAGTAAAAATTTTATCTATAAATATTTTTTGCTTAAAAAAACCCAAGCATATCTAACCACGAACAGACGCCCTTCGTGTGTGACCCGTCTGCGCTTCTCTCGCGCACCGAAGTGGAGCTGCTGGCCGGCCGCCTCCGCGCCCTCAATCTCACCGGCGCCATCTGCTCTTCCGCTGCCGCCACCGAGCCGCCCGTCTGGCGTCCCCTCATACGACCTTTCGACGACTACTTTAACGAATACGGTATTGAGTTTATTTGAATTTATTGTTCTGCTTAAATAACACATTGATTCATATGTAAATATATGTACATACAACATCATTCTTCAATGCATGAATAAAGGTTCCGCCTCGCAAGCGGAAGTCGCGTGCGGCGCCTTCGACGCCCGCTACCGCGTGGCCATCGTTGCCGTTGACGTCGCCGCTCTACGAGGGTATTTTTTATTCTTATGACTAGCAAATGCAATAAGACCTTATCAGATATAAATATATGTACATAGTTTACTGTCTTTCTCAGCCTCTCCGAATGCGATGGCAACGATGAGGAAGACGCGGCTTCGCCTGACGGCGCGGCACGTCCGGCTTCTCTGGCCGCGGCGTCGCTGGCCTTCGCGCGCGCCCTCTCGGATCGCTGGCGCGAGGCGGCGCCCGCCGACCTTCTCCTGCTGCTCGTGCGAGCCTGGACGCCGCCGCGCCGTGTCCTGCCGCTCCTGCTGCCCTTCTACACGTCAGAAGACCCCTAGAAATCTCTTTTTATTTATTTAAATGTTCTGTTAAAAAATATTTCAAAGAAAAAATCTATGCTAATGTAGTAGCCAATATAATTTTATCCGCATTTCATGCATACTTGAAGCATGAAATAAGCATTGCTTTGAGTGGCCGCCTCCTGCACCTCGGCCGCCTCTCCGTGCCCGTGGCCGTTCCTCCGGCGGCGCTCTCGCGCGCCTCTCCCTCCCTGCTGCCGCCGCTGCTCGACGCGCTCGAGCACGCCGCGCGCCGCATGCAGATCGCGCGCCCCATTCGGGTCAGCAGCACCTTTCTGGACACTATTGCACTATTATATTTTTCATTTAAATTTGCTTTTTATTAAGCTCATGCATTTAGTTGGCAAATAAAGAAAGAGCTTTTTTTAATATATGTATAAATAGCTAAAATATATAAATAAATGGCTACTCATTTCGACGCAGATGGCCAGCGAGCGGCGGGCGACCACGGCAATTCCACGATGGGTTGTGTACGCTACGGGGGGACTGCTCGGCGCAGTCGTTGTTGCTCTCAAGTGCGCTGATTGGATAACTACCAGGCTCAACACGGGCAGGGTCAGCTAGTGAGAGAATCAGAGAGAGAGAGAGAGGGAGAGAGAGAGAGAGTGAGAGAGAGAGATAGAGAGAGAGAGTGAGAGGTGGAGGGAGAGAAAGAAAGACATAGAAAGAGAGAGAGAGAGAGAGAGAGAGAGAGAGTCAGGTAAGAAGACCCTGCAACAGGTAATAATAGGTCTATAGCTTCTGTCGATTAATGTTTCTGTCTAAGTGAATACTTCTCCAATTGAAGAAGCCGAAATGGTCGCTGTCGACGTACCGCGAGACGCGTCGCTGCCGCGCGAACTTCGTGGGCGGCCTGATGATGTCGGCGGCGGGCGCGACTGGCGCGGCGCCGGCGCCCCAGCGGAAGTCCACGATGATGTTCCATCGCTCATTCCGCAACAAGTCTTCCAATGGTATCGCCGGCGTCCACCAACAAGTGCAGCGTATCTAGGACTATCTCTCTCTATCTCTCTCTCTCTCTATCTCTCTCTCTCCCTCTCTCTCTCTATCTCTCTCCCTCTCACTCTCTATCTCTTTCTTCCTTTCGGATCACGAAAGCTTTCGAATTCTAATATATAAACATGTACATATGATTAGACCCACGGAATGTTTTGACGCAATATGTTTTTCCACATTGATTTTCCTTGCAAAGGAACATGCCCAAAATAGTTATTTCTCACTTTGGTGCTTTCTTATCGTTAGCTTATTCCAACTTTGAGTTTTTTTTAACATTCAAACTAATTTGCATGATGCAGGTTGAAATGAAATGGTTTGAAGAATTTTTTTTTTTTTTCAAAATTTTGTTATAAGACGCTCTCAGCTTTCGCCTTTGCAAGGGCTGATTTTTCGCTTGGCGCTTCAGACAGGTACTCTTTTGCATTTGCTTCAGTTCGGTTTATTTTTTTATGTTGTATGTTTATCCACTATTCTCCGATGTATTGCTAATAAACTGTTAGACAGGCTCAGCGTTTTCTGTTTTGCTTTGGAGGAGTAGATTTTAATCGAAGCTTTGAAAAATTCTCTTTTTCCCAGTTAAAAGTATTCTTTGACTTTGTCATAGTTCACAATTTCTCGTACATTTCCTTGACTTCCTCGTCTTTTCTTTCTTTCTCAGTTTGTTTGTGGCATACCCACCGGCTGTGTGCTGTCCTCAGATGGCCCCAAATAACCTATCTCTCTCCCTCTCTTTCATTCTCTTTCTCTCTCTTCGTCTCCCTCTATATTTCCCTCTCTTTCTCTCTGTCTCTCTGCCCTCCCTCTGGCCCATAGAGTGGATCATCACCCATCAACAGGCGGCAGCTGCTCGTACGCGGCGGATAGGGGGCATCGAGGCCATGACCCAATCCGATCACATCACCTGCCTCTGGCTCTCTCTCTCCCTCGCTCTCTCTCTCTCGCTCTCTTCTCTCTCTCTTTCGCACTCTCTCTCTCTTCTTCTTCTTCCTGTTCAGCCTCTCACATCCTATTTTCCTCAATATCATGTTCTCTCTTAATTTCCGCCTTGCTATGTAGCCATTTTGTCATTCTGTTAATGGCTCAGTAAGATGAACACTTGAACAAAGAAGTCGAATGAAAGGTGGCGGATATTGAATTACATTCTGAAAGAAATGTGGACAAGTGTATGTGTAAGCAGAAAGATATGTAAGTCTTAGTCTAACGATGATTTTGTATTATCATTCTCGTTCATCTTCACAACAATTTGCTGATCTTCCCAGGAGCGTAGAAGAAGCAGACCGATCAAGAAAGAGGAGAGAGGGAGAAAATAAATAGAGACCCAGGAAAGATAACAAGATATGTATGTACATATGTATCATGAGACTCATCTTATCGTTAGGCGTCTTATGGAACTTATGTTACTCTTGCGCCGTGGTTGTCGTTATTGCTTAAGAGACGAAGATGGACTCTTGAGGCTGAAGGAGGTGAGAGAAAGAGAGAGAAAGAGACAAATAGAAAGAGAGATAATAGAGAGCGAAAGTGCTTCTGCCCTACTTGCCGCGCGGGGCCCCGACTGTTTACGGCGTGTGCCAAGCCGCCAACGGGCACGAGCAGTACCGAGAGAGAGAGAGCGAGAGAGAGAGGGAGAAAGGGAGAGAGAGGGTGGGAGAGAGGGAGAGAGAGAGGGAGAGAGAGAGAGAGAGGGAGAGAGAGAGAGGAACTGACAGGGCACAGAGTGTACCACAACTGATCAGGGGCCGTTTGCTCTCGACCCCTAGGGCTGCCGCTTGTTTACGCCTCTTGCCCTTTCCGTTCACTCATTCCCCACTCTCTCTCTCTCTACGTCTCTGTCTTTGTCCTCCTCCAACTGCTTGCCCTCCTCTTCCTCATATCATTACCCGGCCCGAGACACTGCCAGCCGGCACGCTCCTTGGCACCGGGTCATCGAGGGGTGGAGCCACGATAGACAGAGAGAGAGAGAGAGAGAGAGAGAAAGAGAGAGAGAGAGAGAGAAAGAGAGAGGGTGGAGAAGACGGGAAAAAGAAACAACTAGAACGGCACAAGCAACAACGGCGTGGGTGCACCACAAGTGCAGCTGCAACACAGCACCACAATAAACGGGAGAAGAGATTGGGAGAGGGAGAGAGAGAGAGAGAGACAGAGAGAGAGAGAGAGTGAGACTGAGAAGACAGAAGAGGCCAGAGGCAGGTTCCCGATAGTTTCAGTCAAGATTCTCGCCAAGGGCACACTGTTGCACGCAGTGCCTACCGTATTCTAAATCCATTCATGAGAATGCATTTATTCCGAAGAAGCCTTCATTCTTTTGTGGATACTGTATTCATGCAATAAAAAAATCTTTCTAAAGCAAAGGTGATAATCTTACCTACAATTATACAGTAAACTTTCTGATTTGTTAATTATCCATAGACACAAGTCGAGTCACTCCTCTCTATTTCTCTCGCTGTTCATTTCTCTCTCTCTCTCTCTTTTTTTCTCTCTCTCTTTGTTTCCTTCTCACTTTGCATTCCAGGAAGAATGCGCCTTATTTTTATCTTTCTCACGGCAAGTTTCCCTTTCTAAACTTTTCCTTTTCTCTTTCACTCCCAGAGACTCTCTAATTAATATCTCTCCCTCATGGATTCGGCACACTTTCTCTTTTATTCGCTTAAGATCCGCGATCGTTTCTCGGCGATTATTCGGCGATTAATTTCAATTTCCCCTCTCTCTCTCCCTCTTCTCTCTTTCTCTCTCTCTCTCTCTCTCTCTCTTCACCTTTCACCGGCCTCCAAGATCCGTGGAGTGTGTCTTGATCGGTGCATCTTAGCACGCTCCCGGCCATTTCCCTTTCTTTCTTTATGCGGCACTGTCCTCATTTCTTGCATGGTTCCTAAATCTTGTAAGAGCCGGGAGGATACGGGAAGCCCCAAAGGCGGTCTTCCAGTCTTGCTCTCTTTCTCAGTCTCTCTTTGGTCTCGCAATCCCTTTCACACTCTATTTCTCTCTCTCTCTCTCTCTCTGACCGAATCATCCCTTTCACCTTTCTCTGCTTCAAAGAGAGGGAAAGAGAGAGAGAGAGAGAGTTGCAGACGCCCTTTCGTTCCTGTCCCCATTCACTTTCTGCTCCCTTTTACTCTCATTAACCTCATCCTCCCTCTCTCTCTCTCTCAAAGTGGATCGTTGTCCTCATTCTCGGAGGCATTAAGAAGACTTTTCACATCCGGCATCCATGACAATCGAGCACAGTACACGCAAAATTGACAGAACTATCAGACTGAAGAATATTTGCACAGTTCTAAATTTTGCCTTAATGATTCGCTTTTTTCAAGATCAGTGTGTTTACAAGAGGAAGACCAATTTGTCCAAGATGGTCGAATTACTGAACAGTCATTTCAAAAAAAAAATTCCATTTTAATAACGGCAAGAATATTGTTTTTTTTCTGAATGCATATAGATAACAAGATCCTAGAAAAGCAGGATTAAAAGAAATTTCTTAATCAGTTCCTTTAGTTCTTGATCCACGGTTCAGATCCCAGAACTCTCGTTCATTTAAATTAGTCGTCCGCTCTTTCACTTTCTCCGATTGTTTCTGTTCCGGTTGTACCAAATCTCTCAACTTTCTCGCCTTTCCTTTTCGCTGTTCGCATCTCTGCTCTCCAATGCAACTCTTCCCATTGTGCTTTCTCTGCGTTTCTCCCAGACGCCCTTTCCTTTCTCCCCCACAGGCTCTCCCTTCCTGTCTGGCTGTCCTCGAATTGGGTAACCGTGTCAGAGGCCGCTGAGCCTCCACTCTGCTTCTCTGCCACTCTTTGATCTTTTTCTGCTCTTGTCTGCAGCGATCGCCGTTCTCTCTCTCCCTCCCTCCCTCTCTATCTCTCTGTCTCTCTCTCTCTATCTCTCTCTCTCTCTCTCTCTCTGGCCACCTTCACTCTCGTTTTCGCTCTCTTCTTGTTGCTCCAAGAAGGAGAGAGCCGGCGGCGCTTTCAATTTCCTCCTATCTCTTTCCCTGGAACAGTATGACTGTGAGCGAGAGAGAGAGTGTGTGTTAGAGAAAGAGATCGCCAAAGCGTGATAGAGAGAAGGGCGATGGAGAGAAACGGAGAAAAAAGGATGAAAAGAGAGAGAGGATGAAGGCAAAAATCGCTCCTCAATTTCTTCAACTTTCACATGCTGAGAAAGTTCAAGCCGGACCGTATTTTTTCTCGTAGCCTTTCGCCATCGTACTCGGTACATTCCTTCCGGTTTTAGTCTTTTGTTCATTTCTCTGACACCAATTTTTCGTCGAACTCCTCTCTTGCTCCTTTCAAAGATGAAAAGGAATATGTTCGTTAATTCCAATCAAATGGCAAGAATTTGCATGAATTCATAATCTTAAATTAAATATTTGTGATGCCTTATTTAGGTCTCATTTGTTGCCCTGCTCGAATTTTCTTCTAATACTTCTCTGAGTCTTCTCGCATTTCCTTGCCTGGCACCACTTTTTGCTTCACCTTTTTTTCACGGCTGTCCATCATGGTTTCTTACTTTCCTCTTCTTCTTCGTCAGTGTGACCTTCGAGTGCGAGTGCGAGAGAGAGAGAGAGAGAGAGAGAGAGAGAGAGAGAGTAAGAGAGTGTGCAGAAGAGAGACGCAGATAGCGAATCGTCGAAAGGGAACGGGAGAGAAGAGTCTGCAGCCTGCTCCTCATCGTAGAAAAAGCATGGTGGAGACGACCCTGCGATCCTTTTACTACCATGCATCTACCCCCCCCCTTCCACTCTTCCCGCTCCCCCAGCACTCTGTTTTTTTTTTCTTCTTCTCCGATTCAGCGACTACCCCAGAGCAAGAGCTATCTCTCACGGCGACTCTCTCCATCTATTCTCTCCTCTCTGCTTCTTCTCCTCATCTCTCTCTCTCTCTCCCAATCTCTTCTTCTCTGTCTCTCACTATTTCAGCTCTCTTGCATCATCTGCTTTCTCTCCCACTCTGCTTCGTACATTTCCCAATAGTGATTTCTCTTCCCTTCTTCCATCATCTCTTTCAGATATCCTTTCGACTCGCCTTCTTTCAATCTCTCTTTTTTTACTCGTCTGTCCCTCCCGTTCTGTCCTCCGACTTATCCATGACCTCGTCTCCAGCTATCTACCCTTTAGCACAATGTGCCTTTGCTACAGCAGCAGCTTGAGGAATGTGATCAGTCTGAAATATTATCAGCGACACATATCAATCTCTCTCGCTCTCTCTATTTCGTCTCTATATTTTCTCCATCTCCACTTCTCCCCCATTCTCGATTCCCTTCGCCTATTTTGAACTTTCCATCCAGTTCCGGAACACTCATCGGCATTGCATTTTCCCTATTCCCGCTATCGCCAGCTTCCCTCATGCGCAACAAGGAAGAGCACACTCACAAACAAACAAGGGAGTCTTGCTTTTTGTGGCGTAGAGAGAATAGAGAGTGAGGAGAAATAGCAGAGAGATAGAGAAAGGGTGAGATTGAGAGAGAGGAGAGATGGAAGAGAGGGAAGGGGAGAGATTGCGAGAGAGAGAGAGGGGAGAGATGGAAGAGAAGAGCGAGAGAGAAGCTACTTTTCCTTGATCGCCCCACCCATCGGAGCTATCTCCCGGGGCACAACCTCCCGAAGGCGAATGTTTTCAGGTGCATGGCTGCTCTTTCTGTTTGTTCCACCTCCTGGAGGGACAAAGAAAGAAAGAAATGCTAGAAAAATGGAAGAGAGGAGGAGAGTGCGGAAGAGAGCAAAGAAAGAAAAATACGGAGGTGAGAGAGAGAGAGTGAGAAACAACGAGAGAGAGAGACAGAGAGCGAGACACACACACAGCCAGAGGGTTGCGAAATGACGGTCGCACGAAAGCGAGACATTTTCCAGGATCGCCGTTTCGAAAAAAAGTGGTGACCAGCGCGCCCGCAATAGAAATGCCAAGAGAAGCACTGCTTCCGCTCTTCCTTTCTTCTTCTTCTTGGAAGAAACTATGAGATGAGAGAGACCGAGAGAGAGAGAGAGCGAGAGATAGAGAGAGGAAGAGAGAAATAAAGCGACCGAGAGAGAGAGAGAGAGAGAGAGATGGACAGACCCGGGGCCTCTCACGAGGTCGCTGCCCACAATGTGCCTTGTTGTAGGCGATGGCCACTTGTCGGCTCAGCCCTTTCTGTTCTCCGGTCGTTTCCTGCGCATGAGACTCATAATCGTCTTCTGCGATTGCCGCTTTGTCTCCAAGCTCTCTCGCCCTTTTCTGAAACATCCCTTATCTTTCTAACCTCTCTCTCTCTCTCCATCTTTCCTTCTCCCTCTACCTCTCCCTCTTTCCCTTCGCCTCGCTCTCTGCTTCTCTCATTCTTTCCTCCTCAATCGACCTCTCTCCTCTGTAAAGTATGCCTGTCCACATCTGCTTCCAGGATAGACTCCATACAGTCTACTCTCTACGGTGTCTCTCTCTCTTTATTCTCCAAACAGTCATAACACTCGTTGTGCTCCTTCTTTCCCTTTGTTCTCTCTCTCTCTCTCCCTCTCTCTCTCTCTCTCGCTCTCTCTCTCCTTCTCAGTCTATCTCTCTCGCTGTCTGTTCTTTTCTTCTCCTTTTTTCCTCGCCAGTCTTTCGACTTCACCATCTCTCGAGATCTAAAAATGGCTGCCATTTTTTCTGATTCCCATTTTTACAAATCCATTTTTCTGATTCCCATTTTTGCAAATTATATATTGGTATGTATTTACATATGTATATATTGGAATATGAGTACACCCCATTGATATATTGGTACCATTGTCTGGCATGGATAGTTTGAATGAGCATTTGACGGTATCATATAAAGAGCTACTAAATGAGGAAATGGCTCGCCATTTGGTAGCTAGTGCATTCGCGGATATGAACAAGCATCTATATCAAAGAGAACAAATGCCATCTACAGCTCTCTCTCTCCCTCCCTCTCCCTCTCTATCCTACCTCTCACTCTTTATCTCTCTCTTTCTTTCTCTTTTTTTTCCTGCACGGGTGTCCTCAAGAGAGGTCACACCGAGAGTGCGATAGCAGTTGTATGAACGTCAGGATACAGAGAGAGAGAGAGAGAGAGAGAGAGAGAGAGAGAGCGTGCCAATGAAGAGAGTGAGAGAGTGACGGCAAGAAAGGCATTATTGAGCAACACGCCGGACAGACAGTTCAAGGGCGGGTCAGCCGGGGGCGTTCAGGAGTTGTTTGTATTTCTCTCTCTCCCTCCCTCTCTCTCTCTCTCTCGTTCTTTCTCTCTTCACCTCGTTCATCCCACCTCTATCATTTGCCTCTCATGCTCTCCATACTATGACCCCGTCGACACCATAGCAATGTTATGCGATTGAAATAGCTTTTTCTGCTCTTCCTTTCTCTCCCAGTGTCCTTCCTTGTTTCACATCCGTTCTTTTCCAAAGCAACTTGATGAAATCAGCATTTCACAACCAGCTTTCCATCCAGCTAACAAAGCGAGGATTACGACATGCAAAATTTATCTTCCCAACCAGAATGCTCGCGGCCCCAGGCGTGCCTGACCTTCTTTTGGTCGGCTCCCCAGCAGGACTGGTTGGATGGCAGTCGTGAAGTGGGTCAGACAGCCAATTCGGCAGTCGGATGCACTCTCTCTCTGTGCATGTTCATGAGTACGACATTGTTCTGGTCTCTGACTCAACCGTCTGTTTTGTCAATTTGCTTCTTTCATTTTGATTCCATCTTTAGACCGATATCCTTCGTTCTTTCTCTCTACTTCTTTTTCTCTCTGACTTGGCCACAAATGGAAAAAGTTCAAAGAGTTCGCCGCTCTTCTTTGAGTCGAAAGTCCTTGTAATTTCTCAAGCAGCCGCCGGCAATTACAGAAGTTCTCCTCCGAAATGTCTGGTGGAAGACGGCGAAAAAAAACTTCCCTTTTCAACCAAAAAACCGTTGACCGTCCACGGTCGGCCGACCTTGCATGGCAATTTGGAGAAGACACGTTCGGCTCTGAAATGGCTATCACTCTCTCTTTCTCACTCTCTCTCTCTCTCTCTCACCTTTGTCTCTCTCTCGGTCTCTTTCACTCAGTCTCTCTCCTTCTTCCTTACTTTCCTTTTCGTTTCACTTTCACTCACATTCTGATTCTTTTCTTTTCTGTAGTTTGTCTCCTCCCTCATGGTCAGCTGCTTATATTTTGCTGAATATTTCAGAGATGATAGTTGCGTATTTTGACTAATCCTTTAGATTGACAGTTGTTTTTGCGGTATTTGAAGATGTTGTTCTCTGCTACTTTTTCGTTATCGTTCCTACCCATTTCCTTATCGCAAAGTGCATATGGCACTCATCTCGAAAAGTTCTTCACTTTCTCTTGCTGCCACCATTCTTTTTTCCCTTGTTATTGTCTAGGCAGTAGTGTTCTCAATTTGTGTCTTTCTTTCTCGAATCGATTCTTTGAACTTCTCTTGCTCTCTTTTTTCTATCACATTTTCTCTCATTTCTCTCTCTCTCTCTCTCTCTTTTTCTCTCTTTCTCTTCATCTCTCTCTCTCTTTCTCTTTCTCTTCATCTCTCCCTCCTCGATCACCTAATTTTTCTGTCTCTACAAATGCCATCGACTCTCCTTGTTGAGTAGACGGTTCTTGTCACTTTTTGCCGTTGCCACTCGTTGCGTGCACAGAAGAGTTCTAGCAGCGCAGCCATCCTTCCATCCACCCAGAGAGTGCGAGTGACAACGAGAAAGAAAGGAAAATTAAGATACAGAAAGATGAGCACCTGGAGATAGGAAGGAACTTACGAGAGACTGGCGGAACAATTCGCAAACAAAAGAGAAAAATTTTAAATTTCGAAGCTAACAATGAACTGACTAAGAGAAATAGAGAAGAAAGGAGAGAGCGCATTGGATAGAAAGAGAGAAAAAACATATAGTATGTATGAAAGGATGACATACTGCAATGGATATAGTGAGGGATAGAGAGATAAGGAGAGGAACAGAAAGAAAAAAAGCCAAGGCCGCTCGACCTTAGTTGTTTTAGTTTGCCTGCCTTGTCAATCACAAGGCACGGCTGCACGGGCAGTCCCGAAGTCTACTCTAATGATGCCGTTCTTACAAGTATTCATCATCCATTTCAAGCGGTTCCGGCTGCACTCTGGCCAAAGATTGGTCAATGCCAAATGTCCATTTGCCAACTTAATGAGAGAAAATTTTTCGTAAATAAATATATTTATAATTCTTGTTGGTTATTTATGTAGATTTTGCTGTTGCTTTTCTCCCTCTCATCCCTTAAACTGAGCCTCTGTGAAACCTGCTCTCCTCAGCGCATCCGGGATTCGACATTTTCTCTATTCCTTTCGTTCTCTCTCTCTCTCTCTCTTTCTCCCTCTCTTTCGCTCCATTCTCACTCTATGCACTTTCTCTTTCGAAGCGAAAGGAGGAGAACCGGTTCAGGCGTCCCGGTTTGGTCAGCTGCTGGCTACTTCATAATGATGCGACGTCTTCTCTGTTCGCCTCCGGGCAGTGGGAGCGGAGAGAAAATGCAGATTGAGGAGAGCGAGAGAGAAGGACAGAACGAACGAGAGAGCGAACAAAGAGAGAAAGAGAGAGTGGGAGAGAGAGGGTAATCGCCAGATCCAGGCGTTGGCCAAAACGAGCTCTGGGGGGTTAGAGGGAGAGCGAAAGTTGGATATGACGGGATAAAGGCGAAGAATCGGTTGTGGCCTCTCTCCTCCTCCACGCGCCTGTCGCATCCTGTTCACAAATCGGGTCAAACTTTCTTTCACTCTCGCTCTCGCTCTCTCTCTCTCTCTCTCTCTCTCTCTCTCTTTCTCTCTCTCTCTCTCTCTCTCTCTCTCTCTTACATTTCACTCAGCTTGAGCGCGCCCAAAGGAGATCCCAGAAACAAGGCGCAAGCTAGAGATCATATGAAATGAAGGGACGCAGAGTGTCAAAGAAGAAAATATCGGTAATGATGAGTAGACAGTAGAGAGCAAGCGAAATGCATCATGTTTTCAAGCAGGATCTGAGACTGAGGATGATGCTCTTGCTGGAAATGGATGTGGAGAGAGAGAGAGAGAGCGAGAGAGAAGGGAAAGTAATGAATGAACGAATGACCTGCATGGTACGTAAAGAAAAGGGAAAGTCTCTGCATCTCTACTATCTCTCTCTCTCTCTCTCTCTCTCTTTTCTCCCTCTCTTTCTCACTTTCTCTCTCTTCATTCAACTTTCTCTTTCGCTCAGAAACTCTCTCCCTCTTTGCTCTCGTTTCACTTTCACTAATTACGCGGTCGCACTTTCACTTTTCCATTTTCACAATGCTGTCGTCTCGTGTGTTACTTATTTCTTTTCTTCTGATTTATCCGAACGTGATGAAAACATACTCGCGATATGAGCTGACTTCCCTTCATATACTTCACGCCTTTCTCTGCAAGCCTTTCTATATAAAATATTAATTTTATCAATTGGAATGCGATCACCATGAATTGTCATAGCACTCATCTCAGAATTGACATTGCAAACTATGAGGGTGCCCAACCAAACACTTCGCGAACAGCAGTTTATTGTCTTACTGTATTTGTATTACTTTTTTTAAATTTGCAACCACAACTGTTTGAATTCGTTGATTTTTCAACAAAACCTCTATAAATCATTTTCAGGAGGGTGAGGGTGGCAGCGAGGCCGAGAGAGAAAGAAAGAAAGAGAGGGATGGACATGGATTCTTCGTCGTCTGCGTCTCCGCCCTCGGAACACTCTCTCTCAGTGCTCTGCAGCGTTCCGCCTTCTTCGAGGAGAGTCGGCGTTGCCGGCGGGTACACTTCATCGTCCTCATCGAGTGGATCCTCTCCCTCGCACTTTAGGTCATTCAAATATTATTTCAGCAATTTGCGCCTTGATTATCGTGGGAGTTGATCACAAGGGCAGCTATTTTAAATATAAGATACTCTATGTACATATCTTTTTGTTTGCCATATGACGGGGCAAACAAAAAGATCTGCCCTCTTTATCGGTTCTGACCTTTTTTTAAGGGATTCAAGCAGTGTCTGCAAAAATATCTTTACCTGTATTATATTAGAAATTCCCTCCCCTACACGCTCAGCTCTTCTTCACCTTTTGCTTATTCTTCGTTGTATCTTTCTATCTATCTCTCTTTTTCTCGCTCTCTCTTACTCGCTCTCTCTCTCTCTCGCACCTTCTGTCTCTCTCCCTCTTTCTCTCTCCTTCTCGCAGTCTCTCTATCTTTCATTCACTCTCTGCTCTCCGGTCTGACAGACCCATGAGGCGAGAATGACCGGTGGCGAAGCCGGATCTTGCCTGGAGCCTCCTCTCCGAATCGAGGTCACCCCTTCTTATTCCACGCATTCACTAATGCCCAAGGACAATGGACATGATTCTGCTATATTTGTGGACAGTTGGAGATGAATATGTTCAGAGGAAGTGACAGGGCGTGCGTGATTATGACAAAGGAATTTGAGCAGCCCAATCAGGCGAGGGGATGAAGGGACGGAAACGAAAGCAGTGAATTCATCCCGCTTTAAAGTAGCACCGGTTGAACTGCATAAAACTATATTGGTAAATTAATCAACTATCACTTATTGGTTTTAGTCGTATCCCATTTTCCCGTCGTTGTTCATCAACTGGCAAGAGTTTTTTTCATATTAAATAAAGAGAAACCTTGCAGAGAAGATCAACAGCACCGTCACCACGGCGTCCACACCGAAGTCGTTGATGAGGAGACTGTAGGCGCCTTCTGTGAGAAGCGACGGAGAGCGAATGGTGGATCTGGAATCGGCTCAGGAGTCAGTGCTGGAGGAGCCGGAGCGACTCCTCGTGCTGCCTCAGGGGGCGCGTCAGATGCCAGTGTCATTGCCGGAGGCGCGCGGCAGCAGCGACAGCGCGAGAAGAGACGCATCGCTGACATGGTGAATTCTCCCGCTATGTTTATAAATATTTGTATGTACATACGTAACTATTTTATCGGAGAAACTGAACCGTCGTTGATCATAATTTATGCGCATTTGTGATGGTAGTCTTGAAGTAATAGAATAAAGTAAAAAAAACAATACAAATTAGTTGAACGTGACAACGAGTTGTGCCTTTCCAAGGCGATGGAGCAACGGCTGCTGGCGCTGTCGCACGAGAATGAGCTGCTGAAGTCGCAGCTTGAGTCACGGTCGGCTGAGGACGCGGCGGCGCTTCTGGCACGGCCGGCCGCTCTCCGTCTTTCCGCGAGTGACGCGGCGGCCCCCGCTCTCCCCGCGCCATCCGCCACTCCCGGGTCCTGCAACGACGGAGTGACCGCGCACAAGTTGCAGGTGAGAAATGTTTCGCGTAGGAAATTGATCAGGGAATGAATAATATTACATCTGGAAATGCAATGGAGTTTCTTATATGTACTTATTTAAAAAAAATTTGCTTGACTTCTTAAATAAAAAGCAATTGTATGCAGATGTGTACATGGTAGTATTTGATTTTTAATTTTAGCTTCAGAAACTCTACAACGCATCTTCCATTCTGCAAGCGAGTGGCGGTAGTCGCCTTCTGCAACCGGCTTCCGCGTCACTCGCGGGTGCCGCCTCTTCCGCTTCCGCTTCAGCCGCGGCCGCTCAGCACCTGCCGCTCTTGCAGATCTGCCAGCTACAAGCAGCCATTCAACAGCAGGTCTGCAGCTTTCTTCTCAGCAACTTGTCTCCTAGGATAATAGTTTCTCTCTTCTTTACTCGTTGGAACTGCCTCCAAATCTCTCCGCTTCTTTTATTTGCCGAAAGGAGTGTCTTAATGGGGTTCAGCGACCTGGAAAAAAATTAAAGTGCAATTTCGACTCAAAGATATAGGAGGACGTTGACAGTTTCATTAGGAATAGATTACATTGTTGAACTATGGAGTGCGTTAGAAGGGGCAGCGCCGATGAGGAACTAAACAACTATTGATTTGTGGCTGCTTTCTGGGCATTGCTAAAAAATTCGGAGTTTGCGAGGAGCACACGCTCAGCCGAACAATTTTGTATTCGATTAAATTTTTTTGCTTGGTTTTCCTTATCAATTCCAACTAATTGTCCCGCTGTTGTTTCGAACAACATACAATGTCATGGTGCAACGACTATGACATCTCTTCAGCTCCAGGACGCTGCAGCGCATTCCCTGGCGGCGCCAGACTGGCCAGCGACGGCGCCCCTCCCACCTTCGCTTTCCGCCGCGTCGGCGACCGGTCTCTTCTCGGCCGGCGCATCGGCCTTCCAGCCCTTCCACAAGGAATCCGTCATCAAACGAGCGGCTGCAGAGCAGCGCATTTCACCCGACTCCTCCAGCGACTTCTTCAAGCAGCAAGCACAGCAACTTGGTTATTCGCTATTCGCAATAGAATTGTGATGATTCATATATATACATGCCTAATAAAATATACCAAATAAATATTTAAGCAGAGCTACAAACGGACGCGATTCGAGGGCGCTTGACAACGCCCGACCCCGTCTCCGCCGCTGCTGTGCCCTGCTCGTCCGCATCCAACAGCACCAGTGTCCTGGTCGCTACGGGCCGGCCTAATGAACAGCCGCAACGCGACCGCGACACGACTGCCAGTTCACAGCAACGGAACCGCGACACGACGGCGACGCAGCAGCAGGGCCGCAGTCTGCTCGGCGCCATCCTCTCCAGCAGTGCGCGCAATACGTCGCCAGCGATTCCGCAGACGAGCACTGAGCACTGGAGCAGACTCGGCAGCCCTGCAAGGGTTTGTTTGTACTATTTTTCTTGTGAATATATTCATATACAAATAATTCCATTTTATCCGGCATTCTGGGATATAAGTCAAATATATAAATACAACTTTAGTCATATATAAAAATAAATTCGACATATCCAATAGGAGCACCACGCCCTACTCCTGTCGTCGTCTTCGAAGTCAGACAGCGAGAGTCACGCTTCGTCTGCGTCTCTGTCGCCGGGAGCGTCTGGCGAAGACCACCACTCGTCCGCTTCCACCTCTTCTTCCTCTTCCGCCATCGTTCAGGCACTCAACGGCAACTCTGTCGACAGCAAGCGGGCACGTTAATGGCATTATTCAGTTTGAAAATTGGTCTGATTAGTGCAATAGCATGTCTACATACATATGATTTGTGCCAAAGAATTGGTAATCCCGTTCAGCAGGCGTACATGGACCGGCGGCGGCGGAACAACGAGGCGGCCAAGCGGTGCCGCGCCAACCGCCGCGCCGTCTTCGAGTACCGCTCGAGGCGCGTCCAGATTCTAGAGGGCGAGAACGACCAACTCAAAGAGGAGATCGCTGTGCTCAGGAGGTGCGTGGCGAGTGTTTGAGAAAGAGTACAAAAAACACAAAATCTTTGCTTCTTTATCTTCACAACTCCGCCCCTTCTCACCCAATCTGAGTACCTCATGGCTAGATTGATTTCAAACTTTTTAATGACGTTTTTAAATAATGATTTAATAAAACATCATAACTGAAAAACCACAAGAAATAAAGGAATTTTTTCCAGAGAAATCTCGCACTTCAAGAGTCTGCTCGAGTCTTCCAGTCTGCAGAGCGTAGCGTTGTCTGCAATCACGCAGACGCCCCCTTCTGGCTCGCCATAGCTTCCCACTTTTCCCCTTGGCTCTTCCACTGAACTCGCAAAACCTGAGGCTCGCTTGCCATTATAGGAAGACATCACTTTTATTGTTACTTCAGCGACTCTTCTTTTTTTAGTGAGGAAGAAGTGGACGCAGCATACTTATATTTGCCCAGTTATACTCTCCCGCAATAAACGAAAGTTTTTTGTTAAATCAAATGAGTGCAAACGCAACTGGATATGTTCTCTATCTCGTCGCGAACCCAATTCCGTTTCTTATATGCACTAGTAATTAATTAGACTGTCACGATATTCGTAGATCGCATAAATTCGCTTTCCAACCTAAATTCCGTCTAGGCCAGCCGTTTGCTGGTTAGACAGCTAGTAATTCTTCAGACTTATACAATTCTAACGTATTCACCCGAAATAACGCTTTAATAATACTCTTTGTAATAAGCATTTCCAGTAATTGTGTCCACATTTGTGAAGACTTGCTTTGCAGGCGTAATCGTTTAAAACTTTCTTTCCTATCTTTATCTCGCCGACCTGTACGTATCGTGTTGACTTGTGTGGTATCAGCTATCAGCCCTCATTCTACTCGACTGTGATTCACTACCTTTTCTTATTTATTAGATATGAATATTAAACGATCATACATACTTTTTTACAGACGAATACTGCAAAGAAGACATACACAAGAAAACGGGATGCATCAATGGTGGTTTAAAAAAGGTATAAATTTGTTCTAAATAGATATATAATAAGAAGTAAAATTTGCAACGAGGAACCGGCACATGGACACATTTCTTGATGGAAACATTAAAAAAATATAAATATATACAATGAGAAAAACAAGCAGGAGACACTAAATACTATTGCGATCGCGACATAGCAATATCGTTCGTGTGGATGGCAACTTTTTTCCAAAATTCATGTAGATTTAGTCATGTGCACAAGGGTGTAATTACTGTGGGAAATAGGCCAATATTCGCGATCTGTATTGTTGACAAGGTCATCCCATGCATTAAGAATATTCCATCGTATGAGGCTCGCATTAAGCTTTTGTCTCTTTCTTCTCTCTACCGTAGGCGACTAGGAATTGATTTTATTACACAATTCAAGGTATTTAACATTCTTTATTCTTGCTTCAATATAAATATACTCTTTCAAGCCTTGTTGTGATACCCCAACTTGCCTTTAACTTTCCTTACAGCTAGGTCTATTGTTTCAGCTATCTAAAATTCAGAACTTTCACAGTCTTGAAAGTTGATGTTGTAGTAAAGACAACTACGGTCAATCCTCCTGCTGTTCCCTCACTTGCTTGTTCCGTCGCTGGCCAAGACGAGGCCGAGCAGTGGCGCCCCCGATTCGGTACGACCCGTGTTCGTCGCCCCTCTTTTACCTTTATGTATTTACTATTTTGCAATTGAACAACCTTACTATCCCATTTTAATGTCACACAATTAATAAACAAATAAATGAGCTAGAGTCTGTAGCCGAAGAGCGATCAAAAGATCGCGACTATTTATTTCGACATGGCTTATGTCCAGAATCAACGTGTTCCATAGAAACGGCGCTGCTCTTCATCTCAACTCTCCATCTTTGCCGTCCTCATCTTATGTTACGGCTAAGTCAAAAGCTCACTTCCCTTTTTGATTGTATCGCTTTTCTGAGCAGAACTTCGTTGGTCTCTGGAACTCCTTGCCGAATTGGGAGGGGCTCCCGAAATTTTCACAGACTTTCCTACACGGGCCAACACTGTGCTACATAAGAGTGCAATTCCCCTTTCAGTGCTGAAATTGTCGACCGCAATTCGACCAATTATGTTTGCTTGCTGCCTAGCAGTCCATAAACTGTCAGGTAAAGTTAAATCTGTAATTTGAAGTCTGCAGTATATTCGGGCCTCTATCTCAGCAAAATTTTGGCGCAATTTTTCTGTTCAAACAAAGATTACAGCTTGGTTGCAGCGCATGATTACTTTGCTTTAGTAGCCGGTAGGATGGCAGCGTCTAGACAATGCTTCGAAAAGAAATGTCGCTAATCCCGCAGATAGGAAACTGGAATACGTCATCAATTCAACTTCTTTATTCCTATTGCAGTATGATGATTCTGCTCACTCTTTTATTCTCCAAATATCCGAGAGTTCTCAGGGAAAAATGTTTTTTCGAAGCAGGAGGGTGAGCATGGGGCATACAATTAGCTTGACAACTTGAAAACATTCTTTTTAGGCGTTCAATTGGTCGGAAGATGTATTTATCTGCTCTCAGCCGAGAGCAGAGTTGGCCAGACTGGACACGAACGGAGCAGAAGCTGCGCGCGTGGGCATCAAAGAGTTCACCGCTGCTTTTATTCTCCACTCTATCCTTCTCTGTACTCATCATCTTCAACTTCTGGCCATTGCTTGCTAGCAAGTCCGCTGCTGTCATTGTAAGTTTCGTTTAAAATAGGAATTACATTTTGTTTTCATCCTTAAAATATGTAGTGAATTTGAGAACAAATATATGTATAAGCACTGCGGGTCTTACTGAACACACGGTGTCAAGCAATTGGGGAAGAATAAAGAGAGACAGCGAGGAGAGAGAAAAAAGATCAGATACAGATGCTGGCAAGTGAGCTATGGAAAAAATAAGATTAACATTCCCAGCAACTTATTATTTATGCCGTAGCTGTGAATGTATCACTTGATCATTATATGGATATAAATATTTAATCATTTAATTGTTAACAGACGGCCTCAAAATGCTTCGGCGACGTGGACTGGCCGGCCGGCAGTCTGCTGGTGGACGAGCGGGCTCTCCGGCAACTCGCGCGTGGTGACTGCCCCGCCACGGACACCTTCCTCGTCGCCGTCCCGGCCAGCGACGGCTTCGAACTCGTTGAAAATCTCAAGAATGAGGGACTTTCACATCTTTACGGCATCAATAGAACTATTCAAGTGAGGCCTGAACGCAGAAAATAGAATGAATTAATTTGAAATCAACGCTTTAGATTCGCAAAATTTCGACGTTGGAGCGCAACGACAAGGACTTTATTATGTTCGTGACAACGACAGGGAAAAGAGCCATGCAAAGGTTTAAAAAAATTATTTTAACTCTCGCGGATTGTATAAAGATAAATTAACAAAAAGAGAATTTTTTAAATTATTAGGCTCTCCTTGCAGATTCCCGGTCGACTCCTTTGGCGATCTCAACATCCCCCAAGACATTCCCAAGTTCCTCGACGCCTGGAAGGAAGCACACTTCATAGATTGCTTGAACATTGAGCAAGTTTCGGTTTCCTTCATGTCTTGGTTTTCTATCTTATTCAAATTCTTGATTAATGAACTTGAATTATTAAAATGTGCATATTTCTTTATAAGCGTATATAGTTCGAAAAATGTGTCTCGTTGTTTAGTGATAAAAATTTTTCAGCATGAACAGGACCAACTCTGCAAGTAAAATTGCACTCAAAGACATTGACAAGCTCGCCAAACTTCGTGATTTCCTTATCGCTGGCTTTGGCATTCGACCTTCACTCTGCGGAGGGACGCTTTTAGGTTTCTGGGATTGAAAATGCAGTTAGTGCTTAAAGGAGCAGTTCACTGAAAATTAACGTACATACGTTATTATGAAAGTATTCGCTTGTGTCCACAACATACTTTTAGAAAGTTTGAACTATTTTTGTCCACATTTTTTTAGTCTTGCTCTCAGCCACACTCCTATTTCGCACGCTCTCTAACCAGAAGAAGGGCCAAATATTTGAGGGCGCATATTCAAAATTTTCCTAATGTACTACTGTTGAATCATTCAGTAAACGATTACTTTAATAATTTGTTTTCCTTGGCTATTATTCTATGAACAACTTCTACATGAAGTGGAACTATAAAATGCGAAAATATTTGTTTTACACTTGAAATGGCAGGCTGGTATCGGGAGTGTTCGATCATCCCCCACACGCACGACTTTGACTTGGCTGCTCCTTCCGAGGAGTACGTCGATGGGATGGCGGCAGTGTTGGACAACTCCAGACAATTTCGAGTTGCTCGCATCCTTGGCCAGGTCGTTCAGATTTATATAAATTGATACCTATAATCGATGCTGTACTCAAAACTCAGTTGTCTTCATCTTTAGCCAATCGATTCTCTCGAGTTTACTTTTGTGCCGCGCCCGTACGGCCCACCAATCGATCTCTTCTTCCTTTACCGAACTCACAATTTGACGTATACACCAGGCCTCGATACTTCCTCACGCACAAAGATTCGCTGGGAGTATCCGTGGTAAGAGAGTGGGAATTCACAACAATTAAAAAGCAACTATGCAGTAATTTAAATGCTACCAATTTCATCTTCCGTAGGCGCATCGATCGTTTCTGCACTGGCGAACTGCTTGGCCATCTCTTCCGTGTGCCTTGCGAAGTCGAGCGCGTTTTGGAGGTTAGCGGCTGAGTGTGAAGATTGGTGGCAACGAATGGCTAGTTAAAAATGAACAGCTTTGCAACATTTTCCTAATTTTTAAGACAAATACTTCTTTCAAGACTCAGTACGGCCGGAACTGGCGCGAGGACCATCCGACTTCCCGCTGGAGCTGGAGTAAATCCAGCCAGAACAACCGAGTGGTCGGCACATTCTCACCAGAAGAGATGAAGGAGATGCGCTTGGGATAGCCGCACATTTATTTTACTGCTCACGTGTAGATGTTCTATTGCAGTGCCACAGATTGTACATAGTTTTATTAGTTGAAAGAAATGCGATAAATTAAGATCGAGAGAATGTATTATTGATAGAAAATGAATCGCCAATAATATGATATTGAATATTTTCAAGTTGACCCCTACCTACATATGCATTCGAATCCGCGTGCTCATAATTTCTCTTCCTAGGTGTTTCCTCGCTCTCTCCAGGAACTGTCGCTTTCCTTTCCTTCTTCTGAATTCACCATTTGAAATTGAAGTTATCTAATAGGGGCTGTGTCTTTTTGAATTTGGCATGTTAAGGTGAAGCAATAAGAAAAAGAACGTTTATATTGACCGTTTTCTATAAAAATCGATGTAATTACCAATGCATTTTCAATGGCACAATGAGATTTCTTCTGAGAATAAAAGTTATTGACTAATAGTCGTCATCATTCTGTACTTATCCACTTCATGTACATATGTAAATCGAATAAAGAACAAAAGGATAATAGAGTCGTAATTGAAGTTACTAATAACAGGAGATCATCACAAACATCATTTGTAAGAAACAAAAAATCCACTCTTTATGCAGAAGATTACTTATGGGTATTGGTTGTTTCTACAACGTTGTCGGGACATGAGTGGTTTTGGATGAGGCAGTGTTGGCTGCCTTTGTGGCAGTGACTTTTGCAGTGTCCGAGGTCGTAGTGATGTTACGGCAGAAGCAGAACGGACGCAACTCGTTGTCGCTGATGCAGTCGGCTGTTTCTTACCGCGCGCTGCAGTCGAGCTCCGGCCCCTTGTACTTTTGATTCCTACGGACGCGCCCATCCTTGCCGAGTTCCGTCACCGGCACGAAACTGCGGTCGCAGTCGCTAAACAACGAATCTGTTTTGCAGAATACGATATATTGCACCTGTGCATATTTTTCATTATTTTGGTTTCTGTTTATATTTGCTTGACATTCTATCTCTATAGAAGGCTCTATACGCTCTAAAATATCCGGTACTGGGTATGGATATATGTAGGTATGCACATAAATTTGCATGCAGAAATCGTGTTTTAACTGCGCTGCTCTTTGTTAGCTGCTCGAGCCGCTCGAGCTGATACGAGCCTCAGAATTTAAAAAAAAGCGAACGCAAGAGGATCGAAGCTGCGATTGAAGATCTTGGCAATGTCCGGAGTCCAAGCAGGAAGATCAGTCAAGATGCAAGTGTCGAAGACCTTGTAGTGCGTTTCACCTAAACCTTAGTGAGTGTGACGGAATTTAATCGACTATTAAATGTGCTTAGTGATAGTCTTCAAATAGATTATTTTCCATTTTTCTTCGGGCAGCACTTCAGTTTTCAAAATAGTTTTCAGTTTTCAAAATTTTTTAACTGAGAGTGGCTGCATGGCTCAAGATGACCGCAGAATGTATCGACTATTAAAAGGAGGTCGTGAACCTTGCAGAAAGCCGTGATCGAACATGAAGAGGACGGCGTAGCGGACGGCAACGATGCTAGCCACGACAAAAACCAGCAGCGAATAACTGGCCATCTCTTGCGAAATGATCTTCCGTAGGCGCTTAAAGATATTTCTTTTTTGTTTAATTCACTATTGAGTTTTTTGGAAATTATCATTGAATCATTGCAAAGGCTAAATAGAAAAAGTACTCTGGTAGAAAAAGTACCAAGATAGATGGAACCAACCGCTCACGAAGAGCCCGCTAGGGGAGACTGACTAGAAATACACCGCGAGCGAAACAAGAATGAAAATAAACACATGGTTATGTAAATGAGGGGACGGGTAGGAATTAAGAATAAGTGTGGAATGTGAACTACACTACAAATATCGCTCACAATCAGCAAAATTTATCGATATTTTCTGAGTAATTCAAGCGAGAATTTATTAATCTTTTCTGAGAAATTTTTAAGCAACCGCAGTGTTTCGATCAATATGAGAATCTTTTATGGATTGAAAAATTGTGATTGTTAAAGCAAAGGATAGCCACATACATATTTATTTACTGCTGCATCCGTGTGGATATTAGTTGTGCTGTGCAGTTGTGTGGAAGATGGTAGTTTCATTTGTTGTCGCGATAAATATTAAATAACGAAAATGTATCTAAAATGAAAGGAAAAGAAAATCGAACTGCTGATAACGATGAGAAATTTTAAATTGTCGTGAAAAATTAATTTACACGCTCAGAAAACATTTAAACGCTCTTCAAGTAATCGTTTCTCCGTAATCCCTAATAATTTATCCGTAATCGTTTCTCTCACAACCAGTGCTGCTCCAGCTTTTAAAAAGACTTACCAATGAGCTACTGGGATTAGGACAGCTCCAGCAAAAATCTCCAACGGTTGGAAACTACAAGCACTAAGAAAACACTGAGATGCGTGCAAGGTAGCCGAACAACTGCCCTAACCAACATCCCTGCTGTGCCCTTCAAGTAGATGAACTGAAATTCGTCTATTGCAACGAGTGCATATTGCTTTTGCTTTCGACGCTCTTTTGTCTCTGTTCTACCGAAATTACGGTTGTTTTTTTATTGAATGTCCGTACAAATTCATTTAAAATACTGTAAACTATTGCAAAGATAAGTTTCATTTTTCATGTCGAAGCAAGTGCTCACTATTAATCGAATATCAATTCCCTTTATAGAGCTGCCTCCTCAGTGGTATTTTGGAAGAGGGCGAACGAGCGTGCCCAGATTCCGCTCGAGACTTTGAGCACTCGCCACTGAAATGTTAGAACAATGAATATTCGGTCAGCTCAGGAATCGTTGTTAGCTGAACATTTAGACAGTGCAATTATAGCATGAAAAATAAATATCCTGAACCTAAGCAAATGGCGTCGCCAGCCGACGTCGTTAGCGGGAGCGACCACTTGGTTGCAGAGCAGACAACGCGTCCGGTTCGGGCCCGGTGCTGAGGCATCAAAAAGTATATAGAGAAGAATTATTTATATATCAAATGTAGTAAGCAAAAACTTATTTTCATTTCCAGGATATTGATTTTTTAAGCCTCCTGACGCTGGCATCGGTGGCGGTCGAAGAGGCGTCGCTCGATCGGAAGCCGGCACGTCGCGCACTGCTTGAAGTCGTCACGAGCGGAGCAAACATCCAGGAGATGACGACGCAGCTCAGCCACTTCCAGCACCTGCAATGGGTGAGATTCAACTTAGGAGAAGATCAGTTTACCCTCCTGAGATGATTTACATGGAAAACTGGAATTTCAAATCGCATAAATCTCAAGCGTTTCTTATTACTATGAAACGCTTGAGTTTCATTAAAAAACATAAGTGGAGACACCTTTCCGCAGTGGTCGCACTCGGTGAGCATCGGACAGTCATTCAAGTAGTGCGACTCGAGCTCGTCCGGCCCGAAGGAAGCATCAGAGGTGCCGCAGAACATGCAAATCCTGAAGTCAGCCATTACCTGAGGAATTAAAAAAAAAAAAAAGCTAAAAACGTGCTTGTCGCAGTCGTCGTCGTCGCGTGGGTCGGACTGTTTGGCCCGCACGTCGATTCGAACCGACTTCGCAACGCCGGCTGCCAGCTTGCCGCCGGGACGGGAGGTCGAGCGAGGAATCGCAGAGGGCTGCAGCCGTCGCGTGCTCGCCCGCTCTGGCATCGATATCCTGGGAGGAGCATCAAATCTATTTAAACAGGCTTTATTTTCTCGTTGACGCGATGATATTTTAAATTATCGATGGATGGTTTAGAACGAATGTAAAAGACGTTGCCTAACGATCTAGTCATGCTGTTCCTTCCTGAACGCGCTGAGCGTGCGCCGTTCTTCTGTTCTCCGGACACTGGTGCTGACTGCTCAAGTCATGGTCTTTTTTAAAATCATTTATATATGTATGTATGTATATATATATATTTATTTATTTATAAGGAGTGTAATTACCTTAATTTCTAAAAAAAAAAAAAAAAAACGTATGTCTGACTTGTTTGCTGGCAGCGCTCATCTCATCGTGAAGCTGACGGAAAACGGCGACGCTGCTGTGGGGAGCCATCGTGCGCAGCCGATTGCGATCTCCGCCCTTTTCAAGACAGAAAACAACTTATTAGTCAACTACATACATATATCTCATATCCACTAACTTATAACTTTATCTGTGAAATGATGTACTTTAAATGATACGCAAGGGATAGCAGCAAAAGCTTACGTTGCTGAAGAGTTGAAGGTAGATACTCTTGCCCAGAAGGCGAACCTGCAAAGACGCCGTGTATATTGCAGCACTCTTCATTGTTCTTTCTCTCCAACCTCGCCATCCGTGCTGCGCATGCAAGCGAGGGCGAAGCGAGCGACAGGAGCTTCGCTCAGTCCACTCAAGAGTTATGCTCTAATTTCCTCTTTTTCTCTGTCTCCCTCTCTACCTCTTTCTCTCTCTTTCTTCTCTCTCTCACTCCTCTCTCTCTCTCCTCTCTGACACTGAATCATTAGGCGCGCGATGTGTCCGCACGGCGTCGTTGACAATGAGCGCGCGGCCCTTCTCGCCCCGCGTCCCCGCGCGCTCTTTCGCGCCCACGAAGCGAGAGAGGATTGCACGGGCAATCTGAAGAGGGAGAGGAATTACGAGAAGAAGGGGTGGCCGAGTGTTTATCGTACTATAATAAAAGCCATAAAACCGACTCTCGGATGGCCATTTAGAATCTCGGCAACAGCTGCGCGCGTCTCAGTTGCAGACCGCTTGTCCTGCAAGTGCTGTGATTGGGTGAGGACTGTGCATCCACCATCCATCAACCGTATCAGATGTATCCCCTCTTCTGCCCTCCACTGACATTGCCTGCATCGCCGGCCTTGCTGCCGAGAGTCTCGTGGATGGCGTCTGCCAATGGAGTTGCCGCTTTGAAGAGATTATTCTTTGGCAGAAAAGAGAGCGAGCAGTACTTGAGAAGCGAGAGGGCTTCCGCGTACACCTGCTTTTCTCTTATTTCTCACGTACATATTTACAACAATATTAAACAAAATTATTACTTGGGTAAGGAAATGAATAAAAGAATATCCGAACGTTATAAAGATTGTCTCTCAGGAGCCGTGCCAGAATCGGCAGTTGCGCAAAGAAGGCTGCGTTTGGGTTGTCTCCTCCGCTCAGGGAAGTCAGCTTCATCCGCAGCTCGTGAAGTCCTTCACGGCGCACTTGCCAGGCCTTTGCGAACGTCTTTTCCACCTCAAGATGACTCAGACTCTGGGAGTATATTTAGTGTGTCTAGCATACTGTATCGTGGCCGAACAGTCGAATGGCGTCGATGAGTTGGCCGTGCTCCTTCGGAGGAATGAGCGCGAGGAGCTGCTGGTCGGCCCGTCGATGGCCGCTTCTCTGGTAGGCCGACAGCTCAGAGTCACTCGCGCGTCTTCTGCGAGCAACGACGCGCTTTCTCGCAACGTTTTAATGAATAATTTATTATTCTTCACTATTTAATTAAGTACAGATGCAATAGATATGCGTATGTATGTAAATAAGGTCATTGCCCATTAGAACCCTTGTTTCCACCGAGATTGCCTTCTCTTGTTGGATATGCTTCTTGGGACTCATCAGGGATTTTTGTCTAAAGCGATTCCGTGACGAAGAAGTCGGATCGTCGGGTGAGAAGCGGGGACAACTAATATATAATAAAACTGCTTGCACGAGCACCGACGACATCGACAAAAGCTATTTATTAGCGCTGACAAGGTTGTTGAAGCACAGAAACGACACAAAATTCAAGGATAACTGTTAGATAATTGCATGCTGGAAAGAGTAGAAATCACCAGTCCTCAAAGCTCACACGCGCCCTCCCGGAACGCTCTCGTTCAGGCCGTCGACGCCTGTCCCCACTACGAGCCCGAGGGCGGTCCCAATCAAACAGGTCATGACTTATGCTAGTTCCACTGCTTGGCCTGTCCCTTGCACTGCTACTTCGCTGCCTTCCACTGCCTCCCCTCTCCCTCTCCCTCTCCGTCTCCTTCAACTTCTCCCTGTCTCTCTCCCTCTCCCTCTCTCTTCCCCCACTCCCCGCTCGTCTTCTGCCAGAATCCGCCCGTTGCCCGGCAGAAGACTCCCTCTCGGCGTCTGCTTGCCTGCGCAAGACTGCGGGGACGATCATGTTCTCTTTCTCGAGGAAGAGATTCCGGCCGCCGGTCGAAGAGGCCGACGGACTTCGCGGGACGGCTGATGGCGTTGATCTGCATAGAAAGGTGACAATGTAGCAACACAGTGACAATTCGGACTTTATTTGCGAAATTGGTGTGAATAACTAAATAAATAAATGAAAAAGATAGCGCACCTATGGGCTAAAGCGAGTCGACTGCTGCCGCTGCTGCTGTGGCTACGGCGGCTGTCGCTATCTGCTGAGCTCAGTCTCGAAGAGCCGGCCGATGGGTAGCGACTGATGGAATACATGCTTATTCGTTATTTTTTGTATTCTAATTTCTTATTTATTTTATTTACATTTAGTAAGAAAGGAAGTGAAATTCTCGAACGGTCTCTCAGTAGATGCTGGCCGTCGCAGGATGCCTTTGGGCTGTCGTTGCTGCTTGCGAGAAGTCGCCGACGGAGGCGGGCTGCTCGGCGCATGCCTCAAAGGCAATTTCTTAAGTCGAAAACTACATTCTAAGGAAACTATTTTATGAATAACAGAATTTTTAAATAAAAATATTATTTATAATTTAAAAAAAAAACCTATCCGCCGAGTGTTTGGGAGAAGGTGGCTTATGCTTGAGTGATGAAGCGAGCGACGAATTCCGAAGCACCGGCTCGGCGAACGCTGCAGGGTGAGAGAAAAAGGGTCAATGTTAATGTTATAAACTATTACAAAACACTTAAAACTTCATTTGTTTAATTAAGATATCAAATACTTTGGAATGAAAATCAGACAGAGAACCAGTCTGGGCAGACTCTTCTTCAGAGACGCAGATTTCCTCGCACGCATCTTCCATTCTTACAGCATTCAGTCAAGCAATGGAATAGCTAGCCGGGTATTCATTTACAGCTAAGCTCCATATTCTACTCGGCCTGCTGCGACTTCCAAGTCTCCACTAGGTCGCTTTATAATTTCTCATCTTCCTTTCTCTTTCACATTACGACTCTCCCTATCTACTTATTTCTCTCAATCTATCGAATTCTTTCTACTCTCTCATATTTGTCATGTATCTGCTATTTGTGATAGTGAGTACAGAAATATAAGATTTAAATAAATGGGCAGAGAGTTTGTAGTGAAATCGAGATAGAGGCAGAAAGAATGACCATGGGGCAGGCTAAACTACTTAGCTTCGTTGAAAGACGAAAAATTTTCGCAAATGAAAAAATTAGAGCGACAACGAGAATGCGAGAGGGAGAATTATTAGGAATGGGAGATTGGGAGAAAGAGAAAGAGAAAGAGAAAGAGAGAGAGAGAGAGAGAGGGAGAGAGAGAGAGAGCAAGAGAGAGAGAGAGACCGCTATCATCGAGGCGTTCCCGCTTCTTGGGCGACAGCGTGGAAGATGGCGACGACCGCTGCTTCGGTTGCTCTTTCGGGCGCGGCGGCAGCAGTGGTGGCAGGTTTATGATGGGGGCAGCAGGGAAGGAGGAACGGTCACTCAGACGAGGAGCCGGTTGGGCAACACTCGAGTAGGATCTGGGAGAGAGGAATAGAGAGAGGGAGAGGAAGAGAGAGAGAGAGAGAGAAAGAGAGAGAAAGAGAGAGAGAGAGAGAAAGGAAGAGAGGGACAGGGAGAAATAGTGAAATAATATTACCCTTGTGAAGATGACGAAGGCGAGGGTGATGGAGTAAGCAAGAAGTTTGTATTGATTGGCGCCTCCTTTTCAGTCGGCGAAACATCTATAGAAAACAACAGTTTAAAAAAATCATTTGTATTTTATCTTAACGGAGCATGAAACACAACAGTAATTTATTATCATTTTTTGACTATGTTGTTTCCTCTCTCTAAATCATATGCTCTCTCGCTATTGAAAAAAATCTCGCGAATTCAAGAGTGAGTTTCGGCTCCTCTAAAGAGGCTCCAGTCTTCGCACTGATTGGATTGAAGAGCTTCGGCTTCGGTGGCGGGTACACTTCGATCTCCCCTTCGAAGAACTCCTTGGGCCGGAAGATGCCCGAGTTATTCCCAGGGATTGAGTGATGGAGTGGGTCGTTCTAGAGATGTATTCCTTTCATTTCATTTTTACAAGTTTGTTTGATAGATCATTAGAAGGATGACAAGCATTACCAGTAAAGAATGTATTTATATTAAATTGATCTGTTAACCGGCGGCGCATCCTCAAGAAGCGCGGGATCTACTGTAGCGAGAAGATTGGCCCGGAATGTCTTCATCTCCTGCCGGATCTCGTGCGCGCGTTCATAGTCTTCGGTGCGGATTGCCTTGATGGCAGGATTAAAGTTGTTAAAAGTTGCTCGCTTTTGAGTTCTGCCATGAGTTCATCAACATAAAGCGATCTTCCTACTGACAGTAGCCTGGTCATTCTCGAGTTCTTCCATCTCCTTGCGCGATTTCGAGAGTGCTCGGAGGAGATCCTGAGCTTGTTTTGCAAGCTTGTAGTCGCCTTCCTGAATTTGATCATTCTGCATTTTCACGTTGAAATTTACAAATAATTTTTAGATCGAGAGAAAATTAGCGGGATTAAAACCATGTGCGAGTACGGAGTATCACTTATAATAAATATTACTTACAGCCCAATTAACATATCGTTTTATGAAGGTGAATCTTTCGCATCTGACTAAAACATACATCTATAGATAGTTTGAAACATTTTTGTTCGCTTCCAACAAAGTTAAGAGCACGCAAAATATTGCGCGGCCTGCTAGCCACCCTCCTAATTCACACGCTCTCTGACCAGAAACAGGGCCAAATATTTGAGGGCGCGCACTCATATGGTCCCAATGCATTGCTGTAGAATCATTCATTGCATGGTTTCTTTAATTTACACGGTTGAAGAGTGGAAACGGCTAAGACGAGAAGAGAGCAAGCGTAACCTCGACTGCTCTGGCCTTCCCCTTCTCGACAGTCTCGATGATGGTGTCTACTTCAGTGGAATACGCGCGATCAGTCGCCTTCCCGCTGTCCTCTTTCCCAGTCTTCCTCATCGTTCCAGCAATATTCGATCTGCGAAACGGGTACATACAAGTTGAAGAAATTCCGTTTTGCCATATCGATAATAAATATTGATTGGTAAAGAGTATGCACCTTTTGTTCGATCCTTCGACGTACTTGAAAGAAGCCAACTCGCGAGAGCCGGGCACCGCTTGACCAGAGAGGCGAAGTTGCACTAGGCCGACCTAATGAGAGTTGCAGGGAGAGAGTGAAGGGGGAGAGAAGGCAGAGAAAGAGAAGAGAGTGGAAGCTAGAGGAAAAGGTTAGACAAAATGGAAGACTGATAAAGAAAGCGAGTGACAGAGGAAAAAAGGAAAGGTGCAAGAAAGAGTGAGGGATACCTGATTGTCAGGATTGTTCTCGCGATGAGCATAGTTCTGATGGAGTAGCAGCCGGAGTGCCGTGCACTTCTCGTCCAAGTAGACTGTCTTCAGCTCGTGCTTATCCGCACGACTCTTTGTCTCTTTCAGAGTTACCGTACTACAATGACAGATGGAGTGGAATGAGAAAGCAATTAGTAAGTATTGAATACAATGAACTCATAGAATTTCAGTCAAACCCAAGTTGTTTCCAAGTCGCGCTCCTGTACGAGATATAGCTGTGTCCAGCGAATAGCTCGATCTTACTCGCTGAAGACATTTGAGAATTCAACGTTTTATTTCAACTTTCTTTTCAAATATCGCCTGAGTGAAAACGTGAAATTTCAATAATCTGAATGGTCGAACCTACGAAGAACTTGTGGCAAAGCAGCTGGAGCTTCTCGATGTTCGCCTCGCGTCTCAACTCGACTATCAATTCTTGAGGATACTTGCAGTTCCTGTACGAAAAAAGCCTCTTGAAGCTCGCCGTATTCCTCTCAATCTTCCCCTTCTCCTCCTCTCGTGATTCACCCACATTCTTTCTCCAGGTTACCATGGACCTTCTCTTTCCAGGCGTGTACAACAATGCCTGCTGAAATTAGAGAAATGCGCAGTGTTTCAGCAAACCTAAAAGAGCAGAAATATACATGTGTATGCATGTATATAGAGCGTAGGAAATGCTCGCGAGGTATTTTCGGCAGCACTACAGATGTTGGCGGTTACTGGAATTTGCTTCACTCGTTGTTGCCCAAGAAACTCACCTTCTTTGCTTGGAAAGAACTTTGGGGAGTTTATAAAAAATCTTTAAATATTCTACACAAACATATGTATGTACATTTGTATGTACATATATTCATTACATCATCTTTCAGATATTTTTTCTAATGTAAGACGTTATCTTAACCTATAGGGTCAAGTTTAAAACAACAGTTAGAAAATGATTTGCAACAATTTTCCTCTAATTTTTTCTGACTTTTCCGAGATCCACTCGTTGTTGACGATGAGTGAGAGAGGAATGAGGTCGATGTCATCCACAGTCGGCGTCTTCACCACACGAAACTCGAGCTCACGACGCGAGTCGTCCATCTCAGCCTAATATTAAGGGGATTTCAGAGATCCCGCCTTATAAATCCAGCCCTTTCCCATGTGATATTTGCTGCGGCCTTGAGGTCGACGATTCCCTCTTGTTCTTCTTCTCTTCTCTGCATCCCTTGCATGTTTCCATGCTTTTTCTTTCTCTGCAGCAGTCTATGGCAACTACTTCTCTTCTCTTTCCTGCTCCCTATTCATAGTAGGCATTCTTTCTGGCCGCAGCAAAGCCCTTTGCTTCTTTTAGCTCAACGGATTCTGCCTGGCAACCGCTCTCCGGCGGCAAGTCCGCCATTTATTTCCCTCATCGACAACCAGAATGGTTCTTCACTGCATTACTTTCAAGAAAAACTGCAAAGTTCGTGTTGCTGTCCATTAAAAGAAAAAAACTATGATTAATCGTGAAAAAACTTCCAAGAAATGAGTATTCACAAGCTTTATTACATGCAACAAGCGCTGAAAAAATACAATGTCGCTGTGGCAAAACAAATTCTTCCTTTACAATGAAGGAATGTTCATGGTAAAAATATCGAAGCAAAAAAACATGGTCTGATGGAAAAAGAAACCTAAGAAATGCAGAGTGAGACAGAGAAATGTGAAGTGGAAGAGAAAGAGGCTAGCGTGTGCTAGTAGAAGATATACAAGGTATTGGCAGTGCATTGAGAGAGAGGGCAACAAATACAGCACCGATTTCGACGGCGAGAAGTAGAAAGTGGAGAGAAAGCGAAAGAGCAAGGGAGTGGTTAGAGAAAGAGAGAAGCAGGCTGTATCATGAGAGACAATGAAGAAATCGGCAGTGCTTGAGAGGCGGCAGACGGCGAAAGAAAGGATCGTGTCAGACATTCAATGTTCCTCCATGCAAGAACGAGAGCAGAAAACGATGAAAAACTGGCGAAATTACAGAAGCTAGAAGTAAATACAATCGCGAACTTTAGCAGAAGAAGAAGGTAGGCCATATGATATGTAAAGGGAGTGGCTAGAAAAGGCACAACAAGAAAACAGAAAATGATCATCGAGATATGACTGTGGCAGAGTAAAGGCAACAAGGACGAATGAGAGAAGGGACCCGAGTGGACGAGTGTGCGTAAGAGAAATATGGTTAAGAGAGAGAAAAAGAAAGCTAATATTAAAGAAACACACTCTTTCCAGCTACGATTTACTTGAGAAAGGCGAGCATCACTGGCTGCTTTCTCTTCTGATCATTGAGTCTAACCTCGTGGAATAATTATGGAATGAAGAGCTTTTGTGCTTGTGACTCGTCATCATGGAAGGGGGACTTAGGGAGAGGGTCTTTCTACTTGAGCAACGGCGATAGGCGAGAAAACGAACGAAACAGAAGACAGGGTCTCGAATGGAAAGAAGGCGACGCGTAGTGTAGCATGGCTATGGTATTAACAAAAAGGGGGGGGGGGTGTGGTAATACGGCATTGAATTCGGTCGAATTTAGGAATATAACTGAAGTGATGGGAATTTTGAAAAACGGTAAATTGAACGACGTCTCTACTCGGCGTCTTCCTTGCAGACGACGCAGTCAAGACGGACGGGCAGCGCGCCGCGCACGGCGACGGAAGACTCGCGGCCGCAGCCATTCTCTGCACGCGCCTCCATCGAAATCGCGCACTGAACAGGAGGGGCGGGCTTTCTATTATATTTTTTAAATATTGATTTTAATAGAATACAAATACAACAGATGGATTTTGTGTATCTTCGAGGGAATAGGAGGTAAATTTTTACTTAATTCTTGACAAAAAGACTAGTAGTACCATTCCGCGGTCGGCATCGAACTGCGCGGAAGAGCAGCGGCGTGCGTGGCAGGCCTCGGCGCACGCGCCAGCTGTCGGCACGGCGTCAAAGTACATGTGCTTTGGCTGGTGCACGCCCGGCCGCACCGACGTCAGAGTGTACGTGCAGCCTAGAGAAGAACGCACTCTTCATTGATAGAACATCCATTTTTTTAGTAAACATACGCGAGCATCGAATGCATGAGATGACGAAGGCAGTGACAGATGCGTGCTGGGGCACGTAGTCGTTGTTGCTCACGCACACCTGAGAGGGCGATTCTTTCTCTCTGTCTTTCTCACACTCTCTATCTCTCACTCTCTTTCAGTCGTTCCCTCTCTCTCTCCCTCTCTCTCTCCCTCTCTCTCTCTCTCCCCCGCTCTCTCCCTCTCTCTCCCACCTTATCGTCCGATGTGAGTAGACAGACGCCATTCGCAATGTCTCCACTCGGACTCGGAATATAGCCAGCAGTCGTGCAGCCCTTCTGCAAGTATGGTTCGTGGTTAATGATCCTTTTACATTGAGAACTTTAAAGAAGCAGTATACAAAATTACTCTGAAGTTTGAATAGGACATAACTTTAAAAGTCAATGTTAGCAGCTCATACCGTCTCGAAGCACTTGCGTGCGCAGTCGGCGGGCGTGCGGGCGGGCACGTCGTTGGTCACGTTCAGACGAGGCAGACTTCCCGCCGGCACGTACTGGAACTCCAGACGGCCACCACAGAGAGAAGACACGCCTAATGAGACAGAGAGTTAGCATGAGAGTGAGAGAGAAAGTGGATTGCAACAGGGAAAGTGGGCTAATTTCCTTATTTGAACAGCAGGACTACCACGAAAAAATAGAGTAGATTCGCCATAAATATTCCATTTCGAATGAACCTGCTTGAGCCGGCTGAATTTGAATGGAGTCATCAATGGCGTGGAGTGACGTGATGTCGACTTCCTGATTCTGCTCGAGGAACGTCGGCTGATCAATGTCTGAAAGGGTTGCATGGATTACGAAGATCGCAAAGACAGGCCAGGCGGAACATCGATCGTTCTATAAGATCAAGTAAGCACCAGTAGCAAAAGCACTTTCAGCCTCGCATTTGCAAAGGGGATTGCCGGGTTCAACCCCCGCTAAGTTCTCCACGATTATAAACATCTGAAGCCATCCCAGCCTATTGTTAGATTCGCACGAACACCCTCCCAGATCTGATATACCGAAACCACACAAAAACATGCGGCACAATACCACCAGGCCACGCTGCGGCAAGAATTCCCATGCCAAAAGAACACCACGCAAGATAACGAGCAGTGCGGAAGATTCAGAAGACCGCATGCTCAAATTGTTATGTAGACACAACACATGGCAGGGAATCTAGATGACTATGAGAGATGTTAGCAGCTAAGTATCTTCATTCCTTTCTATTCCACATTACTCATGTGTTTTGTTAAATCCCATGCCATAAGAAGAAGACTACAGTAGTCTGACCACACTCGAGGCACTGGATAGAGACGACTTGCTGGAGAGCAGTGAAGCGCCAGTCGGAGGCCAGCTCGGTGTTGGCCGGGCATCTCTTCTTCTCATGCTCAAAGTGCATGAGACAGACGGGTCGGGGGAAGCGGGCGAAGGCGGCGTGGACGCAGCCGACTTCGAAGCACATCTTGGCGCAGTGCTGCACCGAGAAGGCAACGACGTCCGACTCGAAGCGAGTCGAGAAGTCCGTCAGCTCGGAAGTGGAGAAGCGGAGACGGCCGGGGCAGGCTAGAAGAAGGAACCATGACCAGGCTAGACTTGAGGCACTCCAATAGTATCACGTCATTCGGATAAGAGAAAGAAACCGGAAAATGTTAGAATTAGATCAGAAAACAACTGCACGCACACAGGTTAATGAAAATGTTAGAGAAAACAAAGCAAGGGAGGAGTGAGAGAGAACGGAAAGTTAGAGATAAGTTGCAGAGAAATGAAGGAGTAGTAAGCTCTCATTGTGGGCCTGTACCATGTTTGCGGTTGAATGCCAGCAGTCGCTCGCCGATCGCGGTCGCTGGAACCAATGGAAGAGGTTTCAGGAAGGAATAAGTAGGCTTAGATAGACAAGTGTAAGTTGTAGTTGACCGACGACGTTGTTTTTAGTAATGATGTTTCGCTGGATATGTGTATTCAATGAGCAAATTATAGAGATGATTATCATTTGACTATTTAAAAATAATTTAATCATTGACTAGATGTGCCTGAAATAATCGTTTTCGAACGAAATATGTATGTATGTATCTATGTACATAGGTGTGTGAGGAAACAAAAATGAGCAGAGAATATTGAAACCATATTTAGATAATGAACGAAAATTAAATTAGGAATAAAATATATTCACATTTGACCTATTAACTTTTCTTTAGATGTATGTATTTGTGCAAGGTAAGATAACAGGAAGAATATAACATATTTAGAAAATAAGAAATATCTAAGTTTGATAATATCATAATATCTATCAACAAGATTGACGTACCGTCGTTGTTCTTCGCTTTGAGAAGGCTTGCGGCGTCGCTTGGTCGTACAATTCGGTCGAGATCGCCAGTCTGGAGGACGTCGATGAGGTCCTTGACGGCCTGGACTGGCGGCTCGGTCGTCGGCTCCTTGGCGCCAACGGCCATCTCAGCGGCTGAGGATTTGCCAGATTTTCCCACCGCCTTCTCGTCTTCCTTCTGGAAGGTCTGCACTGGTGCGCTGATGGACTCGCTGGTCTCGGGAAGTCCGGTTGACTCTTTAATTTAAATTGCTGCCTATATAACACTACTAGAAAATATGGATTTCTTAATATATGATGATCATACATATAGTTATAAATGTACATACGCTTCGGGTATTAAACGACAGCATGCATGCTATTCAGATGTTGTTGCATAGAAGGTGGACGAAGTGAAAAAAGGGGCATGAAAGAGAATAATCGGAGTAATTCATACCCTCGGTGCTTGATCCGGTCGTAGTCTGCTCTTCTGACTTCTCTGCAGTGTTATCAGCGATGCCCAATGATTTCAAGCCCTGTAATGAAAAAGGGTTGAAGACAATACGTTAAAAATTGAATGAATATGTATGTATGTAGATTGCGAGCATTCTGTCCATGTGCAAGCAGAGGGCAAAAAGCGGAGTTTCTTGCCTCGTCTGCCTTGGCGGAGAGAGAGCGGCCGGCCTCGTCGATTGATTCTGCTGCTCCGTCTGCCACCTTCGCTGCTTCATTGCCGACCTCCTTCACTGCCTATAATTTTCAAGCAACAATTCATAACGTGAGCCGATTTCCAATTTGCAACTTAAGTTTATTGTGACTTTACTTCACATTGGATTTCGAATTTGTGACTAAAGATGTTAACAACTGTATTTACCTCACTGATCTGCGCGCCGGCGTCCTTGACAGCGCTTGCGAGGTCCTCTCCGGCACCGGCGACCTTTTCGGCAACTTCATCGGTGGCCTTTCCAGCGTCGGCCGCCGTCTGCTCGACTGCCTCGCCAGCGCCTTTCACGTCTTCGACGGCGCTCTCTACTATTCCGGTTGCCTTCTCACCAACATCGCCCGCCGCTTCCTTGGCGCCTTCAACCGCTCCGTCGCCGATCTCCTTCGCTTTCTCCGTCGCTCCAGCTGCGCTTTCGGCGACTGCAGATGCAGCGTCTTTTGATGCTTCCACCACTCCCTCCTTGACCGAACTTGCTGCGCTTTCAATAGATTCTGCGGCATCTTTGCTTGCTTCGCTTGCAGTCTCTCCCAGCGCAGCTCCGGCCTTCTTCACCCCTTCAGCAGCCTCTTCTCCAGCATTCTTGACGGCACCCGCCGCTTCTTGCGCAGCACTTGTTACCGCTTCTCCAACCGATGCAGCTGCTTCTTTGACTCCGTCGACGGCTCCTTCTATGAGTTCCTTGGTTTTCTCCGCAGCAGATTCGGCTCCTTCTGCAACGGCCGATTCAGCATTCTTTACACCCTCTACAGCTCCTTCGACTGCTCCTTCCGTGGCCTCCTTGATAGAGCCTGCAGCAGATTCGGCTCCCTCAGCAACGGCAGCTCCAGCGTTCTTGACTCCATCAACTGCTCCTTGTTCAAGTTCAGTTGCCTTCACCGCAGCAGATTCGGCTCCCTCAGCAACGGCAGCTCCAGCGTTCTTGACTCCATCAACTGCTTCTTGTCCAAGTTCAGTTGCCTTCTCCGCAGCAGATTCGGCTCCTTCAGCAACGGCAGCTCCGGCATTCTTGACACCCTCTACAGCTCCTTCGACTGCTCCTTCCGTGGCCTCCTTGATAGAGCCTGCAGCAGATTCGGCTCCCTCAGCAACGGCAGCTCCAGCGTTCTTGACTCCATCAACTGCTTCTTGTCCAAGTTCAGTTGCCTTCTCCGCAGCAGATTCGGCTCCTTCAGCAACGGCAGCTCCGGCATTCTTGACACCCTCAACAGCTCCTTCGACTGCTCCTTCCGTGGACTCCTTGATAGAGCCTGCAGCAGATTCGGCTCCCTCAGCAACGGCAGCTCCAGCGTTCTTGACTCCATCAACTGCTTCTTGTCCAAGTTCAGTTGCCTTCTCCGCAGCAGATTCGGCTCCTTCAGCAACGGCAGCTCCGGCATTCTTGACACCCTCAACAGCTCCTTCGACTGCTCCTTCCGTGGCCTCCTTGATAGAGCCTGCAGCAGATTCGGCTCCCTCAGCAACGGCAGCTCCAGCGTTCTTGACTCCATCAACTGCTCCTTGTCCAAGTTCAGTTGCCTTCTCCGCAGCAGATTCGGCTCCTTCAGCTACGGCAGCTCCGGCATTCTTGACACCCTCAACAGCTCCTTCGACTGCTCCTTCCGTGGCCTCCTTGATAGAGCCTGCAGCAGATTCGGCTCCCTCAGCAACGGCAGCTCCAGCGTTCTTGACTCCATCAACTGCTCCTTGTCCAAGTTCAGTTGCCTTCTCCGCAGCAGATTCGACTCCTTCAGCAACGGCAGCTCCGGCATTCTTGACACCCTCAACAGCTCCTTCGACTGCTCCTTCCGTGGCCTCCTTGATAGAGCCTGCAGCAGATTCGGCTCCCTCAGCAACGGCAGCTCCAGCGTTCTTGACTCCATCAACTGCTTCTTGTACAAGTTCAGTTGCCTTCTCCGCAGCAGATTCGGCTCCTTCAGCAACGGCAGCTCCGGCATTCTTGACACCCTCTACAGCTCCTTCGACTGCTCCTTCCGTGGACTCCTTGATAGAGCCTGCAGCAGATTCGGCTCCCTCAGCAACGGCAGCTCCAGCGTTCTTGACTCCATCAACTGCTCCTTGTCCAAGTTCAGTTGCCTTCTCCGCAGCAGATTCGGCTCCTTCAGCTACGGCAGCCCCGGCATTCTTGACACCCTCAACAGCTCCTTCGACTGCTCCTTCCCTGGCCTCCTTGATAGAGCCTGCAGCAGATTCGGCTCCCTCAGCAACGGCAGCTCCAGCGTTCTTGACTCCATCAACTGCTCCTTGTCCAAGTTCAGTTGCCTTCTCCGCAGCAGATTCGACTCCTTCAGCAACGGCAGCTCCGGCATTCTTGACACCCTCAACAGCTCCTTCGACTGCTCCTTCCGTGGCCTCCTTGATAGAGCCTGCAGCAGATTCGGCTCCCTCAGCAACGGCAGCTCCAGCATTCTTGACTCCATCAACTGCTCCTTGTCCAAGTTCAGTTGCCTTCTCCGCAGCAGATTCGGCTCCTTCAGCAACGGCAGCTCCAGCGTTCTTGACTCCATCAACTGCTCCTAGTCCAAGTTCAGTTGCCTTCTCAGCAGCAGATTCGACTCCTTCAGCAACGGCAGCTCCGGCATTCTTGACACCCTCAACAGCTCCTTCGACTGCTCCTTCCGGGGCCTCCTTGATAGAGCCTGCAGCAGATTCGGCTCCTTCAGCAACGGCAGCTCCAGCGTTCTTGACTCCATCAACTGCTCCTTGTCCAAGTTCAGTTGTCTTATCCGCAGCAGATTCAGCTCCTTCAGCGATGGCAGCTCCGGCATTCTTGACACCCTCTACAGCTCCTTCGACTGCTCCTTCCGTGGCCTCCTTGATAGAGCCTGCAGTGGATTCCGCTCCCTCGGCAACAGCTTCTCCTACATTCTTGACTCCCTCAACAGTTCCTGCCGCTGCTTCCTTGACTGCTCCGGCAGCTTCTTCAGCTCCTTCCTTGAATCCGGCAGCTGCATATCCAACGGCTCCGCTTGCGCTCTTCCCGAGCTCCTTTGCCTTCATGCCTGACTCTCCAATGGCCTTGCCTATATCCTCTGCGCTCTTGCCAATGCTTTCGGCGGCATTATCGATACTCTCGCTAAGTCCTTGTTTGTCCTCGAACGACATATTCTCTACTGGGCGGGTCGTCGTCACCATGAAGGCCGGTCCCTCTTCCTTTTCCTCCTTGTCGAGTGGCATTGTCCTGAATGATGATTCTTCGGCTTCACCTTCCTTCTCAGCAGATTCCGTCGTTGCTTCTTCGGAGGTGTCCGTAGAAAAGGCCGTCTCAGGCATTGCAGGCTTCGCTTCCTTGCTTTGACCTCCTTGTTCACCGAGAGGCGGGTGTCCTTCCTCGAGCTTGATTTTGGCTTCTCCATCAAAAATAACAGCACCCGGCAAGTGCTCAAGGTCGCTTTCAATCGGAATCTCCACTGCTTTTCCTCTTCCTGGTAACGAAAGTTTGGCCAAGTCTACAGGCTTTCTTTCCTCATCACCTGCTGGCTTTGCTTCTTCTGTAGCATTAGTTGTAGTCTCGTCTCCCACGGTTTTGTGAAATTCAGCAATTGCTTCGGCACCCTCAGAATCAGCTGCTTCGGCGGTTTTTGGCTTATTTTCTTCCTCACTTTCGGGCTGTGCGCCTTCCGTTAATGGTTGTATTGCGGGCGTAAACGCTTCTTTTCCCTCGGCCTTTTCTCCTTCAGCTGCTACAGGTGTCGCTTCTACTTCAGGCTGGGCTCCTTCAGCTGAGGCAGGGGTAGTTGCCTCTTCTCCTTCAGGCTGGGCTCCTTCAGCTGAGGCAGGGGTAGTTGCCTCTTCTCCTTCTGGCTGGGCTCCTTCAGCTGAGGCAGGGGTAATTGCCTCTTCTCCTTCAGGCTGGGCTCCTTCAGCTGAGGCAGGGGTAGTTGCTTCTTCTCCTTCAGGCTGGGCTCCTTCAGCTGCGGCAGGGGTAGTTGACTCTTCTCCTTCAGGCTGGGCTCCTTCAGCTGAGGCAGGGGTAGTTGCCTCTTCTCCTTCTGGCTGGGCTCCTTCAGCAGAGGCAGGGGTAGTTGCCTCTTCTCCTTCTGGCTGGGCTCCTTCAGCTGAGGCAGGGGTAGTTGCCTCTTCTCCTTCAGGCTGGGCTCCTTCAGCTGCGGCAGGGGTAGTTGCCTCTTCTCCTTCAGGCTGGGCTCCTTCAGCCGCGGCTGGGGTAGTTGCCGCTTCTCCTTCAGCCTGGGCTCCTTCAGCTGCGGCAGGGGTAGTTGACTCTTCTCCTTCAGGCTGGGCTCCTTCAGCTGAGGCAGGGGTAGTTGCTTCTTCTCCTTCAGGCTGGGCTCCTTCAGCTGCGGCAGGGGTAGTTGACTCTTCTCCTTCAGGCTGGGCTCCTTCAGCAGAGGCAGGGGTAGTTGCCTCTTCTCCTTCAGGCTGGGCTCCTTCAGCTGCGGCAGGGGTAGTTGCCTCTTCTCCTTCAGGCTGGGCTCCTTCAGCCGCGGCTGGGGTAGTTGCCGCTTCTCCTTCAGCCTGGGCTCCTTCAGCTGCGGCCGGGGTAGTTGCTTCTTCTGCCTTTTCAGCTCCTGCTGCGGTTGCACCTTCCTCACCCGAAGGTTGTTGATCTGTACTGAATTCTTCCTCAGGCTTCTCTTCTTTGCCTACTGATTCGCTAGTGGCGGCCGCTCCCTGTTCTGGTGTGATTGTCCCTGCTGCAACTTCGCCGATCCGTTTTGACTCAGCTACTTCTTCATTCGCAGTTGGTGGTGCGGCTCCTTGTTCTGGAGCTTTTGCAGCCTCGTAGGTACGTTCTGGCTCCGGAGCAGTGGAAATGGCACCTGCACCTGCCGGCTTCTCCGCCTCCTTGCCAGGTGCTCCTTCTGTTGCACTCTCAGCGGGCACTTTCTCAGTTGGCGCAGGTTCAGTAGCAGTCTCAGGTGCAGCAGGTTCAGTCGCAGTAGATGTTTCTTCCTCGGCGGAAGACTGTTCCGTCGCTGGCTTTGAAGTTCCTTCGGCAGATCCCTCTGTATCTCCTGCGGTACCTTCTTCTGTTGGTGGCGGAGTTATGCTGCCGGCCTGTGCCTCTCCGGCGCCTTCAGGCTTATGCTCATCTCCTTCTGCTGAGGTTGCCTCTCTAGATTCGCCGAATGCTGCGGTAGTCTGCTCCTCCGCTGCTGCCGGAGGACTAGTGACCGCTCCGTCAGGAGTCTCCTTTCCTGACTCATCCTGTTTCGCTGCTTCTACGGTTGGCGGTGGCGCCTCGGTGGTCTCATAGTCATCGTGTGCTGCAGTTGCGGTTACGGGTGCCTCACTGGCCGATGGTGCCTCAGTTGTCTCGTATTTTCCAGCGAACGAAGGTCGGTCAGTGGACGAGGCTTCTTCTGATTCCATTGGAATACTTTCTCCTCCAGCAAGTGGTTCCTCTTCGACCGGCTCAAATTCCTCGGTGGGTTCAGCGGGGGTAGTTGCTGCTCCTTCAGGAGTGCCGGTGCTTGTTGGCTCAGAGGTGGCCTCCTCATGCTGCGCGGCCTCGCCCTCCTCTGACTTTACCGATTCAACTGTCTCGGGGGTAGTCGTCTCTTCCCCTTCTGGTTTTGCAGCCTCTGGTGCCTCCTCGGGCGCTGCTGTTGTCGCTTCGGCCACCTCTTTTCCAGGTTCTTCAGCGGGAGAAGCCTCCTTGTTCTCATGAGGTGCTGTTGGTGTTGCTTCTGCTGAAGGCTTCTCGGCTACTTCCGCAGCGGGTGCCTCTTCCGATGTAGCTGGTGTTTCGGTTGTTGCTTCCTCTTCCGCTGGGGAAGGTTGCTCCGTGGTAGCTTCTACAGCCTCCTCCTCCGCCGCTGGAGTCGTTGCTTCAGCCTTTTCCTCAGCTTCTGCTTCGGGGGCTTCGGGTGCAGCTTGTGTCGATGCTTCTTCAGTAGCAGCTCCGGCATCCTTTTCTTCACCTGGCGTAGATTGTTCTTCAGGTGCGGCAGTTGTGGATGCAACGCCTTCTGAAGTGTAGACTTTTTCAGCTTCTGGAGCAGCTGTCGTTGCCTTCTCTTCTTCTTCACTCTTTTCTCCTTCCTCGGGTGGCACAGTCGTGGCCGCCGCAGTCACAGCCTCTTCATCACCCGACGTAGTGCTACTGGCTGTCTGGCTCGCTGCTTGATCTTGAGAGGCAGCGATCCGGACAGGACCGTCTTCGGTGACGATGATGTCGGGAGATGCAACTGAATCGAACCATTTTGTTAATTTCATTCTCATTTTTTTCCTGAATAATGAATATGTTTGAAAGACACGAAATTGTATTCCATTATTTGCTTGTTTGTATTTTTCATCCTTGCACAAACGAACCGCATCTAAAGCACTTGAGCAACACGTCTTCCATCGCGTCAGTTTTGTTAACCAGTTCTTGATTGCCGCAGACGTCCGTCTTCTCTTCTCCGATGCGGCACTCCGAAGTTCCCGGCGAGTACACGGCCTGCGAGCACGCGCCGCCGAAGCAGATGCGCGCGCAGTCGCTCGCACTGAAAGTTGACAATAATGTCATACTCATTGTCTACCATTTGTTTGTACCATTCTAACAGCCGGCAGCTTTTTTAAATGGCAATTTCTTTGAAAATATAGCATAGTTGTTCAGTACCTGCTGACTTTCTTGACTTCAGTTTGCTGGAAGTTGCTGATATCCGCCTTGTCGTCGACTTGGAAGTTGATGATGCATGCTAAATCGATACGGTTTGAAAAAGGCAAACCGTATCGATTTACTCTCGCAAATGCCAAGAGTACACTTCAAGTTTTCGGCTGTTTTCGGTTTGGACGTTAACAAAAATCAATGGATTGACAACTATGCAGACAGAACTAAAAGTTGGTGAGACATTGAATCAGTAAAATAAAGAAAGGAAAAATTTCAATTAAGGTTATTAGGGAAAAAACATTTTCAACTAAACGACTCTGAATAACTTAAGATATGAAATAAATAAATCGGAAATGAGTTTCGAAAATAAGCGTCGACGCACAGACTGAACAGTTTTCTGTGAAACAGAAAGAAAGTTTTGAATAGGTGGACAATATACCTGGACATTCAACGAGCACGGTTACTTACTAAAAGAACGAAGTCAACATCAGAAAACTGAAAAGAAACGTAAGAATTGCTGGTTAGCGCACGTGTACCTTGAATACCTTTTCGTGGAGTCTCCGAGAGTGGAATCACTTTCTTGCCCGAGATTAAATCTTCTGAAAGTTATTGAGGTCAAATGTTATAGTTCAACAGAAGAATATTGGTTAGCATATTTACTCATTTAAAAAATAAGAAAAAGAAAGTGTTCAATCACTCTGAAAATTGTTTGACATTCTCCAAATCTACATTTGTTATAAAAGAAAACTGATTGCCATAAATTGTCAGTATTTAGTGTGGTAACTTATTGAATTAGTCAAATTTCGCTTTTAAATGGGAGACACTTACGTGTGAAGCACTGAGCACAAGTAATCGTTGCGGCGACCTCAGAGCTGAACTGCATGATGTAACTGAAAAACAAGCAAGGTATCTTTGAGAGCGAAGTTGTTAAAAAAAAACGTGTTTCTAGAAATAGAAGTCCAATGGAGAAATCCGATACCTCCTCCCTTCTTTTTACTTACCGCGAGCTGTCGTTTGCAGGACAAGTCTCGTGATCGACAAGATCCTCGGTATTCACCGTATATTGGCAACCAAACGTTGAGGGGTCGTAGTAAGCAAACTGAAAAATTTAATTTTGCTTTAATTTGCAATTACCGAATATATCTCAGTGAACTTTCAAAAGCGCTTCAATTCTTTGGAATTCTAAGCATATTAAAAATAGCTAAATAAAAGACGAACCCCGCAATTGTTCTCGTAGCAGAGACGAGCGCATTCGGCGTGAGTGCTCGCCTTCGTCTGATTGATCAGCAACTGCACCGTGTCGAGATCGATGTCGGTCGAAGCGATGAATCGGACATCACCGTCGCAGCCTCCAAGAGAATTAACAATTGTTTGGTAGAGTTCGAGGAATTATTAAAACCGACAAAGAGCGAAGTCAATGTTTTCAGGACACCTGTTTTTTTTTAACTTGCATCTTTTGCAGCAAAACGTGTATGTATGTATATTTTGCAGCAAAACGTGTATGTATGTATATGTATGTATGTATTTAGGTATACGTATGCACTGGTAGGTCTAGAAAGAGATTGAGCAGGAACATAACAAAAATAAAAATAAAATAATGTAGTAGAAGGTTATATATAAAGTTCTGCTCACTCCTTGTTGGGATGCCGGTGGCCGACCACTCTCCAATCTTCTGCGATGGTTCTGCAAAAAAAATTGTCAAGGTTGATCTTTAACGCGTGGTGCGTCAAATCGCGTTAGATTTATCATAGCTTATGTAATTTCTATCATATAATGTGCATACCCGTTGATGCTTCAATATCTGCTTGTTCCCCCGCGGAAGGCTGTGCTTCTGAAAAAACATTAAATTTTCACTAATCGGAGAAAAGACTCTTGTTGCTTTCACTTAGATTCCTTTCTAGTGCAAACGTTCCCGGTTCACCAGAATGACTCACAAACTTGCAACTCGCGCGGGTCTAGCGAGGCCAAGGTGAGAGAGGAAAACAAAGAGGAGAGACTGCTCAAGAAAAGGGGTGATGAAGGCATTCCAAGCCAAAAGTACTTGACATTCCAACTCTACTTTCATTCACAAAATTCGCCGTTGCGGCCATTAAAAGTATGAGGAATGTCAATACGATGCAAGTAAACGATAAAATGTGAGATCCATTAATGCATTTTTTTTCTGACAAGCTTTCTTCAAAACAAAACCGAATGTCGGAAAATTTAGCGTACTAAGTGCACATATAAATAGATATGTATAAATGAACACAACAAACATCTCTCATCTAATAACCTCCAGATCCCTCTTGGACGCCGCTGCCCTCCTCGCTGACACCCGCGGCCGCGCCGCTTCCTTCGGCGACCTCTCCTGTATTTATACCATATGATTTTATTCAAGAAACACCATTTTATACTGTCTTTGCCATTATAAGTGATAAAGAAGTCATAAATGTTATTTTTAAGAGAGTTGAGAGAGTTGGTAACCGTCTGTTGTGGTCGATTGCTCTGCTGGTGGCTCAGTCGTAGCTGCAGCGACTTCTCCAGCCCCAGTCGCTGTTTCAGGATGTTCTTCTTTTGCCTCTTCAGGCACTGGCGTCGTTGCCTCGCCCTCATATGTTTTCTCCGTGGAAGCAGCCTCTTCACTCGCCGGGGTAGTTGCTCCGGCTTCGCCTTCCTCCTCACCAGCCGGAGTTGTCGCTGCGGCCTCAACCTCTCCTCCGGTCACTGGCGCAGGCTGTTCAGCGCTTCCTTCGACTCCTTCCTCTGTAGGAGCAGCCTCATGGATCGGCGTAATGGCATTCATTGCGGCAGGTCCTTCCTCTTCAGCACTCGTCGTTGTAACACCTTCTTCTTCAGCAGGAGTTTCAGGGGTCGGGCCACCTTCCTCTGTTGCTGGAGCCTCAGACGTCGCACCTTCCTCACCAGTAGTGGATGTGGTTTCCTCAGCGGGGGCAGCGGGAGTAGTTTCGCCTTCCTCCTCAGCAGGGGCCTCAGTGGATGTGGTTTCCTCGGCGGGGGCAGCGGGAGTAGTTGCGCCTTCCTCCTCAGCTGGGGCCTCAGTGGATGTAGTTTCCTCTGAGGGGGCAGCGGGAGTAGTTGCTCCTTCTTCTCCAGTATGCGTTTCAGGAGTGGCACCCTCCTCACCCGCAGAGGTCTTAACTGTGGTCTTTCCCTCCTCTGCTGCAAGACTCTCAGGTGTGGTGTCTTCCTCACCAACAGGGGTGTCGGGGGCAGGAGCTTCCTCTGTGGCTGAAGTCTCAGGAGTGGCTGCGGCTTCCTCAACGGCAGGAGCTGCATGGCTGGTTGTATTCTCCTCTTCAGCCGGTGCTTCAGTGGCAGCGCCTTCTTCTTCGATGGGAGTAACGGCTGTAATTGCGGCGGGTCCTTCCTGTTCCTCAGGGGTTTCAGTGGTATTGGCTGCTCCCTCTTCTGCCGTTGTGCTTGATGGGGCTTCTTCTGCTGCTGGAGTTGTCCCCACTTCTTTAGCTTCCGACGCAGCAGTGGGGTTTTCCTTCACTTCGGGTGGTGCACCCATAGCTTCGTATGTCTCAGATTTTGATGCTTCGTTGCCTTCCGCCGCGGCAGCAGTTGCATTTCCTGCTCCTGCCTCAGCTCCTTCTCCTGGGGCCGCGTTTGTTGCTCCGCTTGCCTCTGAAGGCTTTTCCGGCGCGCTGGAAGATGTAGTTTCAGCTCCTTCCTCTGCCGAAGGAGTCGTCGCGGCAGCTTCCTCGCCTGCTTCTTCTAGTGCTGGTGTGGATTCGGGCGTAGCTCCCTCTTCCGTCGCAGGAGTCGTTGTCGGTGCGGCGGCCTCAGCTCCCTTTCCCGGAGCAGGTTCTGCTTGTGGTTGTTCTTCAATGGTTACTTTGGTGATTGCCTCGGCTGCCTCTGCAGTGGGGGTCGAGGCGGCTTCTCCTTCAGCAGCTTCCTGTCCAGGCGCGGGTGTCGTTTCCACGTCTGATTCAGTCAGCTTTCCCTCCCCGCCTTCGGAAGGAGCGGTCGTCTCTGCACCATCCTTAGACTCTTCAGCAGTAGGAGTCGTCGCTTCCTCGGCGCCTTCTTTGCCCTCAGCGTGCTCCGTAGCTGCCTCTGCGGCTTCAGGCGCCGTCGTGGTTGAGTATACTTCCTCGGATTTTCGTTCAGCACCTTCCTCTCCAGCGGTTGCATTCGTAGCCCCTTCTTCTTCGATTGGGGTAACGGCGGTGATAGCGGCAGGACCTTCGTTTTCTTCTCCAGCGGGGGTTTCAGCGGCGCCTTGTTCTCCGGCAGGGGCTTCTGTGGTAGTCGGGCCTTCCTCTCCGGAGGGAGCCTCGGGGGTAGTAGCACCCTTTTCTCCGGCAGGCGCTTCTGTTGTGCCCTCGCCTTCCTCGACGGCGGGAGCCTCGGGGTGGTAGTACCGTCTTCAACAGGGGCCTCTGAGGTAGCCGCGCCTTCCTCTCTAGCTGGAGCCTCGGGGGTAGTAGCACCCTCTTCTCCGCCAGGGGCTTCTGTTGTGCCCTCGCCTTCCTCGACGGCGGGAGCCTCGGGGGTGGTAGTACCGTCTTCAACAGGGGCCTCTGAGGTAGCCGCGCCTTCCTCTCTAGCTGGAGCCTCGGGGGTAGTGGCACCCCCTTCTCCGACAGGGGCTTCTGTTGTGCCCTCGCCTTCCTCGACGGCGGGAGCCTCGGGGGTGGTAGTACCTTCTTCAACAGGGGCCTCTGAGGTAGCTGCGCCTTCCTCTCCAGCGGGAGCCTCGGGGGTAGTGGCACCCTCTTCTCCGACAGGGGCTTCTGTTGTGACCGGGCCTTCCTCTCCGGAGGGAGTCTCAGGGGTGGTAGCAGCCTCCTCTTCACCTGGAGCTTTAGAGCTAGTGGCACCTTGTTCCTCTCCGGTCGGGGTGACCGCGGTCATAGCCGCAGGGCCTTCCTCCTCGGCTGGCTCCTCAGTCGCTCCGGAGCCTTCTGACGACGGCTCAGCTGCCTCAGTAACTGCTTCAGGCGCTTTCGTTGGCTCGTAAGTGGTTTCGCCTCAAATAGGAAAAAATATGATGATGACAGTACAAAAATCTTTATGAATTTAAAGTAAATGTACATATGTATTTGAAGAAAAAACATGCGCACCTCCGGTGGTTTTCGCTGGTGGCGTTATGCTTGCTTCTCCAATCGGAAGACTCGTCGTCTCTCCAGCTCCTGGCAATTCAAATGTTTAGGCAACAAATATGTTGGAATCTAGCAATGGAAAAATTGAATAATTTAGGTTCCTTCATATTTGCTCTGAAATATTTAAGGGTTTTATTTATAGAAGCAGTACCTTGTCCAGCCGTCGTCTTGACCTCCTCGTCATACGATTCCGCAGTCGCTGCACTAGCAGCCGATTTCTCGGCCTCTTCAGCAAGCTGCTTCTCTTCTGCTTCCTTCTCTAGAAATAAGACTGTGTGATTTCTATTTTTGTTTGATTTTTGTTGGACTTTACCTGAGATATTAAAAAGTAAATTAAGGGCGCCAATAATTGATGAATAAGTATGGTCGGTCGCACGAACCGGCTTCAGATTCTGCATTGTGAGTCACTTCGGTGGCCTTGCCTGTTCCGGGTCCCTCAGCGCCGAGAGGAGCCTCGCTAATGACTGTCTGTTCACCGATCGCGCTGTACGGCGGCGCAGTAACTAAATACATTTTATCCTATGAATTTTATCACTATTTACTATCCCAATTCTTCATATATACAATATATTTCATTATTTTCCCATTTCATTCCAATTGTCTGCCGAATTCCGAGAGTAAATGAATGTGGCGCCAAAATGACGAGATATCATTTACGATCTTCGTTTCGTGTGTCTGTATTTACTTGAAGGTTTCTGTCTATGAGAAAAGTCTGAAAACATTTTAACGACCTCTTTTACAGTCCTTCCTTGCCTCACTACTACGGTCAAGGTGCTTGGGCGGCAAGGTCAAAAGATGCGTACTCGTGGGAGGCATTCTCAATAACTTTGTGTCTCCCTCCATGAGGTTCACAAGGCGAGAATTAGAGGGACGTTGATCATGGGAGGTAGAATGGAAACGCAGAGAGAGAGAGAGAAGATATGAGAAGCAGAGAGAGAGGAAGATGAAAGAAGACAAGAAAAGGCATGCAGATTCGTCTTTCGTCATACCCTGGCATCATCTCAGAATTAGATTCTGCAGAAATAATTTTTGAGCACCAATGCAAGAGTCATCTCCCAGAGAATGGCAATTATTTTTTCTTTCGATTTCCCATGCGCTGCAGAGCGTTGAACCATTCGCGAAAAAATAACAACAAGATCTTGCGATTTCACATTCATATGCACAACAACTGGTTTTAGTGGAAGCTGTGGAGATCGTAAAGGCGCCAACTTCTACTCTATCATCTATGCTTGTATTGAAGGCGTGCATAAATAAGTACGTTATTTATTAAATTTTTTTTGTAATCAGGTCAAATTTAGATTTACTGAATTATCAAAAAATAACATTTAACTGCGAACTTTGGCGGCATTTTAGCATTTTTTTTCTAATTTTAGCTGTCAGCTTAGTCTTGATGACGCCGTCTTGTGTGATGGACTGACTGAATTCGCCGAGACTCGGACAGCGGAGACAGTCGATGGTGAGACGGCCGCCCTTGTACACCACGTCGGAGATGCGGCGGAGTGGCTGGTTGCTGCAGTTGTAGGCGGCGTAGTAGTAGAGGGCGCAGTTCTGCTCCTCTCTCTCGTCGTAGAGCAGCGAGTAGCAGAAGTGGTTGCCGAAGCATCGCTCCACGCAGTCCTGTCATTCATTTATCAATTTACTTTCATTTTTACATTAATATTAAAAATTGGCATTTTTGCAGTTAAGAAAGGCTGAATATCAGCGAAATAAATTGTATTTACTTATTTGCCATGAAATACATATTTTTATTTAAAAGAATATATCACACTCAACCTGAAGCGATGAAGCTATCTGGTCGACAAACGTGTACTCGGATCGATCCTCTGCACTCTCATTGGCAAAGACGTGAATATCATGGCTCGGACACTCTGAAATCATTCATCTTCGTTGTAGGCCGAGAAATGCTGAACCATTCATGAAATGAAGTAACTGCATGGAAGGATGAAGAGTATTACATATTCTTGTATTCTACTAGTCCCCGATTAATTGCTGTAGTGTTCATCCCTTGCCGTACTTTTAAACTATGCCGTTTAAATAGTCCTTTTTGGGAACCTCCTGGCGCCTCCCAAATTATGGACAATTTTCGGGAGTCTCCTCCGCTTTCCCGGCTCTTTTACACAATGCGAACTGGCCGATATCTGTCATCGAAGGAGGGCTACTTACTCACTTCCCTTCACAATGAACGCGTCATCCACGCGCACGCCTTTTTTCTCTCGCTTCCTCTGCATCTCTTTCTCTCTCTCTTCTCTTTCACTCTGCATCTCTCTCTCTCTCTCTTTCTGCATCTCTTTCTTCATTTCCCTAGTTGTCGCTCTCTAGGTGTTGTTCTATGCTGTTGAGTTCACTCGAGTAGGGGGTTGAGGAAGAGTAAGGGCGAGCTTGACGAGAAGGTCACCGCTCCGTTCTCTTTCGTTCTTTCGCTCTCTTTATAGATCTCTCTCTTTCTATTTCTCAATCACTCACTACCTCTCTCTCTCTCTCTTTCTCTCTCTCTCTTTCTCCCTCTCTTCTCGAGTAGCCGTCATCTCCTTTGATTCCCATGGTCGTCGCTTGCCACTTGTGAGCGCGCCCTTTTTCATTAGGTCGAAGAAGCAGGCAGCGAAATTTTTTTTATCTAATTCAAGGGTGGCGCCGCGATTTTCAATGGCACAAGCCGATGAAGGAGAGCGAGACTGTCGAAAAATGTAGAGGCAGACATGGAAATGAACAAGGAGAAGAAGAATAAGAATGGTGGCAATAACATCATGAGACTCGAGAGGGCGGAGAGATTGTCAGATTCTGAGTGGGAGAGTGAGAGATCAAGAGATACGTACATACAGAGCGAACTAGTAAACAGACATGAGCTAAGACAAAGTAAGTATGTATTTCATCACCTACTTCGCAAGGTAATCCCCTAACATAAGGGGCTGCGCTGAAATCACCTTGAGCGTGAAATCTCGAAAATATGTACGCATCCGGTGATGCTCAGACTGTGCAGATTTGCAGCGCCTAATAAAGGAGAGGCAATACAATAGTGAAGAAAAGCCAGTCTTAGAGAGGGAGACAGAGACAGAGAGAGAGAGAAAGAGAAAGAGAGAGTAAGAGATAGAGAGTGTAAGAGAGAGAGAGAGAGAGAGAGAGAGAGAGAGTAAGAGAGAGAGAGAGAGTAAGAGAGAGAGAGATAGTAGGAGAAAGAAAGAGAAAAGGAGAGAAAGACATAAATAGAAAAGGAAAGACAATATAAGAGAGCGGGAGAACTGCTCCCTTCCGCGTGTTCTCCTAATGGGCTTCTTTGGTGTGTTCGGTGACCCCATCCGTCTTGAAGGGCAATGACTTCCTGGGTCTTTTAGTCTTTTACAGCCATCCTACCAGTGGCAAGAGGAGCAATTCCAAGCGAGATCTCTCCAACTGTCTACTTTCTGGCTGCGCATTCCGCTCGTGTGCAGATTACTGCTTCCAGCTCGAAGTCATAAGAAAACAAGGGGCGTTCGCTAATTTGTTCAATACACCGAGAAGGAGCCGTTCAAATCGATAGTTGCCGAATGTCTAATTCGGTGCGACGGATCGTGCTCCTTTTTTTCAAAGACGAACACCATCGTGTTCACCTCACACCGGCAGGATTACAACAGAAAAAAACGAACAGTCCCATTTGATGCCTTTGTCGACCTCGCTGATCTCCTTTTGTGGCCAATTTATGTCCAAATATCGCCCTTGTAACTATCCATTAAAGCAGATGCAGCTCCTTCGGGCAGCGAGAGGTCCAGCGAAATAGGGGGTCATCGAGGAGTATTTCTTCTTCCTCCTACCCTCTCTATCTCTCTCTCTCTCTCCTCTCTCTTTCCACTCGCTCTATCTAATAACTCCACACCATTTTTGCGCTCTTTCTTACAAATGTCTAACTTACTACAAGACATCTCGCCCCGTACAACCTGTTTTCTCAGGAAAGAGAGAGAGAGAGAGAGAGAGAGAGAGAGAGAGAGAGAGAGAGTAAGACAGAGAGGGAGAGGGAGAGAGAGAGAGGGAAGAGAGTGACAAATGTCTCACCTCTTCTGCACAATGGTAGCTAAGCATGGGCACAACAAAATATACACATATTGTTCATGGTGTGCATTTTGTTGGTCATACAAGCCTGTGAATGCAGATGTTTTTGTACGCGATAACACGCGCGTCCTCGAGAAATTAGGAGACAGGAAGAGAGAAAGAGATAAAGAAAGAGAGAGAGAAAGAAGGGGGCAGAAAAATGGCTGGCCATGATGCGCGCCTGTAAATAGCAATTTCTTGCTTCTTTTCAGACAGAGCCTAGCATCTTGAGAAAGTAAGAGAGACGAGAAATAAGAGCGCCAAAAAAATTAGTCTTTAAAAAATAGGGCACAGAGGTGAGAGAGTGAGAGCGAGGACGAGAGAAAGAGAGGAAGATAGGGAAAATAAGAGGGCATTCTTGAATATGAGGTCGAGGATCGAGAAAATCGAGAGGAAGCCAAGGCGAGCAAGAGAGGGCTGCTTGCAGTGGACGAGCATTTCCCGTGTAAGAAAGACAGTAGAAAAGAGGCAAGCAGAGAGAGAATGAATTTAAATAATTTAAGAAGGATAGTGGATATTATATGTAAAAAAAATTAAAAAGACTGGCGAACAAAGCGACGACGTCAAATCGCATGTCAATCAGGGCATTTTTTCACTCTTTTGATTCCTGCTCGCCCTCTCCCGATCTCACCTCAGTCTCTCTCTCTCTCTCTTTCCTCTCTTCTCTCTCTCTTTCTCTCTCTTTCTTCTCTCTCGCTGTCTTTGTCGCTCTTGACTGCCAGCAAATGCAGGGATTCCACGACAAGTCGATCACTCAATCACCACCATTCTCTCTCCTTTTTCATCTCTGAAATTGCCAACCGTTGAGTGGCATCAATCATGTGGTCTTCCTGTGTGGCATTTGATTCTTTTTTTTGTTGGAAAAAGCTAGATCTCCGAACATTCAGGAAGAACCAGATTTTGGCGACTACCCATTCGAGAAACTATTGTTTATAAAACAAAAATGTCATCAATCGAAATTGCATAATATCTTTTTTTTATCAGTAAATGGACACCCAACAAAGATGGATCAAGACTAGTAGTTGATCTACTTGAGGAAAGAGGGAATGGATGTGAGGTGACAAGATGTACATATATGTACTTCATTGTAGTGCGGAGTACTTGCAGAGGAACCAGAGAGGAGTCTCGCTTCAGTTCATTTGTTTGGTACATCAAGGAATACACAGGTATTTGTGGCTTTTGCTGCTCTTCAAGAACGAGGGAGAGAGAAAGAGAAATATAGAGGCAGGGAGAAAGAGGGGAGAGTGAGAGAGAGAGAAAGAGAAGGAGAGAGAGAGCAAAAGATCTCAAGTGTACTCGACTTGTTGGCAGTGATCAACCGTACTTGTTACTTTTGATTATTTCGATTGTTTGTCGTGCGCTTTTCAAGGATTCAAAAGCACAACGAAATTTTTTTGATAAATACTAGAGTCGAAAGTTGCAGGGCATTTTATGCTTCCCAGAGTGGCTAAAGTTGTTAAAGTGTTGTTGTAGTCTTCAACTTCATATTCACAACTTCGCTTCACTCATCAAGGAGCACTTGTCAAAAGTTGAGATCGCCCTGGTCCGGAAGAGAGGAAGCCAGAGAGAGAGAGAGAGAGAGAAAGAGAGAGAGAGAGAGAGAGAGAGAGAAAGAGAGAGAGAAAGAGAGAGAGAAAGAGAGAGAGAGAGAGAGAGAGGGCCAGGAAGGGTCCGGATGCGATCCCGTTCAGGGTGAGAGTCCGATTGGGACAACAACACAAGAGAACAGCTCAAGTGTGTACAGGAAGGAGCCGGGCCGTTCCGTCTCCTGACTTCCCACTTCCGACAATGGCAGTTTGTAAATCATGCATTTTGCTTGTTTAGCTCCCTCTTTGGTTTTTTTTCTCTTTTCTCTCTCCTTCTCATTCACTTAGCAAGTCTCTCTCACAAATTCAATCTTGAACTTGTTAGCTTCCAATCTCGAAGAAGAGATCAAATGACAAGTCTTTTAACACCACAGAACGTCACCATTCTTGCACACTTCCCTTGCCCACTTGGCTAACATTATGATTCGCGCCATTTCGCGGAGACATTGAGAGAGAGTAACACGGCATGTTAGCTGCGCTCTCACAATGCGATGCTCATGCTTTCTTCGGCCAATCAATCTCTCTTTCTCTTTCTCTCTCCCTCTTTCTCTCTCCCCCTTTTTCTCTCCCTCTTTCTCTCTCCCCTTTCTCTCTCCCCCTTTCTCTCTCCCTCTTTCTCTCCCTCTTTGTCTCATCTTCTCGATCTCCCTCTCTCTCTCCTGCCTCGCTTTCTCTGTTTCACCTCCACGCACTTGAACTTTCTCCCTCAATCGTCGCTTTCGTCTTTTGACGCCTGCTTGATGATCAGGGAACCTCTCAGTTCGGTTCCCTGCCAGCCAGGGAGAGAGAGAGAGGGAGAGAGTGAGAGAGAGAGAGAAAGGAGGAGAGAGTGGCCGTATCAGATAAACAGAGAGAGAGAGAGAGAGAGAGAGAGAGAGAGAAAGGAGGAGAGAGTGGCCGTATCAGATAAATAGAGAGAGAGAGAGACAGAGAGAGAGAGAGAGAGAGAGAGAGAAGGAGGGAGAGAGCCGGTTACTTGGCTAGTGACCCGGCTATGAATATGCCATGTTTGAGACGAAATGAGAAATCGAGAGGATGAGACAATTGAATGCATATAACCAAGCTCTTTCAAATTTTAGCAAGTGATAAACAAATCTCTCTCTCGCTCTCTCTTTCTCTCGTTCTCTCGAAATCCCGCAATCTTGATATGTCTCGTTCACACTTTTTTATCTCTCGCTCATTGACTATTTGACATTCAATGATCATTCGATGTCTCTCTCTCCCTCTCTCTCGTTCTCTTCCTAAGTCTCTATCTTATCTTCCTATTTACTATGTTTCTCTCTCTCTTTCTTTCCTTATCTCTGCTTCTCAATACGGGAGAGGGTCATCGGCCAAAAAAGGTACAGGCGGATGCGCAATGGGCGCTCTGCTGGAAAAGAAGTTGATTGAGCATGGCGGCGAGATTGAGAGAGGGAAGAAAGAGACAAACTGAGAGAGAGAGAGAGATGGAGTGAGAAGGCGAAAGAGAGACAGAGAAAGAGAGGGAGAGAGCGAGAGCGAGAGAGACGGGTTAGAGAGATAAGAAGGAGAAAAAGAACGGGACAAAGACCGAGAAACGTTTTGTTTTTTATTTATCTATGTATTTCCTTGCCTTTTTGTGCGATCAAACGATACGCTTGATCGGCAGCGACTCTGATGATTTTGGCAGACGAGAGTACAAGCCAGATCGGGAACGGAAATGAGAGAGCGAGAGAGAAACAGAGAGAAAGAGAGAGAGAGAGAGATCGAGAGATAGAGATAGACTGAGAGAGATAGAGAGCGAGAGGCTGAGAGGGAGAGGGAGGGATAGAATGGTATAATAAAATAATGTGTGTTTTGTTACAAGAACCGTTCGATGTAGATTGCCTATGCTGCTGTTTGCATTCCAACCTTCTTGGCCTAACCGTTCACTTGCACCGCCCAATGCTGTTGCCGAAAAGAGCACTCTCATTTTTTAGTTGCAAAAAAAGTAAGAGAGAAAAAGATTGTTTGTGACGAAATTGACAGAATGCAAAGGATAAGTCACAGTTCTACGGCGAACGGTGGCGCTTCTGGTGGATGAATGACTCACACTTCAACCGTGAGACATCGATGACGTGTTGTCGTTAAGTGAGAGAGAGGAGAGAGAGAGAGAGAGAGAGAGGGAGGAAAGTGATCAGCAAGACAAGGAGAGAATGAGAGGGAGAGAAAGAAAAAGAAATGAACAGAGCATGATCAGGAGCGCCTGCAAGGAGAAAATTGGCATGGGACAAGAAACGAACGACTGCGATGGAGTCTCAAGAATGCCGTCGAGAGTGGCGAGGAAAGGAACCGTGTTGGAGGAAAAGAAAACAAGGCAGTGGAAGTGAGAGAGAGGGAGAGGAAACGAATGAGAGAAAGAGAGAGAGAAAAAGACAGGAAAAGGCAGAGAGAGGGTGAGAGAGAGAGTAGAAAGACTCGGTATGCGCAATCGTTCGGTAAGAAAGTCCTGGAAGACTGGGGAGCTGATAGATTTTGCAAGCGGCAACAAGACAAGGAAGGAGACGTGCAGAAGAAGAAGAAGACAAGGTGGTCTTACACTGGAGTGATGAAGGGATGGCACTTCCAGGACATGGCAAGGGGGGGGCGGTCAAGGTTAGTTACCGGTATGTCTTTCCATGATTTCCATGAGCTCCTTTGGCGAATGCACCTTGACAGTGACCGCTTAAAAAGGAGCAGCCGATTTACGGGTGACGATGCATATAAAAACGTGGACAGTTTGATTATTAATGATGTCATCGGACAAATAGAGAGAGAGTGGGAGAATGAGAGAGAGTAATAGGCGCAGAGAGAGAGAAAGTGGGTGAAAGATGAGAACAAAAAAGAAGAGAACAATGGGGTGCATCATAGTACATTTGCATAAGTTCAGAGCAGAGAATAATAAGTGGACCGAGAGTGGCGGAACTACTTCTGCGAGCAGTCTTAGAACCACGTAGACTACTGCGAAACCTTTTCTTTCTCGATTCTATGTACATAGATTTCCATGAAAACGCACAACTCTTATTTTAAAAAAAGTGGGATGCAGAATTTGAACTGAAAGCGTAAGCAATATTGTCTCGGTTGAACGCTTCCTATTCGCAACCTTTTTCAGTTCTCGCGCTTAGTTCAAGGGGTCAGCAAAGGGAGTCGAGGAATTACAGCGCGTCAGTCACGGGGGCGCTGACACTCGAGCAGATCATTCACGAAAGTTGTTCAAGCCCGCACTTTCGAAAGGTCATACATATGCTGCATATATTTTGGAAAAGCATAATAAAATTTGTTTCATATTTTGTTAATAGTAATTTAGTATTAACTAAAATAGAATAAAATGGCACACCGATGGTTCGAGGGAGGCGAGCGTCGAAGGCAGGCGCCGTCGCCGCCGAGTTCAGCAGCAGCGGCAAGAGCAGCAACAGCATGGCCGGCCGGCCCATCCGAGGAGTTGCTCTCCGGAGTTGGCGAGTCGGAGTCGAAGGCGTCGGCTATGGACTCTGGCCCGAATTCGATCGGCCTTCTTCCTTGGGCTGCAAGTGGAGCTTCTGCCTGCAGCTCTCTCTCGTAGATTAAAGGCTGTCGCCTCTACAAAATTGAGCGACTTAGCAAATTACTTTAAAAAAAGATTTATCGCACCTGAATACATTATAGATATTAGCAATGCCACGATCACAAATTATTAGAACCAAGGACAAGATCTTGCGGTCAACATAAATCGCGGAATAGTACGGTTCTGGAATTAATGAACGAAACCGGAATTAGCCTCTGGCGAGAAGGCCATGCATGACGGGCTAATAATTATGATACTCTACAAGGAGAGCTACTGCTGCCAGTGGCGCGGAAGGGAGGAGCAGGTGAGAGGCAAGGAGGGAAACGGGAATTCGTCGAGTCTCTCGGAAAGGATTGCGAGAGAGATGGAGAGAGAGAGCAATACAGACAGAGAGAGAGAGAAAAGAGAGAGAAGAAGAGAAGAAGAGAATGAACGGCTGCCAATGATACGGTGAGTGCTGGCGAGTCGAGAAAGCCGGCACAAGCAACTGTACCTTGTGTGCCTTATCACATCGTATACAATTCTGGGTGTTATGGCGAGGGGAAGTAGGCAGTAGTTGTAGCTGCAGTGGCTCGAGACAGATCGAGAAGAACAAAGCAGAGAAGCCTGTCAGTCTCCGTTCGACTGTGCGAGTGAAAAGATCAAGTTGAGTAAAGTGATAGGGGTATGACTTGTTACAAAGTGGGCGGAGCTTACCCGTCCAAGGAGGGTCCTCTGTGGGTAGAAGTAGGGCCCGGCTGCCAGGTGTGCTCTCCGCATGGCGGCTCTACCGGGTCGGGCCCAATCAGCCCGGCTCCGCCTACTCTCACCCAATCGCGCAAGCACCATGCACACGTATTGCGCTGGCCATCTCTTGGTTTCGCTCTCTCTCTCTTTCTCTCTCTTTCTCTCTTTCCCTCTCTCGCCCTCTCTCTCTCTCGCCCTCTCTCTTTCTCTCTCTCTCTCCCGTCTCCCGCCTTCCTTCCACCTCCTAAGGGTCATGCATGTGCAGCAGCAGCCGCTGTCGTTTTCCACTTCCCCTCTCACTTTCACCTAATCTTTCAAGCCCTCTTCACCTCTCTCTCTTTTCCTCTCTCTCTCTCTCTCTCTTTGCATAAAATATTCGAGCATGACCCACTGACAAGGGTTACGCGCAATAAGAAGACGGTGCTCAGGGGTGCCCCTCGGGGGGGGGGGGAGGAGCTGCACGCGTAGATGGCCCTCTTGTGTGTGTTGCGTAACAAAAGTGTGCGCACACTGCGGGTGACGAAAAGAACGAACGCCTCGAGATTGCTCTGGAAATGCGAAGAAGGAATTCGAGAGGTCAAACAACAATTCGTGCTCCTGAGAAATAGGAAGTTATCATCACTGAAAAGAATCCTCCTTCTGCTCTCTCTCTCTCTCTCTTAGCAATGACAAGATTATTTTACTGTCTTTTCCCAACATTCCCTCTATATTCACTTCAGGAATTGCACCAAGCAAAACAGCGATAGTAGCCGCTGGAGTGTCTCGGCACGGCGACCAGTTGTCTGCCTGATCAGCCATGTGCGCGGCTGCTCGAGCCAGTGGTTAGAGAGAGGGTCAGGGAGTGTGTGAGATTGAGAGAGAGCTAGAGAGATAATATGAGACAGAGAAAGATAGATACAGAAAGGGAAATTTTAGAGATTGAGAGAGAATTCACCTAAAATTACGAAGAAAGAAGAGCATGACGAAGTTGAATGGCGACGAAATGAGCGAAAAGTAGGACAAATAAAGATAGAGCGAAAATAGAAAAAAATACAATGGGAGAGAAAAGACAGAGAGGCAAAGTTGAAGAGTGACTGGCACCGAATTCCCTGTTACAAATGTTGATCAGCCAGGACGGGCAGCTTCCCCCGCAGCATTCAATGGCTCCGACGGCATGCTTGACACTTGATGACCCATGCAAGGAGCAGGGGAGCGAGAGGGAAAGGGAGAGAGAGAGAGAGAGAGAGAGAGAGAGAGAGAAAGAGAGGGAGAGAGGGAGAAAGGGAAGGGGGAGAGAGAGAAAGAAAGAGAGGGAAAGAGAGAGCGAGAGAGCTGTGGAAAGATGAAGATACGTACATACATACAGATATGCAGAGATCGAGGGCGATCACGGTTTGCGTTTCTCTCTGTGTGTTTTGAATAGGTTTTGGGGGCGTCCAGAGAACGAAGGAGAGGATACAGATAAAGACGTTGGGAGACCGATCGCCTATTGCATAATGGATGGATGGAAGCAAGGATTCGAGGGGGAGGGAGAGTGAGATAAAGAAAAAGAGTGAGAGAGGTAGGAATGGAAGGAGTTGAAACGCTTCGGATATCACCAGCCGGCGCCTTATCCAATGGCTCTGCCGCGCCGGGTGAAGCGTGCTATGGCATGTCTGCTGGTGGACCTGTTCGAGCCGCCTGCCAACTCCTCTCTCCTATTTTACGGCCTGTTGGCAGATATGACTATATCACGGCCTTACACAATTGTTCAGCCACTTTGTCGAGTAGTCAGTGACTCTCCATTGAAGGCTATCGAGTGAGTCAGCCACGACTTGGAACAAGGGAAAGACAGGCGATCTTTTCCATTTGCAATTCCTCTCCGCCTCTTCTTATCCGCTTTTGTGCAGAGGTGCAAAAACCCAGCCAGCAGCAACCGTATTCATATTCCTTTTCCGGTAGTAAGAAAGAGAAAGAAGGAGTAGAGATAGAGAGACAGAGAGAAAGAGAGGAATGAAAGAAGCAGATAAGAGAGAGAAAAAGAGAGAAAAAGAGTAGTCAAGGAGGAGCGAGACTCTCTGACAAGGCACCTGACATGCTGGAGTAAAAAGGCGCGAATGAACATACTCGTCAACAACAGTTCAAGGAAAAGCGAAATAAAACAGAGAAAGTCAAAAGTTGCGACCCGAGCCGACTTCTTCACTCGTCGATTCCCTCTGAGATGTGGGCCACTCCGCTGCCGTTCCCGCCCGATTGTCATCTTCTTCTTCTTCCTCTTGTCATCTCTACTCCTCAACTTCTCTCATTCACCTCTGCGCTCTCTTTCTCTGCCTCTCTCTTTTCTCTTTCTTTCCTTCCCCACAACTTTCATTTTTCTGGCACCCTCTATTCCTTTCATACTCTATTTTGCGCAAGATAGTGGTCGCTCCCGACATACTTTCAACGATTTACTTATGCGCGCTGGTGACGTCGAGGAAATAACTTCAAACTTTTTCTTTCAGTTCATCTGCAAGTTTATACCGTATCGGCAGAAATGTGGACCAACAAACTGATAAGACTTGGAAAACTAGAGTGATACGGTATCACGAGACTGTCTTCAAATGGCTACACCTTGCAGACAAGGTGTAGGAAAGAGGTCAAGTATCTGGAGGTCTTCTAGGATACGAGGGAGGAATTCTCTGTACAAGGCTTATGTAATAGTATGCAGACTTGTTATGAGGTCTAAGACTGTAAAGAATTCGGTTGGCGGTCAAGAGCAGGCGGATGACAGAACGTGGTAACGGAATGGCCGCTATTAACGGCGTGATCAAACTGCTCAATCGGCTGAGTAAAGTACATGGTAATTCAAGCAAAGTGCATATCTTTACGCATGCATTCTAAAGGGCCAGAGTCTGACGTCAATTAATATTACAGGGATTCTTTTATCAATAGTTATCAAAGATTACTGTGGCACTGATAATGAAGGGGGCTCCATTCTCTCACCGTTCACCGCGCAAAGCAGAGCCGCTTCAACGGTCACGGCTCTCGAGTCACGGCCTAAATAGGATCGCCAGTCCCGCATATGCTATTACTGTCACAACTCTACTTCTTCTGAACCGCTTTCTCTCTCTTTGTCATTACCTCTCTCTCACTCTGCTTCTCTATGTCTCTCTCATTCTCACTCTATCTCGCTCCCGTTAACTCCTCCCTCCCTTTGCAACTCTTTCCCCTACCCGAATTTATGGCCGTTCGATGCCAATCAGGCGTTTCGATCAACACCGGCAACAGCCTGCTGCCCTCTCCCCCTGCCCTGCCGCGTGAGTCCCAGCGGGCACAAAAAGAACGTTGTCGTGTGTGGCCGTAACCGGTTGGAACTCCTCGAAAACGACACCAAAAATAGAATATACGTAGTTTTTTATTACTTTCACGCATATGTTGTCCACTGTCATATGTGTAGGCATCTGAGCAATGTTCAGGCAGCATCACGAGGAATATCTGTGTTAAGAGGCCGAAATTACCTGTCGACCGGGAGTGGATCGAGAGAGAGAGAGAGAGAGAGAGAGAGAGAGGGAGAGAGAGAGCGAATGAGAGAGAGGAGAGAGAGAGAGAATGAGAGAGGGAGAGAGAGAATGAGAGAGCGAAAACATAACAGGGCATGACTAAAGAAAAAGAAAGGTTCGTAGACTACTCGGAATGTGTGGGGTTGCTCGCAGGAAAGTCGTAAAGACTGCCGGTCAAGTCATCTCAACTTCTTGTCATGGAGTACGTCGAGTTGGGAGAGTCTGATCACTCCGTCATTGTGGAGGCATGCGAGGAATGAAACAATTCTTACTCCAACTTCCCTTATTTTCTGCCCCTCTCTACTTTCACGCTCTCTCTCTCCCTCTCCCTCACTCTCCATTTATTTTTATTTTACTTTTTCCCTAATTTTATGTCGTCTCCATTTCAACCTTTTCTCCTCTCTGATTCTCTGTCTCTCTTCTCTCTCTCTCTCTTCTCTCTCTCTCTCTGTCTCTCTCTCTCTGCTTCTGTTCTTCCCTCGACGCCAATGACCTCGGCGATTAACATCGCGTAAAGCTGCGCGGCGCTTTACGCGCCTCAGAACAGGCATGGAGCTACTGGCACGACGACAGAAAGAGAAGACGACGAAAGAGAGGGAGAGGAGGCGAGAGAAGAGAGAAAGAGGGAGGAAGAGAGAGAGAGAGCAGAGAGATCGACGAGAAAGGAAGCTGTCAACAATTTGCTACAGCTACTGTTGAAAAACAAAATAACTGCTATGCAAACAGACATCACCAGTCATTGTCCACAGGTGAGAGAGAGAGAGAGAGAGAGAGAGAGAGGAGGAGATGGAGAGTGAGAGAGTCAGAAAAATATAATGGAGAAAGCGAGACAAAGTGAGATGAATTATGAGAGAAGGAGTGAACGTGTTCAAGCGTGCGAAACTCTTAAGCAACATCTCTTTTGAAAATTTCGCGCTAATGTTTTTAACAAAAACAAAGTGCGATTCCCGGTGCATTGCACTGATCGCAATGAGATGATAAGGGGGAGTGTTGAAAGTGACGATGAGCTAATAGACTGTAATTGGAAAAGCAGTGGGAGAGAGAGAAGAGAGAGAGAGAGAGAGAGAGAGAGAGAGAGAGAGAGAGAGGGAGATAGAGAGAAGGAGGGAAATGGACACCGGGTATGCATGCATAGTGGTAATTGGCGAGTTGCCTGAACGCAGACTCCTCAATCCACCCTTGTTGTGTTGGCAGATCGGACTGACTGCCTTGATTTCTGTTGTCTGCTTCTCTTCAATCGGTCTATCTCTTCCCGCTCTTTCTCTGTCTCTCTCGTCTTCTCGCTTTCTCTCGCTCTCCCTCTCTCTCTTCCCGCTCTTTCTCTGTCTCTCTCGTCTTCTCTCTCTCTCTCTCTTTCTCTCTCTCTCTCTCTCTTCCCGCTCTTCTCTGTCTCTCTCGTCTTCTCGCTCTCGTTCGCTCTCTCTCTCTCTCTCTCTCTTCTCTCTCTCTCTCTCCTCTCTCTCTCTCTCTCTCCCTCTCTCTGGCCACAAAGAGAGCCATCCGTATCCCCCGGAAGGATAATTTCTCATTGAGTCCCCCTTCGTTCCTTGCTTGACCTTGCCTGGCTAATGCTTGTGACAATGCTGTCTGTACCTTCTTCCTTCCTCTTGGCAGCAAAAAGTAAACATTCGCCATTTGTATGTATGAGCTAAATGGCGAACGAAATCGCCTTCTCTCCTTGGCAGAAAATCCTATTCTTCTCTGTTTCCAGATCTTCTTTCTTCTCTCTCCCCTCTCTCTTTCTCTCTCTCTCTCTCTCTCTCTCTCTCTCTTTCTTTCTCTCTCTCCCCTTTTAGGAGATGGATATGGAAAGGCGCACAGAGCATTCAGCCGCCGTCGAACCCGAACAGTTTCATTCATGTATGCGTGGGAGTAAGGTGTGAGAGGAAAGAGAGAGAGAGAGAAAGAGAGAGCCAGATAGCTAGAGAATTAGGAAGATGCAACCTGGTCGGATGTGCGAAATTTGACAAGGCGCCGATAAAGGGCAGAGCAGGACTCTGCACTTTTGAGGAGGAGGCAATGGCCTTCACAATCCAATTCTAGTCAGTTTTGTGTACGCACGAACACGATTACGATTACGTTTGTGATCCTTGTTTCTCTTTCTCTCTTTCGCTCTTTCTCTATCGTCATCTCTCTCTCTCTCTCTCTCTCTCTCTCTCTCTCGTTCTCTGTCCGAAATGTCTCCGGATATCTTCAACTTGTTGATTGCGTCTCCCAGGTCGTGACCCGGATTTTCTGCTTCCGGACGTCAAACACGGCAATGCATTCTGTAAGACACACGGGCCAAGTCGTTTCACGCATCCTGAACTCTTCTCTCTTTCTTTCTGGCTTCTCGAAGTGGAAAAGTGCATTGAAATGGATAAGTAACGAAGAAGAGATTTTCTTCGCCGGGCCAGAGAACGGTCCAGAAGGGACATTTGTATTTCCGAGGTGGTGATTAGGCAAGGCTGCTGTGGCCTTCTCTTTCGACACGCTTGATCGACGAGTGAAATGATCACTTGTGAGATTCATACAAAGAAGCACGGGTTACGATACTATCTGTGCGAGGAATTCCGACCGTTTACTGCCTTATAACAACAACTGATTGGGCTTCTGTTCTTCTTGTTCTTCTTCTTCTTGGCTAAGGAAACATTAGCAGTTGCTTGCCAAAGAGTGAGACAAAGCTGCCAAGTTCAGTCATGTGAGGAGAAGGAGGAACAGATGATGGCTGGCGTTTAACGATGAATACAAATGCACTGATAGGAACGGAGAGGGAAGAGAGAAGGAGTGAGGGAGAGAGAAAGAGACGAGTGAGAAGGGTGAGGGGGAGAGAGTCGAGAGTGAAGAGGGAGAGAGAGAAAAGACAAAGTGGCAGAGTAGACATCGAAAAAGGTCTTCGGCTGCTTCTTGCCACAGCATCATACTAACGATGTTTCGATTCGCTTTATGGGCCCGTTTGTCTAAATCACGAGGAAACAAGACTTTTTCTCTAGGTACATAAATGGTTGGCCCCTCTATCTATCTCAGTCTCTCTCCCTCTATCTCTCTCTCTCTCTCTCTGTCGCACTCTCTGCACTACCTTTCAACTTTTTTGTGCAAGTTGTTTCCTTGAATTCCTTGCTCAGTTGATCATTCACCTCGCTGAGAGAATAATTAGCATTCCTGCTCGAGAGTATGGATGCGTATGATCATAATGTGAAGAAACGGCTGCAGCTTTCCTTCACTCGTGAAGATGTCGGTTCAAGAGCTCGTCAAACTTTTTCCACGGACTGCCAGGCGCTCGTTACGAGCCTTCTTCTTATCGTCACGCTCGAGATGAGCTCCTTGATTCTCTCTTGTTCTCTGCTGGACTCTCTCCATTCCTCACTCACTCTCTCCCTCTCTTTTTCTCTTTCTCTCGTCACTCTCCTCCGTCACAAGACTCAATGTTTGCGTGTTAATAGCCTGATCCTCCCCTCCTCTGCCATTCATCATTGCAACTTCCAACTTCCTTCTTCTTCTATTTCAGTCCAGCTTGCATTGGCTTCTGAGGACGCCTTCCGCCAGTTCCTATCGAAGTAAAAGGAGCACCGCCAATCAGCCTCTCTTGCTAAAAGATGCTGTCGAATACATAATCTCTAAAAAAAAAAATTCGAATAAATGATGACTAACTGTGTCGTTAGCATATAAATATAAAGTAATGGATACATACATATGTATGTAAATACATAGATTACCTTCGTTCTCCTCAGTTTGCCCGCCCTTTTGCTGTTACTCTGTCCATCCTCCATTCACTGCTGCTTCCCTTGGCTGTTGCCATCGTCGTGGCTCTCTTTCCTCCCTCTCCCCCACCGCCGCTTTATGAAGCGTAAAGAGCGAAGTGTTCATGCAGAGTCGGCCTCGCCTTTCCTTGTGTGTCTGGGAGATTCCCTAGCCATGCCACTGACTTTTCTTCTTCGCTTCTCCGCTTCCCCTCTCTCTCTCTCATTCTCTTCCTCGCTCTTGTTACCCTATTCGCACCTCCTATCTCTGCTAACTTCTCATTTTTTCCTGCTTATCTATTTTTATCCCAGCGAAAGAAATTTCTAAAAGTCAAAACAATCAGAATGTCTACTTCTGCTGTAATCATAAGAATATTGTGCGGTCAAGCAAGCTCATTTTTTTTCCAGACAGAAATAAAAAATTACAAAATTATTCATAGTTTTGTCTACTTCCTTCGTTGCGACAAGATAATCCGCAATGCTTTGAACAATATTGACAATAAACATCTGGCAAAATAACTTATTATACGAAGAGAAGAATCTGATCTGTCTTTGAAAAAAGAAGGGACGAAATGTTTTGATGACAAAATCAAATGTTGCTATTCACTGATGTACATAACACGTGTATAGTTTTTTAATGCAATTCTTGAAGAACAGCAATAAAGCGAGCAATAAACCAGGGGAAGGATGAGGACAAGAAGGACGAGAATTGAGAGAAAAGAAGTGGAAGCTGTTCACATCATTCACTATTGCTTTTGGTTGTTGAAAATGTCAAAAAAATTACATAGATAATTTTTTTAACAGCACGAGTGCAAGTAATACAGCATCATTTTTGCTTCCTCGCCCGCTCTAAAAACTCATTAAGATCTTCCAAAGATTATAAGTGTAACTTACAATTAGATATGTACATTTTCAGGAACGGATTCACATAATGAATTCTATGTAATTGGAAATGGGAAACAATTTCTCGGAAATCTATGAAATAAGATTCTTGCCCGACTTCATTCTCGCGAGGCTCCCCCCATGTTCAATGCGCTCCAGTGCATGACTCGTAAGTGGGAATGACGTATTTGATATTGATGAAGGCGTTCGGTCCTCCTAAACACAAGAGAACTCACTCTTTTTACAGCTCCTAAAACTGTCTTCTCTCTGTGTCGTTGAGTGTGTAGCATTCTCACTTTTCCTAAGTTCGCCTTTTCCCTTTGTCAGCAACGAGAGGACTGCCCTTCCTGTCTTCATACTTTACTCATTAGCACCTAGAGATAAGACATCTCTCTGGTGGTGGCAAGCATGGTTGAAAGTTCTTGTAAGCAGCGAAAAGAAAACTTGCAATGTTGCGAGAAAAGAAGAAGGAAGTATTATGCACATGGCAAGGCTAAAAAAAAGTTGTGTTCCATTAATCAACACCCACCGGTTCGCTCCAGCTCATTCAGGGTGCTCTCGATTACTTCGAGCAGTGGACGGCCACGTGAGAACGCTATGTCCAGTTGCACTCCTCCGAAGGCAAAGGCCCCTGTAGAGTGAGAGAGAGAGAGAGAGAGAGTTAGAAAGAGGAGAGAAGAGGGAGAGAAGAGGTGTGAAAATGAGTGGCAGAGTCAGATCGAGATGCCTGATAGAGAGAATGCGCTATTGGAACTGAATATACAACTGTTCGCAGAGGAGAGCCGTGACGGCGTTGCAATGTTTGTATAAAGAAAAAGATTCTAATCTCCCTCTCGGCCCTTGTCAAATATAACTAAAATATACTCTGAAACCAGCGTGACCGGAGTGTTCTCACGAGGCTGAAAAGGCATTCGCATGAAGGAATCAAAGAGGGGAGGAAAAAGGGATGAGGAGATGGATGAAGTGGCTAGGAAGAGGCAGAAGAAAACAGAAGAAGAACAATCTTCTGTGCCATCTTCCGTTTTATGTTCGCGTACAAATTTAAAAGATATATATCATATTTGAAAATCTTCATGATTTTCGCGATTTTTATATACATATTTATATAACTTTAAGAAAATAGACATTCTCTTCACTGCAAAATGTTCTTCAAAATGGTGATTATGATAAGTAAATCTGAAGAGACGAACTGAGCGGCGGGAGCAGCTGGCGATAGTAGGGAACGAGCGCGGGGCCCACGGCTCCGGCGCGAGCGAGGCGCGAGAGGATCGACAGGGCGTCGCGCTTCTTCTCCGCGTTCAGCGAGTAAAGGGCAGCACGCAGTCCACGCACCTGACGAGGATGGCATATGAAGAGCTACAGCATCAACTGTAGCATCTTTGAATTGCATACTTTAATACAAACGATTGGCTTTATATTAGAAATATATCCTAAAAAACCAAAAAAGGCTGTAGTTCAAGAGAAGAAAAGAGAGAACTTACAATGGATGGAAGGACGTTGATGATAACGGCCGGGTGGAAGTGCACGTCGAGGAGGTCATTCATGCCACGCTCAGCCACGAAGCGATACGGCTACAGATTGGCATTCATACATACATATGTATTAGAATTTCAGTAATATTGCCATTTTGGTTTGAGGCATAAAATAATCGACTAATTAATTAATTAAATGATAAAATATTTTGAATGTAAACCTGATCCATGATGGGTAACCCTGAGGCAAAGACGGGAAAGAGGGCCTGCAGTTGCTCGGCATTCAAAGCACTTGGATCGATCAACCATCTGAAGGAAGAGAGTTGAATGCATAATATGCTTTATTTATAACTTGAGAGGGGCCTGAGCACGAGAAGTGTTGCGAAACGAGTGGGAGAATAAGCAACCATAAATATAAATTTTGAAATTATAATTTCTTCTCTTTTACCGTATCGCCTTTGGCCGCTCTCCGGCTGCGCCGTGGATGAGGCGGAGAGGAAGGTCATTGCGGTCATAGAGAAGACGGAAGCGGAGGCAGTCTTCACTCTGAGAGGAGAGAGAGATAGAGAGAGAAAGGAGAGACAGCGAGCGCGAGAGAGTGAAGAGCAGATGAGAAGCAGGAGAGAGTTTTTGAGTGAGAATGAGAGAGAGAGGTAGAAAGAGAGATAATAAAGGTATTAATCAAATCGAAATAGGAATCAATTGTAGGCAGTGCTCGAAACTTTCTTAACTGAATAGTTCTTTTCTTAACCTGACCCTTTCGTGCTGCAGCGCGACGATGGAAGACGCGGTGGCCGCGCGCGGTCGCATCGTGCCAGACGACGCACGCGGCAGAGAGGCAGCACGCGTACCACGCTGCAGAGTCTGCGTACTGAATGGAGGAACCTGGAAGAGAGAGAGAGAGAGAGAGAGAGAGAAAGAGAGAGAGGGAGAGAGAAAGACAGAGAGAGAGAGGGGAGATGGAAAGAAACAGTAGTGCCTACTGAGAACTCGTATTAGGATATGGATGAGTAGAAATGTCGTCAAATATCATCAAAGGAAAAACACGTAAATATCCCCCATAAATGCGTATGTGAATGAGGGATTAAAGTGATCTACGAGATTACGGATAACTGTCATGAGATATTGCCAAGGAGATTAGAGCAGACAGAGAAGCTAAGGAAGAAGCCAGGAATGGCTGAATAGAAAAGTCCGATGACGTCAGCAGAAAAGGGTAAAGCTCTTCAGCTGGCGTCTGTTCAATACAAGGCTCCGCTCAAAAATAGCTCTCGTCCTAACAAGCGTCCCTGCTTCATTAGCTGCTAATTCTCAGTGGCTTACTAATCAAATCCACCGCGGAGGCTTCTTTGTGTTGGAACGAGGAGTCGGAGTAAAAATAAAAATAAAAATTGTCGAGAAAAAAGTGACGCTAATCAAGAGAAGGAGAAAGGGTGGAATTACGACGAGAAGATTCGGCGAGTTCTCGTCGTAATTCCACCCTTTCTCCTTCTCTTGATTAGCGTCACTTTTTTAGAAGAGAAGAGAGGGAGTGAGGACATATACTTTGCAGCGTTGTAGATTTATTGTTATGAACGATAAAATGAGTCACCAAGATTTACATAGTGAATCAGTAAAGGATGACTTGTCAATGCTGCTCCTGACATGAGCCACAATGTTTTTACACTCCCAGATTAGATTTGAATTCAGTTGTGGCGGGAAATAAAATCATTCAAAGTAAAAATGAGCGAACCTCTCTGGTGAGCGACCGCCTCGGCTGCATGAGCTGCGTGTCGCGGATGTTGTCCTTGACTATGTCGCGAGCGTAGCCACGGCGAGGCTGACGCAGCTTGTCTTCGTCCTCGTCAGGGAAGAGGATCTAGAGGGAGAGAAAGAAAGAGAGAGAGAGAGGAGGAAGAGAGAGAGAGAGAGAGAATTGGAGAGTGAGAGAAGATTGATAAGAGGCTTAACATTGATAGAAGTGATATTGCCCTAGATGAGATTAAGCAGAATCCGATCAAAGAAGTGGGTGAAGAAGCCAAGGAGGTGGATGTGAGGATTCCTGGTGCCAACGACACGAAAGACACCTGGCCATGTTATGCACGATCCTTCTCACTCTCTTTCTCTTTCTCTCCTTTTTCCCTCCCCCGCACCTATCCGAACGAAATTTGACGAACATCGTAAATAAGGCCATGTGACGTAAGCAGAACACGCAATTCTGCATTCTCGGTTAAATGACGGCCATATCTTATGGCAAGTTAGGCAGGTTTCGAGGGTAAAGACATGATAACGTGCCCCCCCCCCCGTGACCCTCACTCACCTCGAGCGGCTTGCGGATCCGGCCGCGCACCGGCTGCTGCTCATCCGGATGCTTCCGACACTCGCGCGGAATACGTGCGAAGGCGCCGCGGTGAGGAGGAGGAGGCACGTTTCCCTGATGAAGAAGGGAAGAGAGAGAGAGAGAAACAGAGAGAAAGTGAGAGAGACAGATAGAGAGAGAGTAAGAGGGACAGTGATGAAAAGAGAGCAAAAATAAATTAATTACTAAGCCGTCTGCTTACATTTGAAAAATTAGGAATATCTTGTATACCATTTCGAAATCAATCATCAATTACAAACACAGTTGCTGTTCTATTCCTTGATTCCTTCGACTTCTCGTCCCTTATTCCATTTTAATAACGATGAAAATTTCCGTGAATTTTACTAACTTTCCAATTTGATCTCACTCACATAAATCCGATCAGCGATCATCACTAGGGATATCGGGAATCTTCTCGGAGTTTAGCTTCTCTCGACCTTCTCGCTTTGTTGCGATGGAGGGAACGCGGAAAGCGAAGGTAGTATAGCAGTTCTCGTTGTGGCTGCTGGGTCTCTACTCCTCGCATGACCGAATCATAGGGCTTCCATCTCAAGGGGGATGAGGAGGATGAGAGAGAAGGAGGGAGGGAGACGGTGAGAAAGAGAAGGGAGAGAGAGAGAGTGCTGGCGAGAAAGGGAGAGAATAGAGAAAGGGAAAGAACTCAAGAAAGGGGAGAGGAATTTGGAAGGAAAAGGAGCAAGAAGGAAGGATCCGAGAGATTTCGACCGGGCCACAGCGGCCAGCCCTGCTATTACGTGCCGTAGCATGAGAGTGAAGAATAAGGTCATGAATGGACGGCAATTTGGCATCCAAAACGCATACCTACATACATAAATAAAGTTGTTTGAGGTGTGTGACAAAGATAAATGAGATTTCCATTTTACGACTTTTTAGCACATTACAGCCACATGTAATAATGATATATTAAATTATCAACAATTAAAAAAATATTAAAACAATAATAAGCCCATTGATTCACGAATACATACTGTCATACATAAGATACCGGTGAAAGAAAAGAGTGTTTGATATTGCATTGTCAGTTGATGGCGGAAGAACCCGTCGACGCTGATAAGCAGACTAGAAAGAATGAGAAAAGACTAAGACTTGGACATTGCGTCTTTGTCGAGGTAGATGCTCCAGTAGGCAATGTTGAACATGATGAAGGCGATCGGGAAGATGATCCTGGAAGAAGACTTCTCTCTCTCTCTCTCTCTCTCTCTCTCTCTCTCTCGTTTTCTGTTCTCTCTACTCTCTCACTTCTGTCCAATCTCTCTCCACTGTCTAACCTCGCGATGATGTCGATCCGCTCCGCCCTTCCCCGTGAGGAGAGCACACTGCACCACCGCACGAGCTCGACCCTCCGCCGCTGGCCGACGTACACCAAATCGGCTGTGTCCTGTGCAATTTGCGTATTCTTTTTCATTTCAGTAATCACACCAGAAGTGCAAAGTGTCATTTTGAAAGGTTTGCACACCTCAAATGTCCACTCGATGGACTCGTGCGTGGCTGCCCGAGGGGGGCCGTCGCCGTTGCCAGCCGGGCCATTGCCGTTGCCGCCTGAACAGGAAGAGATGGAGCAGTGTCAATGAAGAGATTCTAGAAGGGCAGAACCTGAATGCATTCGTGCTCCTGCATTGCCGACCACTACATCCATAAGCTCGATGCTCTCTTCCTCACGCAGCTCCAGCGACTTCTTGCGTCGCCGTCGTAGAAGACGCTACAAATAAATTTTTTAAGCTTTTTAAAATAAATTCAGTTATTTAGAGTTTCCGTCCTGAGTCGTGCCGACCTTTTTCTCATGTGGCGCGAAGGCGTTGAGTGAAGAGGGCGAGTTGAGTGCCTGTCCCACCGACTGGAAGTACGCCTCCGACTCGATCACATTCGACAGGCGACTCCGATTACACGCGGCCTTGCGCATCTGCCTGTGTGCACAACTTCTTTCGCTTGCACTCTTTATTTTATTTTATATTTTTTTGATGAAATTACACGGTATGAGTCCATGTTATTAAAAATTAGTGCAAACTAAATGAAATAACCTATGTAGTAAGAGCGAATCCAAAAAAACACACGCTTTTTGAAGCATTTACAGAAGAATAATAAAACAAGAAGTTAAAATTGAATAAAGAAACCTGTGCTCGTCGACAATTCCCAAATAGTTGACGACGGCGTACTCAATTAGCGAAAAGAAGATAAACACTAAATGGGAATAGAGTATTTCTCTTAGCGATTATATTTTCTCTCATTTTTTTTCTCACTCTACCTGTCTTTCTTTTTCCTTAGCTTACTGTTACTCCATCTCTGTCTGTCTCTCTTTGCCTATTTCTCCATTTCTCTGCCTCCCTCACTCTCCCAATCTTTCTCTCCCTCTCTCTCTGTCTCCGTCTCCATCTCTGTCACTCTCTCTACTAACCAACGCAGGCGCCAACCCAAATGTCGATCGACTTTGCGTATGAAACGGGTGGAAGATTCGAGTTGATTGCTGTGAAAAGAAGCAAAAAATTAATATTAAAAGAACAGAACAAACTGTTAAAGATACAAACGAACTGAATAATATGAATAAGACATGTATTGAAATAGAAAAAAAGTAGCAAACCATGGGAAGTGGTGATCATGGTGAGCAGAGTGACAATCGCAAGAGGAACACGCGCAGCCGTGCTCTTCCAGTCAATCCAGTACGACACCCAGGCAACACCCACCTAAGAAGGAGTCATTAGACAGGAGGAGATAGAGAGAGAGAGATTGAGAGAGAGAGAGAGAGAGTAGGAGAAGAGTAGAGAGTTGAGAGAATTGAAAGAAACCAGCATAGAAGACGGGATGTAGAGTTGCAGGAGGAAGAAGGAGAAGACGCGCGTGAGGCGAAGATCCACTCGAAGACACGAATACGTTCCTGAAGGCAACTTCTACTCACATCTCGCTTTCTCTTCTCTCTTTCTTTATCTCTTGATTTCTTCCTCTCTCTCCCTATCTCTTTCTCTCATTCCATCTCTCTTATTCAATATCTCTCTCCCGCCGACCAGTGTTAGTGCTGGAGTGGCAAGTCGAGTTAGTAATGGATGTGATGTTGAAGTTGGGGAGTGCTCCATTGGCAGTGTCATGAATTCTCAGAGGCTCAAGGGCGCGCCACTCGTAGATGATGTCGTTTGTAGTGTACGCGTCTGTCCAATCAGGGCACTTTTCATCTCCTTCACCATTATTATTTATGATTCTTTCGCGTTTTTACATGGCCACTTCCCGCATATAAAATGAAATATGGAAAGAAAGGAATATTATTGAGTGTTTTAAGATTACCATCATACCATCACTTACAAGAAGCAAAGTCGATGACGCAATTCTGGACGTCCATCGGGTAGGTCAGCAGATTCATCGAGCAGGACAGATGAAGAGTCAATCTCAAATCAATCGAATACTCAACAATCGACGAAGAAAGAGAAGAATAAATCAGTGAAACGAGAAGAAATGGTGATGGGGGTAAGAAAAAGGCAGCTGACCTCCTGTCATACATCAACTTGCCATCCGAGCGAATCTTTACGAAGCGATTTTCCTAAAAGAGAAACCGAAAGTCCCAGTCAATGTATGAAGTATAAGTATTTATTTATTATATATTAGTACATATTTCTTTCATTTTTATTAATTATTTAAGCGATTTATGAATAGAAAATTAAGGATTTAAGGATTGGAAAGTCAATGATATGGTCTGGCCTGATCGAGCAGATGGTACCATCCGTTCTTCTCGTTCTGGAAGAAGGTGTCCGGAATCCAGAGACGCTGGTCACGCGCCACGTAAATGTACTCAAAGTTACGGAAGTCGGGGGACAGCGAACGGTGCTTCTGCAAATTACAAGTAATATTTGCATTAGATGACATCATTGACTGATTGGCTACAAAGTGAGAGAGTGCCAGACATGCAGAGGCGACTTCTCGTCTTCAATGAATCGGAGTCGATCGTCGAACCACTCTTGTCGGATTCGGAATTGCGCCACAAACTCCTAAATGGAACAAGAAACATGTTTAAAGAAATAACAGCGAAATTTCGAAGGAGCGGGAGTTACCATATTCTTCTCGGAAACGGCGGAAATCGAGCGAATGTTGAGGCTGGTCGTCACGATGACGGGACCCTCTGTGAAATGTCTTTTCTTTAAGAGGAACTTACAGATTTATTTTAAATTTTGTTACCATTAGATGAGATTTACATACATTATAATTGCCACGAGAAATAAAATTATAAAAAATGTATTTAATATAAAAAAAAAAGTTTGTATTAATGAAGGCGTGTTGCTGACTGGTGTCATTGTACGGAGTCCTGCCTGAGGGCCGCACGGCCGGGTCGTAATCCTGCAGCAGATCGCACACGGTCATCTGCTCACGCCATGCTTGGTAGTTCGTCGTCTTACGATCAAAGGCTGTTCGCTTGCTGAAAGAGGGAAAAGAGTGATAAAAAGAGAGAAAGAAGAATTGGAAGAGGGAAGGGGTGAGAATCTTTTTGACATAATAGAAGAGATAGATAGATAATCTTTCTTTGTACTTGAAAATTGGTTCTCTTTTCTTCCATTGATGTTGCCTTACCCGTATTTGCTTTTAAATCTTTAAAACCGTGGTATATAAATTACGCAATTTTTCTGCATCGAAAAATGGCTACACGCACGTTTATGTTCTCTGTTCTCCCGATGCATACCTTTTCTCGTTCTCTGCACCGCTTCGGCGGTCTCTAATGAACAAGCTGAGAAAGCCAAATCCGCACTCGCGAAACTATGCTAATTCCAGCTGTCAGAGAATGAGAAAGAGAGAGGGAGTGAAAGAGAAAGAGAAAGAGAGACAGAGATAGAAAGAGATCATAGACAGAGAGAAAAAGAAAGAGATGATAACGAAAGAAAGAGAGATTGAGACCGGGTGAGAGAGAAGAAGAGATGATAGAAAGAGAGGGAGAGAAAGAAGAAACGGGAGATGATAAAAGCTAGAGCGCATTTATGCAGGGAAATAACATTGAGCGTTGGAAAAAGAAGTTTATTCGTAGTCATGAAACGAGTGCAGAGACAAGGCAACATAGATATGTAGAGTAAGAGAGGTTGAAGAGTTTTGAAGAGAGGCTCTGAAAGAGAAAAAGGAACGGAAAATAAAGAGGGAGAGAGAAAAGGGAGAGAGAGAGACAGAGAAATAGAGAGAGAGAGAGAGGGAGAGAGAGAAGTGCAACATTTCAGTAAGCCGAGGACGTCACATGCCCGAGGTTCTCTCCTTTCAATGATTAGCGTCATCAACGCAATGTTTCCTTTTGAAGTAGAACTACTAGCAATTGCATCAGCATGAGCACACTTACACATGTATGTATATACATATCAATGTATATACATACATACAGATGTATGTATGTCTAATTTATTTGCTAATTGTGCATGTTAATAAATCTTATTATATATTTTTCCTGAAGGTGTTCGATGGAAAGTTCTCTAAATTCCGTAGGAATCCGAAGACTTCGTATCCCAGCACAAAGATCTTTGATCGAGTGAGACGGAATTTGATACCCTAGAAAAGGAGTTGGAGAACCAATAATATTTGTTTCCGAAAAGAACGGTGCTTGTGAATCTTCAATCTGGGATAGATTTGCTGATTAATCAAAATAGATGAAAATGACCTTGCATTATAGATTCTAGACAATCAATTCTGGGCATTCTTCATGCCCTTTCCCCCCTCCACTCAACTTCCTCTCATCATTCTTGTCGACACTCGAAAGCGAGGTGACAACACAACTTGAATAGGCCAGTTATTTTGGCAGAGCCCAACCACAGCGCGGAAAAGCCGCTTTGCTCCCGGTGGTCGGAGTAACAAAAAGACAAGGAGAGAGAGAGTCTAAAAGAGAGAGACTGAGAGAGAATATAGTGTGGCAGAGTAAGACAGTGACAAAGAAGAAGAAGGCATCTTAGAGAGAGACTGCGGATGCATATAAAGGAGAAAAAGAGTGGTGGAGAGAGAAAAAAACACAAAAGCTTGGAAGAGTTCCGGGGCTTGGAGTGGATTCCCGGTAAAGAGAGAGGAAAGAGGAGGAGAGGGAGAGAGAGAGAGGGAGAGAGAGAGAGCTTGAGAGAGGAATAGAGAGAGAGAGAGAGAAGTTGTTCGTACCAATTTGCGCGTTGTCGCTTGCGAGCGGCGACGTCTGTCGTGGCGAGTAGTAGCAGCATGAGAAGAAGGAGAGCGACCAGGTAGACGGCGCGCCATTTGATTCGCCAGACCATGATGACGTCATCGGAGGAGGGGAAGACAGGGGGAGGAGGAGGAGAGTGAACTCGCCATCGGGGATTCCTAAAGGAAGAGGATTGATATGCATTCTTCTATGGCTTGCCATCAATATCTATGTACATATGTACATTTATTCAACACAATCATTTCTCGCATGGAAAAGCGCAACCTAAACAAACGAGGGATTTACAGCTGCCTTCTGAAAGACATTTGTAAGATTTGTAATCTGCAGAGCATTGCATATTCATTTAGAAAACGCAGCAAGGCCGCGGCAGTTGTTATGGAGGGCGAAGACAGAATTAAGAAGTGAACGAGACAGTGAATAAGCGACATTTAGGGTTCAAAATAGAGAGCGCAAAGAGGGAAGAAATGGAGAGAGTGGAAGAGGAAGCGTGAGATAAAATGGTCGGGATTTAAAAGTGCCTGAAGCGATGAACAGAAGTGGAAAACAAGGCAGCGGATTTCCATTCGCGTTGTCGGCAGAATGAGGATTGTGAATTACTGCGAAGGAGGATATTGGCATGTGGGAGAAGAGAAAAGAATGAATGATATGTGGGTGGGGGACCCAACATCAGTTTAGAAGTAGGAGATGTACGAGCAGACACATCTAGAAAAGCAGAGAATGAGACAGAGCGATGGAGAGCGTGAGAGGGTGAGACAGAGAGAGTAAAGATATGTAGAGAAAGAGAGAGATAGAGAGAGAGAGAGAGAAGATATGGACAAATATGGAGAGAGTGAAGCTAATGAGAGAGAGAGAAAGAAGGAGAGAAAATAAGGAAAGCGAGAGTGAGAGAGAAGATATGGAATGATATGGAGAGAGTGAAGCTATTGAAAGAGAGAGAGAAAGAGAGAGTGATAAAATATCTAAAGAGAGAGAGAGAGCTAGAGAGAGAGAGACGTAGAGGAGTAAACCAATCTTCGTGACACATGTTCGAGACGTGGCATGATTGATGACTTCTGCAGAGTGTTTCGCATATGACAACTGGTAAAGAAAGAGAAAGGCGGAGAATGTCTGAGGCGTAATGGAGTCAGTCAGTGAAACTAATGAATATTTCGATCTACATACTTTAATTAAGAAGATCTTTTATTTTACAATGCAAATGAGTTTTAAAAATCATTTAACAGTTCCAAGCAAATCGTGGCAGGAGTCCACAACTGGTTGACGATGTCTTATTGTTAGAAATGGACCTCTTTCATGTAAGACTAGTTGTGAGAAGAGAGGAATTAGCAAGAAGACGAGGGTCTTTGGCTCTTAGATGCCGGAAGAATCTTCCTCTCACTGACAAATCATGTGAAAATAAGAAGGATTCTTGGGCGAGCTTCGAGTACGAGAAGAAGCTAACCAAAGAAGGAGAGGAGGGAAACCGCTTAGATTCGACTCAGGGGCAGGCTTCCGTTGTCTCTTCTTCAGAATGAGCACACGAGGGAGATGACTAAATCCGCTTTTCCTTCTCTCCCTCTCTCTATCTCTCACTCTCTCTATCTCTCTCTTCCTCTACCTCTCTCTCTTCCTCTCTCTCTCTCTCCTCTCTCTCTCTCTCGTACTCTCTCTCTCTCCCTCTCTCTTCCTTTCGCATGCCTCTAGGATAAAGAAGGGTGTGACATGCAGAACAATCCGTCTCGGTGTACTTTAACGAACTTGTAAGATGGAACATTCAAAGAAGAACGCATTTAGTTGTAACCAAAGAACTGTAAAGAAGCTTTTGAAACAAGGAGGGAACGGTAGAACGACATAAAGAGAAAAAAGTACCATGAGCCAAATGATTCGGTCTCAAGACGAAAGCTCGACTTCACTCGTGTATTCATGGAACTATTCTGCCGAAGGGTCCACACTTACATAAAAGGGGAATTCTATGAATGGTTGCAAAGAGAGACGATGAGAACGAGAGAGAGAGAGAGAGAGAGAGAGAGAGCGAGATGGAATGCGAGGGTGAGAGAGAAAAAGAGCTAAATGGAAGGAGATCGCCATTTCTAAAGAAGGATAGAGAGATAAAGTGAGTAAAAGTAAGGTTGAGAAAATGAGAGACGGAGGGAGAGAGAGAGAGAGCTGATTGAAAATCGAGAGGGGCAGAGAAAGAGAGAAAGATGACAAGAAGCAACCCGCACAAGATGAAATTTCCGCCGTCAGAGGTAAGCGGGCCGGCATTCAGGGCGATAAAGTAGAGAAGGCTGGCTAACGGTGAAAGGGTAGATATTCTGAGAGGGGAGAGAAACAGCGAGAGAAAGAGAGAGAGAGAGAGAGAGAGGAGAGAGAGAGAGAGAAAGAGAGAGGGAGAGAGAGCATTTTGGAGAGATTCGGGAAGGCGGTATGGCGACATGGCAACAAAAAGATGCGAGGAAAAATTAGACCCAAACGACGCAAAATTAGAGAGTGAGATAGTAAACGAGAGAGAGAGAGAGAGATAGAGAGAAGGATAGAGAGAGATATGAACGTTCCAGAGGGTCGCGGATACGAGGAATGCATTAAAAAGCGTCTGAGGGATGCTCCTGGAGATCTTGAGCAACATTGTTGAAAGACAGCAAGGAACGCATCCAAACAGTATGAAGCTAAAGGGAGCGAGAGAATGAGAGATGGCGTGGAATCAGCAGAGGAAGAGGTCAAACGAGTATTTTATAGGATGTGCAGCAAAACAGAGTTTGGAAAATAAATAAAGCCAGAAAATGGACAAAAGTACCTTCGTACCTTTATGACCTCCGCGTGAAAGTGAGTAATTTTAGTCTATTGGCTCCTTTTACGAATGAATTGTTCATGCAGGAAAGATGAAAGAGATGAAGTACATATATATCTATATATATGAGAAGAGAAGGAGATAATACCGAAAAGATGAAGTTCGACAGGTAGACTCATAGTCAGAAGCATGTTGTTGTGCTGAATCTGTATTTTACTTTCTTCGCCTTTTCTCTCACTCTGCCTCTTCTCTCATTCTTCCTGTGCTCTCCTCGTCCAGTCATCCTGTCTCGCCTTTTATCTTCCCTTCATCCTCTCTCTCTCTCTCTCTCTCTCTCTCTCTCTCCATGACTCTATGAAGTGGCCCCAGTCGCCTGCCCGCAGGCGGTTGAAATGTGAGACTAATCGCGTTAGGTGTAGGGACCTGGCAATGGCGGAGAAGAGCAAGAGAGAGAAAGAGAGAAAGAGAGAGAGAGAGAAAGAGAGAGAGAGAGAGAGAGAGAGAGAAAAGAGAGGGAAAGAGGTTGGAAGAGAGTTGGAGAGAGCGAATGTGTGTGAGACGGCGAAAGAGAGGGTGGACGATGATAAAGAGTAAAAATGAAGCAGAGGTGGATCGGGAAGTATAGGAAATTAGGGGAGAACCGAAAGGAGGAGACTGGAAAAGGGAGAGAGACAGTGAGAGAGGGAGAGAGAGAGAGAGGGAGAGAGTGAGATAGAAGAAAAAGAGAGAGAGAGAGAGAGAGAGCGGGTGAAAAAGAGAGAAGAAGAAGCGTCCATTCTCAGAAGGCGTGCCATGCAAGAGTGGAACAGCCCAAAAGGCCCGGCAAATTAGAGGCAGCGGCATAGTTTTGTGCCTCTGGGCACATTAATTTCACAAGAGAGATTCATCCCTCTCTCTGGTTAGGATTTACTTTTCTCCATCTTAAATTATTTTTTAAAAGTCAAAAATGATGCAACAAAAATTACAAAGAAAGTGTTAAAAGAAGAGGAAAAAGAGAGATAACTTGAATGGTGAGGAGAGCTTGAGAACAAGAGAATAACAACTGAATGGCAAAGAGAACTTCTGGCGGAAGTGGACAAGCCAACGCTACAAGTAATACTTGTAATGCACGCGAATACTAGGGTAGAGCAGCCATTTAATCAGCGAGTGCGGAAAGGAGAGAGCGAAAAGATGGAAAGGGAATCGGATAGAGAAAGAAGAGAGAACTAGAGAAAGAAGAAGAGAAATAAAGATGGAGAGTAGAAGAGAAAGAGAAAGGGAAGGAGGACATGAAAGTGCAAACTCATGAAGAAATTCATTCTGAATTTTCTGAATTACTTGACAACAAATCTCTGTCAATTAATCTTCTTCTGACTCCCACCCACAAAAAACCTCGATTTAAAAATAATTATAATAAACATAGAATAATATTGAATTCATAATAAATTATTTTATTAAAATGTCTCGCGCCTGATTTCCAATACGTGATCTTCTTTCGCATTGAATTCTTTCTAGCATTTATCCTTTTCACCTACATTTGCTTCTGCCATTTCGTTCTCTCTTTGTCTGCAGTTCTCTCCTTCTTTCACTGAATCTCTTTATTTTTTTCTATACAAAAGAAGCGCCGTCTGTCTATTTGACGAAGCCAATTCCATATTCAAGTGGGGTGGCCTACGCAATGGAGAGAGGAAGAGAGGGATGCTGAGAATAAGGAGATTACGAGAGCAAGAGAGAGAGAGAGAGAGAGAGAGAGAGAGAGAGAGACTGGAAAAGAGCTAGCAAGAAAGAGGAAAAAAAGAGAAATATATTTATGTAAAAGAGAGAAAGACAGTAAGGAGTTTGGAAAGCGCCGGAGGCATCCAAACCTCGTTTCCATCCAGGTGTGTGTCTCGGTCTGCACAATTTCATCGCTGTCGTCCACTCGCCAGACGGCGAAAACAGGAAAATATGCACCTCCATCTTTCGGAATTCTCCGCAAAACTGGACGGATAACGCCATTCACACAGTAAAGAACCAATTTTAAATTAATATTTATGGTAGAATCATGCATAAAAATTGTCGGGAAAATGATTGAGTTTTGAATGGGCAGCTCCACCTCGTTTTTGACTTGTCTCGTTCTCTTTGTCGGCATCCACCTTTCCTAATACGCCGTCTGCTCGGGGATGCACACTAAGAACACACAAAACATGAGACCCTGTGAATCGCCATTCTGAAGAAGACAAAAAAGTGTCAATGTAGTTGCCGCTCTCGCATTTGATGATTTTTATTGTCTGCTGAAATTGATACGCGAATAAGTAACTTAGTAAGCAACACTTTTCTTTACTCACATATATTAATTTTATCTTTTTATCTTTCCTTTCTCGTGAGAGACTCAGGAATTACGTTCGCCTAAAAAAGGCGAGTACAGTTCAAATGATAGATTAAAATTATATTTTCACTAATTGGCAATGCAAACGATTCCTGCAGAAGACAGCTCATGAAAAGACATTGCATGAATAAAGGATTCGCTCGATGTTTTATTTTGGATTGAACTTGAAAGAATATTTCTCAAATCGCAATAAAACAATTCACTCTTTTAAATTGAATTTGTATATGACTTTGGTTTCAAATACGGCGAATTCGGCCCTATTGCATTTTCAGATGGCAAAGGACTTGCAATAAATGATGACGAGAATAATGGACTGGAGGAACGGAAATAGGAGGAGGAAGAAAGAAAGAGAGAGAGAGAAAGAGAGGGAGAAAGAGGAGAGAGAGAGAGAGCGAGAGATAGGAAATTTAGAAAAATGTGAGTCTTAAACTGTCTGTCTCTCAAGATCAAGTCTCTCTCTCTCTCTCTTCTCTCTCTCTCTCTCTCTCTCTACCACGAGTCATCCAGCTGCGTACACTGAACGGAGGAAGCTGATGCCGCCTATGAGTTTCTGAGGGCGGTTGACGTGTCACCACGACGAACTGTTACCGTTACCCTGTCTTTCTCCTTCTTCCTCTTTCTTTCACTCTCTATTCATATTCCTCTGCTTCTCTCAATTCTCTCGCATCCTCCCACATATCCCTTTGCGTTTGGTTCGAAGCCTCCTCCATTCCGATCGTATACTCTCCCTAACTTTCTTTCTCATTTCCTGCTTCTCTACTCTCTCTATTTCTCTCTCTCTCTCTCTCTCTCTCTGTCTCTCTCTCCTACGCCTCATAGATCAGTTGCATAACATTCTGCCGCAGTCAGCATTCATTCTCTTACTTTCCTTCGTGGAATCCCGATTCTATCGAAACTTCCAGTGGCAGCGGAAAACTATTTCTCCTCCACAGTTATCCGGAGGTCTCGATTGCTGACAATGAGGGTTTTTTTATTTTCTTTTAAATCAGACGAAGTTTATTCATCTTCTCGTAATCAATCGATTAGACAGAAGAATTCAGCGTGTATCTTCTCTGTCATTGCCTCATTCGGCCATTTTATATCCTTGTAAAGCATCATTAAAAGTTAGGAATGAAATGTCTCTCTATTGTCGCTGTACAGAATCAAAGCCTTCTTCTCTCCTTCTGCATCCTTGCCATTCGACTGCGGATGGAAGGCGACTGAATCACACTCATCTCTCCATCTTACGATTACGCAACTAAAAAATGATTGTGTCTTATTTCGTTTAATGAAGCATTATTAATCTGTATATAACGACGACTTGACCGATTCAATGTCTGCATATTTCGGTGATGTCGAAATAGGTTTTTTCTCTTGATGAAAGGGCTGATCGACAGCATTTAATGTAAGCATCAGATCATGTGGTCACAAATGCTTTCTTGTCGAAATACAACTTCAATATATCGTGATATAGCAGACCAACATGATCCTCCTTGAAGGTTACTACAGCGACTTGGTGTTCTCCAGCAGGATGAGGCCATCTTCCACTCTGCTCCTCTTTCTTTCCCTTCCTCTCCTCGCTCTCTCTGCTGACAGTTCCTCAGAAGAGCCCGCTCCCGTCAAGACCATCAAGTGTTTCGCATGCAACAACTTTCCCTTCGAGAGAGCGTGCAAGGAGGATGACACTTGCAAGGGGCAGTCTTGCTTCGTAGGTAGGAGATCTTCTCTGTTTTGAAAGAGATATCCGAAAAATTGTTAGGGAAGTTGACTGATGGTGAGTAGTGCATGATAAAGTTAGTTTTTTTTTTCAAAGAAAACGTTTCATTTTTAAAAGATATAAAAAAAACGTTTTCTGACACAGTGTACGACAATGCGAAGCAGTACTACTTCCACGGCTGCGCCGACGAGCCAGTTGCCATCAATTCGTGCTACACTTCGGGGCAAAGGTTGCAGCTGTCTTTTCTTCTTCTTTAATAATACAAAACTCTAGTTCCTGGCATATACTTCAGCTTTTCAATTTACATGATAGAAGTCCCTCTTGCCGTAATGAGCATTGATGCTTGAGGACTGTGTGCATGCGGCACAAAACGATGCAACTCGGAGGGCGCCGGCTTCAAGCCAAGTCGCATTCCGCCTCTTCACTCGATTCAGCTTGACAACTTCTTTGAGGTTCCCTCACTCTCTCTCTCTCACACACTCTCTCCTTCCCTTCTCTCTCTCCCTCTGTTCTCTCTCGTTCCCCCATTCTCTCACCCTCTCTTCTCCCTCCCCCCTTCTTTCTCTCTCCCTTTCAGACCATCCCCACGGGCTCGCAGCCTCCGCAGCCTGCTGTGAAATCCACTGAGCAGCCCGCGGAGCCGCAGCCGTCCTCTGCTGCTCCCGAGCCGCCAGCGCCTTCAGTGGACCCGGTATTCCATGCGCATCCTACTCTTTACAGTACTCCATAATTGGAACGCTATGTCTAACTGGATGACGACATTGTGTATATTTGATAACAAATGAAGAAAGCAAAAAAGTACTAATTGGAGGTGCCGGCCGCGTCGAGTGAAGCACCCCCCTCCGACCAGCACAAACAAGCCGAAGCCCAAGGCTGCTTCGACTGCCTTCTTCTCTTTCCTCTTCCCCGCTCTCGTCGCTCTCTTCCTTCTTAGCTGGTCAGTTAACTTCGAACAGCCTTCCATGTCTTGCGGGACTTCAACAACTTTGTCCTCACAATAAAAGCTAAGATTGTTTGCCTGTTCTAGCACCACACGATTTAATGGCTGGAGTAACCGCTCATTGTCTCTAAAACTTCTCACAGATTTACGTTTGAAATATTGGGCGGTACTGTACATAGCTTTCCGCTATTTTTGCCAGATGTAAATCGAGTCCCAGTAAGCAGTACTCTTCTTATCAGAGCTTCAACCATAATCGCGTTTTCAGTATTTGAAGCAGTGTTTCACCATTTTGCTAGCTACATATTACGTTTCATTAATTAATCAGCTTTTATCGCATTCTTCCCTGGCATTTATGTATGCAAAGCATTCTCGAATAAAAGCGATAAAACAATTATTGCCTGCATATGTAGGCTTGAAATTATGAGAACCATTCTTTCAAATAAGAGACCAATAAATAGATATAACACCGAGAGTTAGCTCTCTCTACAAACAATTGACAATTAAAATATACGTGGATACAATGACAGTTAATTTATGCTCCTAGAAAGTATATTCTCGCACAACCCCAGCAAACATATCGACGGCTTCAGAAAAAGAATTGTATGATCATAAAAGAGCAAGACAAGCGAAAAGGCATAAGAGATGTGTTTATCGTCGCTGGATGAGTCAGAAAACAAAGAATCCGCAAATGATAGCAGAAGGAGACGGAGAGAAGAGACAGGCAAGAGCGTCTATTAAGAAGATGCCACCTCCTGATTACATTTATTTTAGCAAAACCATCCCGTTTACAATTTAACTATTCGCGTAGCAGCGTTGTTTATCAACTGTATTCCCAAAAATTATGTTAGAACTTTTCAGATGAATTAGGCTCTCAAACTTCCTTAACTACATGTAAGAAACAAGAGTCCGTGATTTTCAAATCGTTATCTGGAGGCGGCAGATTCTAGAGTGCCCATGGACAAAGGGGAAAAACAAGCAACCGGCAATGAATGAAGAATCACAGCCACTATGGGAGAGATAGCAGGATAGAGATATAGAGAAGGACGGTTCAGGAGTTACGGAATAAAGGATAAAGTTCTAGGGAATGAGTGAAGACTCAATGCGCGGCCGAAAATGAGACAACCACATAGGCAATACGCCTTCTTGACCGGGATCCTACATAAATATTGACGAGGGCAGAAGAGTGGGAGATATATATGTCATAAATTGTGCTTTCTGATACCTTCGGATTGCATAGGATCTGGCAAATTGCCAAAGGGGAGGAGACTGACTTCTACACTCGCTTCTGCAGCTCGTTCGAGAGCCAGTCCATCGCTTCGTCGAGGCCCTCGCCAGTCGCAGCCGAGGTCTTGAAGATCTGGAAGGTACGATTCTTCAGAGAGTGAAGGCCGAGGGCGCGGTGCACCTGCAAGAGAAGTCAATGGATCTTCCATACAGGGGTAGAAGAATACGAAGAAAAAATATACAATACGTAGCAAATAATATATCGAGGGCTGAGAAGAAATGTAAAGAGGTGCCAGAATAGCAAGCGAAGAGTGAGGAAGTGAGGGAGAGAGCATCAGCGAGAGGCAAGAAGGAAGGGAGTAAGAAAAGAGGCTAGTAAGGGCGATCGACAGATCATACAGAGAGAGACAGACAGACAGAGAGAGAGAGAGAGAGGAGAGAGAGAGAGAGAATGCTTCGTACATCAGCCGGAGAGAGACAGCCTGGCACGTCTTGCTTGTTCGCGAGAACAGCCAGGAGGGCGTTGCCGAGTTCCTCCTCGGATAGCATCGACACCAGCTCTTGGCGGGAAATGCCAATCTGGAAGGAAAAGAGAGAGAGAGAGAGAGAAACCGGTCCTAGGTAAGTATTTTTTAGTAAGTAAATAACACTTCACGTTTCAAATCTTCGTTCAATAATTCGCTCCGGAGGTTTCCTTATTTAAGACAGCCTATCTGTAAGGCTCGAGCAGGGCGCAATACAGTGCTGTACTAGGAAATTTTTGATTTTTAAAATAGCTGAAAACTAGATCGTTTGTACTACTCGACATGCTCTACAAAACTGTAGAGTTTTGAATTCGAAAAAAATTTCTGTTCGAGTTAGCTGTATTTTTTTTCTAAATTTCACATGCCCATAAATCAGTTATTTCCCATTAAATTTGCTACAAAGCTAGCTAACTTTAAAAAAAAATCGAAGGGTAAGTATTTTGGGTATTTGCACTTAGGCAATTATACTCAACCTCCAACTTTCCATGCAAGAGGTCCGGGTTCGAACCCCGCTCGGGGCAAAGTTTTTGCAATGTTTTGCAAACAAGCAAAAAACATATTATCGGTCGGAAATTGATAACTTTTCATCTCATAGGTCCATAATATTGATCAAACTTTCGATTTTTTTATTCTGTTTTCACCAACTGACAATTTCTTCATAGTGACAATTTCTTCATTGTAAAGGTTTTGTTGGAATAAACATACATATGTATGTTGACTGAGCACAGTTCACTATGAAGAAATTGTCAGTTGGTGAAAACAGAATGAAAAATCGAATAGTTTGACCAATATTATGGACCTATGAGATGAAAAGCCATCAATTTCCGACCGATAATATGTTTTTTGCTTGTTTGCAAAACATTGCAAAAACATTGCCCCGAGCGGGGTTCGAACCCGGACCTCTTGCATGGAAGGTTGGAGGTTGAGTATAATTGCCTAAGTGCAAATACCCAAAATACATACCCTTCGATTTTTTTTAAAGTTAGCTAGCCTTGTAGCAAATTTAATGGGCTTTCTTTCTATGAACAGCTTACCTACCCCGCGGAGGCTTTTCGACCAGAAAACCTCTAAAAACCAACTTTAAAAATATTTTTTTGCGATTTTTGCAGCTTTAAAATTTTTTCACGAAAAAGTCACCAACATCTTTTTAAAGAGGAGTTCAAGATCTATGGATTGCAAAAAAGAGATTTCAAAAATATTAAGAAATAACTGATTTATGGGCATGTGAATTTTAGAACAAAAATACAGCTAACTCGAACAGAAATTTTTTTCGAATTCAAAACTATACAGTTTTGTTGAGCATGTCGAGTAGTACAAATGATCTATTTTTCATCAATTTTAAAAATCAAAAATTTCCTACTACAGGTGCAGATCGAGCCTTACAGATAGGCTGTCTTAAAAAAGTTAAAGCCAGAACAACGAGTCGTCTAGCGTTATCATGGGCGATAAGAATGGACTGATGGATAGTTCAACGATACGTTCTAAAATTCATTGTGAAAAGGGTTTCCATAAAGCAATTAATTTGCGAAAATCAGTGCAATAATTGATAGTAACATATGAACGTACGCGGTCCTTATCAGCCGAGTCCACGACGTAGATGATGGCATCTGTGTTCGCGTAGTAACAACGCCAGTACGGACGGATCGACGTCTGCCCGCCAAGATCCCACACCTGCCGAGGAGGGTTGAGTGAGAGGGAGAGATTGAGAGAGAGAGGGAGAGAGAGGGACAGAGGGAGAGAGAGAGAAAGAGAAGGGGAGAGAGAGAGGGAGAGAGAGACAGGGGGGGTTAAAAGCGAGGGAAAGAGATAAGATGAAACCTGGAACTTGAGATTCTTGTGCTCGACTTGCTCGACATTGAATCCGATCGTCGGAATCGTCGTGACCACTTCTCCGACCTCAATGAAATCTATCACCCGACTTTTGGGGATAAAAGTTCCAATACACAAGAATAACTTGGCTTTTGGACTGATTGTAAGACACAGAAATGATAGAAATTACGGCAGTTTGTTGAGTTGTTCAACCCTGTCACACCTGTAACCGGTAGAGAATGGTGGTCTTGCCGGCGCCATCCAGCCCGAGGATGAGGATACGCAGCTCTCGCTTACCAAACAAGCCGCGGAAGTAGGAGAAGACTCCGCCCATATTTTGCTCCCCCTCCTGAAACATTTGAATGCCAAGATTTAACATTACCTGGTCCGACCGGTATAATTATTCAATCATGATGGAAAAGTAGGTAGGTAAAAAGGAGTGTGAAAAGGTACATTCGGATGGCGTAAGACCACTGGAGCAATAGTTCACTTAAAGAGAAATCTTCGAATTTCGCATTTTTATTCTGAAAAGGGGCAACAAAGAGCTAACAAAAGCAATAACAACTAGACGGGTTAACAAAGTAAAAATAACAGCAACAATGAGCATCTGAGCTCTGAAAACTTCAAAGTCTTGGCAGAGAGGTTGGGGGTAAGTAAAAAGTAACTGGTGGATAATACCAACTAAGAAAGGAAAACTGAAACGAAATGTCAGTGAACGAACTAACAAAAAGACAATTTCTTTGAAAGCTCTAGCTACAGTGCCCCTATCTACTCTTCTTTGTCATTCTTCTTGTTACCGTATGCAATCTTGCTTTTGAACTTCTTGGGATTGATGCCATAGGCCTTGAGTCGGTCATCAGCCACGCCCACATCGATGCTATCCACGAACTTCCTCTTCCGGCTTCGTTTCTTCTTCGCAACGGTTGATTCGCCATTCGAAGCGCCATTCTGGATGGAATTAAACTATTAAAAGAATGCATGCCAGAAAAGAAAGGCAATGTAAATTTATTAAAATCATTCTCTATTATAACGAATCATCGATAGCGATTTGGGTGAGAAAATAAATATTTGGAAAGGAAACTTTCATTCAAATGTATCTAACCTGATTACTCTGCGGTGTCTTCTCCTCAGCTGCACCAGCGTCTCCCTTCTTCTTCTTGTTCTTTTTCTTCTTCCGCTTCTTTTTCTCTCCTTCCTCTGCATTTTTCTCCTTCCCCTCCTCCTCTTTCTTCTCCTCGAGGTTCTTCTTCTCTTTCTCTGCCGCCTTCTCTCCCTTCAGACGGGCTTCTTCTTCCCGTTGTTTTTGTGATCTCTTTCTGAAAACAAATCCTAGATAAAGAAGCAATTTACAGGGAATTTGAGTAATGAGAAAAAATCCAATCGAAAATGCCTAAAACCTGGCGTCATAAACGTCAACCTTATGGGGGGGGGACAGAAATAAAATATCGGTGCAATCAATACCCGCCAAAGTCGGTGCTGAGAATCCGCTTCTTCTTGTCAAGGTCGCTGGCCTTCCTTGAGTACGCTTGGACATCGTGGCTCTCCTCTTTCTCGCTCCGGTAGGCAACAGCCTAACAACGAAACACTGCTATTTATACAGTTTTACTGCATTTGCAAATTAACTTCCTAGATGCTTCGCCTTCTCAACTGAAATCCAATATCATAGGGGGAAAAGAAAGCGTTATCAACTTTGTATCTCCTTGGAATAATAAACAGAAAAAGTGCCAATTATTAGACGTTAGCAGCATATTTTGCAAATAGAAGACGGATATTTGAGAATAAGAAAAAGGGACCTTTTTGAGACTGGCCCAGGCATTGAGATTCCGGTCGTCCGCCTCGAGGATCTCGTCAACGGACAGCCCGAAGTTGTTCGGCACCACCGTGCGGTACTTGAAGCGAGTTCGCTGGTCTCCTGCATGCAAACATCAACTCATTCCTCTGTTCTCATTGTAATCACAAATTAATTGGAACAAATCGCATCGTTCTGACGGAATACCATTTCCAGGATAACCAATATCAACATATAACGAAATGCAAAAGTAGCAGACAAACTCTCCTCACCAATGATATCCTCATAGTCCAAGGAGTAGTACTCATCAAAGTACTCTTCGAATGTCTTTTCCTTGGGGTCGAAGAGGGGCTTCGACCGCTTCACTGCCTCCACAAACTTCGAGTTCCGCTTTCGCTTTCGTCGAGATGCTTAAAAAGGGTCATATTTGCCATAAATGGATGTGATGGTAGACCTAAGTAATTCATTCCAAACGGAAGCTTCTGATTGTGAGGAGGCATTCATTGTTAAAGACTACATGAACAAAATGGCATTATCGGAAAACAACCCTAGCTTTGTTCCCACTTTGGTTGAATATATCTTATATTACTTTCAACAATACATGATAAATAAAACTGACCTTCTTTTTCCCTAAACAACGGTTCCTCATCTTCTTGCTCCTGCTCCTCTCCGCTTTCCTCATCTCCATCCTCCTCAACTGCACCCTTTTTCCTGCTCTTCTTCTTAGGAGCCTTCAATCCCTCGTCCTCGTCTTCTGTATTCCTTCTTCCACCAATCTCCATCTCATCGTAGTTGCTTCCCTCACTTTCCGAGTCGGAGAACACTGGCTTCTCCTCTTCGTCCACCTCTTTCGAGTAGTACTCTTGGTTGAAGAGCTCCTCAAAGTTTCAAAAGATAGCATTTCAACCAACTTTTTTTATGAGTCTTTCGTGAAATCGGAAAAGAAGATCTCGCCTCCATTCGCTTGTCGTACTCCTTCGGGTCGAAATCGCCTTCCAAGTCCTCGAGGCTAATCGGGACACCATCCCCAGCCATCTTTCGCAATTTCTCAAACTTCTTCTCGATCTCCGCCTTAAAGAAGACAAAAACGTTCGGAATCTCCTACATTTGAACTACGCTTCTCATTGATATCCAGCCATCTTTTACTTCTTAGTTCCCCTCTCTATTTTCCGTTTGCTTCTGTCCTCTGGTCTTATCTCTCCTCCCAACCTTTTTCATCTTCTTCATCTGTTTAATCTCCTCCGCCTTCTCCTTTTTCTCCCTCGCCTTCCTCTCCTTGACGTCTTCTCTCTTCTCCGATCGTTTGCTTTTTGCCTGTCGCAGAGATTCGCCAACCGTACGTGGGTACTGCTTGATCTGAAATACAATCAAGTACAGTATGTTCTTTTGAGTGGAAAAAAAGTCGACAAGAATACGTTACCAATAAAGAGTACTTATTAAAAATAGCTCTTCAACTCTTGGTAAGAAAAAGAAGAATACACACAAATTCTTGGTCGGGATCTTCGAATCGGAAGTTGTACTTCCTCTCAAACTCTCGCGCTTTCGCATCTTCCTCTTCTTCTTCTTTCAAGCCGACAATCTCATCGTACGTCGGGATTCTGAAGCAGATTGCTGATATAAATCAGACAATGAATTACAAATGCTCCCTAAAATAGAATAAAATAGACACCGATCTCCCACGCGACCATCCGTGTCGTACTGCTTGTTCAGCAGATAGTCACGGAGGAACTTCTCATCCTCATCGATCTTCGATGATGTCCACGCCTGAAGGAAAGGACTGATTGGACTGTACTCTTCCTCTCACTCTCTCTCTCTCTCTATCTCACTCTCTCTCTCTTTCTCTCTCTTCGAATACATTCCCTTTCACTTCCTCGCCCTTCATATCTATTTCTCCCCTTCTCATCCTCATCGGTTACTCCATTCTTCTTATCTCCTTTCCAAATCTTCGCAACAATTCAAATCTTTTGCTCTTCTCTCTCTCAATCGCATTTTCCACACTCACTTTCATTTACATCTAGATTCCATGGAAACATAACGAATATAAAGGAATATAATATGCACTTAAATTACATAATTGAAAGAGTAGATGAGTATAGAGAAATTCTAATAAAATACTAGGCAGATGCTTAAACTAAAACGAAAAATTCGCTTCACAACATATTTCCTTGTGCTGATCGATATCTTATCTGGTACATGAGCTTAAAAAAGGAACCTTTCGCAAAGCCTTGAGATCGGAGGCTCCTTGAATCGTTCTCTCATCCCTGCCCGCGAGCCACTCGTAGTATTCGTCTTCTTCTCGCTTCTATTAATAAAACAAGCTTAACCGAAAAGCATAATTAACGAATCAGAGAACACAAGAAACCCAATATTGAAAATGCGGAAATAAAGAAAAGGTTTACAGAGAATAGAACAGCCTGCAAAAATTGCTTACTTAAAGAAAAATTGAAAATGACATGGACACAAAATGATTTAAAAAAAAATAAGCACGCCTCTTCTTCCTCCGTCTTGACCCTTTTCACCAGAAGATCATCTTCCTCTTCGTCCACTCCATTCATTGCTGCTTTTAATCTAAATAGCCAAATAATGGTATTTCTATCCTTTGTGGTTGCTGGAAAACAAGAAGCGATAAGCTTGTCTAAATCGGAAGGAAGAACGAACGAACTCTTGCTTGAGCCGCTCTTGCTGCGAGTAGTAGCCTTCATCCATCTCACCAGGTTCCGCTTTTACCTCATCGTCGATGTCGCTATAATGGTTTGATTTAACTGTGGTCATCTAAAACATCAATAAGGATATCAACCAACCATGGAGTGCAACCTGAATACGACACTTGTATAGTTCTAACAGCAATTACGAGTAGTGGATTTTTAAGTAGAACTATGTAAGAAATAATCAATTCACAATCGAATTATCCTCCACTATAAGAAAATAACAAACTTGTTCTGGTTGTAAGCTAACAGGGCGATATAAACATAATAGCGAACCCTCCACGCAGCACAAGCTCCCTTTCGTAGTCCTTCAAAGTCATTGCTTTCGGCTTCTTCTCCTTTTCTTTCTTCCCAGCCTTGTCCACGGCACCTGAATGAGAATAACATGTCATTTCTTCTTTACGTGGTGATAATGCTGTTAGGGTCTCTTCTGACTGAAATTGAAAAATAAACAAATCGAAGGAAATAAAGGTTGGTAGTATAAGAAGAACATTATAACAAACAAAAAAGCAGCAGTGACCTTCCGGCTGCTGTTTCTCGTGCCAGAAAAGAGTCTCCTTGTCGTAGAGGCGCTCATCTCCACCCTTGAGAGCAGAGAGAGTACGTAGGAAATCCTTCTCATCATCCGCTGTCCACTCCTCAAGAAATGCACGCTTTCGCAATATAAGAAGCATCATTAAATCCCATATTCAGACTAGCTTCTACAGTTTCTTAATCATAAGAAGAAAAAAACACCAACTGAATAAGTATGTGAAGATTTCACACCTCAGTTTTTTTTAAAATTAAAATTCAATGATAATCTTTGTGTAGGACAAACCGGCTCCTCCTCGCTCGACGAGCTCTCTTCATATTCGTGATCTTCGAAGTCGTCGCCATATTTGTCCTTCACTGGAATTTAACAATTGCAATCATTCTTGAAAGAACAAACACTCCCTTTTCCAGAGTAGCCAAGCAGTTGGTCAAGGCAAATGGGAATCAGTAATACACTACAAGAACAGTACAAGAAGATTCCGCTACAAGAACAGTGAACCAACTTTTCTGAAGCTCCTCAAGTCGTCTCCAGTTGTCATATCTCTCTGCATAGGCCTTGTTAATGGTGAGGCCTCCTCCTCCTCCATTCTGGCTGCTGCTCGGACCGGGGGTATCCTCGTCATCCTCCAGTTCCAGCTTCACTTTCCCCATGTTGGAATGGTTGTTTTGCGAGAACGCAACTGAAGCGCTTCAATTCAAAGAGAAATGTTTGCGATTAAGCAAGGGTGCTATCCTAGTTGGGGGGGGGCATAATATAGTGCACTAGGCACCCGTGCACAAAAATCACACCGGGTGCACCACTATTGCACCTAAAGTAGTCGCATAGCTCATTGGAATTGTATTTACTATTTTTACTTATTAAAATTATATTGTTGTACTGGTACTGTTGTTGTGCTTGTTATTACATCTCAATTTGCATTGATAATATTAATAATAATGATAATAATAATAAAGAAACTGATCGCGGATTCGTGTTCCTCATACAAAAGTACCTTAGAAAGATGTATTATTGTGCATATTTGGATTAAAAAGTGATTAAAGTTAATTAAAATGTAAATATATAATTTTAATAAGTAAAAATAGTAAATACAATTCCAATGAGCTATGCGACTACTTTAGGTGCAATAGTGGTGCATCCAGCACCAACAAACTTCTCAGGTAAAAAGCGAATGGCAAATAAATGGTTCCGTAATGGCCAGTTACTACCGTGCAAACATGGTAGTTTACTGATACGCGTTACACCAATAATGCACCCATAGTTGAACCATTCGGTCAATTTTTCCGCATTAACCTTTCAATACCGTGGCTTTTACTGGCATATACTGCAAACTTAACTGGCACATTCCAGAGATTTTCCCTGCCATTAAAAGGCGTACTGTAGTTTGGTGTGCACCACACCAAAAACATCCTCCTTTGGAATTTTGATGATTCTTCCCATTACAACTCCTTTTTCATGCTGTTTCAGTCAAAATTGGTTTTATTCACTTCGACGGCCGTAAAAAAAAAGACATTTACAAGTCAGAAAAGCATACCATTAGGAGATAACAAGAAAAGGGACGACAACGAGAAAATGAACGATAACGAAGGAAAGTGGCAGTGAAATGTATGGTTAGCAACTTGAAATGCATCAAGCTAACATTGGAAATGTAAGGGGCTCTAGTCTTAGATTAGATTTAAAAGTTAGGGGAATCAGAACATGTGTTACACAAGCAGCGAAAAATGGAAAATGGAAGGGAAAATGGAAGGGTCTCAGTGTAGATTTAAAAGACAGGAAATCACTCGTAGGTAAAACAAACTCGAACGTTAATACACTGGTTGCCCGTTTTTTATAAGACAACGTGGGCAGCAAAAGTAAGCTCTCTGATATGATCTTCTAAAGAATATCCTCATAATAATTTACTATTAAGAACTATATATCAGAATACGTTCTTCTAACGAATATTCTCATAAAAATATAATATATCTCTGTTTAAAAGAACAACCATAGAATCCTAACTAAAAACTAGGTAGTTTCTAGGTAAAAAAAAATGAATCATTGAAAAAGCAACATCACAACAGCTGGATCGTGTGCTAACACCCGACATTCACATTGCTTCCAACATGGACTGCATCACCATCAAGGAGCTCAACCGTGCATGTCTCTGTGGCTGCATCAACTGTTTTTCCCGTCTTCTTAACGCGAGTATTCTGGCTTCAATTATTGATATTGGACATTTTATTAGAACTGTCAAAATTTACTTTCTAACCATCGATTCTGCCAATTTGCCCTGATGGCAACGTCCAAGTAGCTCTCCAAGTCATCCACGGTGATCTCACAACTTGCGTGAGCACCGAGTTTTGTCGCCTTCATCAGTAATTCTTCAAAGAGCAAATCGTTTGTGAGGTATTCCAAACTTTCAGCATGTGAAGTGTATTGTATGCAATGCAACCAACTTCGTGTTGCGATGACAAGATCGGGCGAGAGATGAAAGTAGAGGCGAGGCGAGTTCTCAGTCGCCGAGTAACACTGCAGGAATTGCTCGTCTCCGACTATCTGAAACAAATAGATAACCATTTAACCGAATGAAGAGTTAGATATGTTCTAAGGGTTACCTGCATAAGCATGAAGCGGGCAAATCGACGGATGTGCATATGAAGTGGCTGAGGGGCCTTGCTAGTAGTGAAGCCACCAGCAAGGGTAACCATGTCGAGACGGTTGAGCTCGTTCTCGGGAAGCTTCCAATGATCAGCTTCAAGAACGTCGTCTTGCCATCGTCGAATGATGTCCACGTCAAACACCAGAACGAGCGAGCTTATCTAAGGAAAATAAAAGCCATGAGATCGAGTGGAAATTCATGATTACGTCAAATAAGGCTTAAAACGGGAATATATGAGATGAAAAAGTAAAAGGTGACCTTCTTAGAAGAATGATCACCTGAGCGTCTGACGGGACGGGAAAGTTCTCTGTTCATCTGAATTGTTTAATGCTTGAAAATTACGGTAACATCAAATATAACAAAGGAATTATTCGACTTAAATATAAACAAGGATCAAAATATACTAACGTATTCGACACATGCGAAGAATGCCTCATCAACAGGCAACTGCGTCAGCTTGGCCGCGTCCAGTGGCTTCCGTGTTCGCGTGGCTGAATAGAATCTGATCTGCAAAGTATATACGAAGGTAACTTTAATTTCAGAGCCGAGATTTATAACCCGAGCAGTGGAAGCTTCCTCGCTCGTCTTGGGAATGCCGCGAAATTTATCAATGATAAATTTCGGGTCGAGTGTTCTCGTAGCAGGCTACAAAATATGTTACGTAAACCCTTCTTTTCCATTCCATCAATTCTCGTCCCGCAAGATAGTAAACCAGGCACATTCATGGTAGAAAGCCACGTAAATTTAATAATGGGAACCTGATTTTCATCACTGACCAGTTCAAAGTGAGCGTGTACTTCAGAGAATTGATCGCCTGACTCGACATCAATTTCTTCAGAAGGAGGACACTGCTGTTGGGAAGACGATTGCGGGACAAGCTGCTGAGACTGAACAAATAAGATATTGATTCCAAAAAGTCCTTTTCAGTAATTTATCTACCTGCTCAGATCGCACCAACGAACAACCATTCCTTTGAGCCATCAGCCGCCACTTCTCATCGTTAGTCGATGGAAACTTTCCAACCATACATGTAATAGTAATAACATGTACTATTAGCACGGTTCGTTGATTTAGATTTTAGATAATGCTGAGGCGCTTGTACCTCGTCTGAGAAATATAAATGAGATTATAAAGGTAATTGGTTCTCTTATTTATTATTTGCATATACTTCATACTAAGCACAAAATTTCTCACAGAACAAAATTTCTAGTTGTGGTTAGCACGATTAGTAAAAATAACAATGTATTCGGACACGAACGATGGATGTTTCAATTGCACAGCATTGCCAACAATCGCAGTAAAAGGAACAATTCTAATATTTTTCATGTCAAAGCGGCCAGATAGCAACGGATAATTTTGCAATAGGCAATCGAACGTGGTGATAACCTCGTTAAGCTCAGAAAAATCCAGAGATGCAAGGGAATTACGAATCTTTTCGTACGGGTCATTGACTGCCAGAAAGGGATAAATCATAGCCCACGTAGAATTCGAATATCTAACAAATGCAATGATCCTTCCAGCAAACAACTTGTTTTCTGGTTCTCTGAGCACAACAACGCTGTTGTCCGCAACTCCACTTCTAGAGAATGAATACTTGTGCCAGGAGAAGCGCTCATATACGGTAGCAAACCTGTGATATGATGAATATGAGTCGCAGTTCATAAATATCTCGCCTCCGGGTGGAATTTGCTGACGCTCATGCTCAGCTAACAAGGAAGCATCCGTGATTCTATGAGAGCTGAAGGGCGACAGTAGTCCAAGTGAGCGCGCGTACTTCACCAAAGGATCAGAGATATCAACCGCATTGCGTATCTCAATTCGGCGAAGAATCTCGCTGTGTAGAGTCCTCACAGCAAAATAAATCTTAAAGTTCGCCCTAACTTGACTAGTTGCCAGCTGGCAATGATTGTGTTTGCAAACCTTGTCAGCATCGCTTCGCCAACACCACGAGTCACCTCGGCCTTCAGACCTCTTTGCAGCTCATGATATCCTGCTTCATAGAGTGATGTTGAAACGTCAGAAATGCATCCAATATCTCGCAAAAGCGAATCCATATGGAAACACCATGTCTTAAAAGAAATTTAAATGTAGATCAAAAGGTAAACGAACGCTAACATGCATCTTCGCTGAAGAAAGAATTTGAGGTGCATGCTCTCTGACAATTACTCCAAAAGCGGAGCAGAGTTTCGAGACTGTATTTTCACAGTTGAATTCTTCATAGTATTTAGAATTGAGCATGATCATAGAAGTAGCAATAAAGATATAAAAGCACTGAGCTAGGCTGTCTCCAATTAATCCCTCCACCGCTGATATGAGCCCAACGGTCGTCATAATCTGCGCATATGGTAGACATTTTATTATTGTACGCGTTTAACTGCGGAACACTCACGGCATCCTTCTGACGACCGTAGCACTTGGAAAGAGATGATTGGAGTGGACCAAATGTGGATGGCATTTTGGTGTCACGGATGACTTCTTCGATTACTTTCTTGAATCGCGATGACCACGTAGTCTTGAGTGAAGATTGCGGAAATAAGAACGGGAAAGCTTCTGCAAAAAAATAGTAGGTATCAGCTAACGCTAGCGGTCATCAAACCTCTTAGCAAGATGGTGGACACTCCTTCTGAGACCAAATGCAAAAATCTGGTGGCGCCTCGTATATTGCACGCATATCGCTCATGAGTGAAGGACCATAGAAACCGTTACGGCCATGGTTAGCATCTTCGTGAGTCAAGGAACCATGTCGGGACTCGCTGCGTACTAAATTGCACTTCACATATTATCATATGAACAGATATAACTAATCAAGCAGGATTACCCGCTGTTCCCGGGGGCACATTTTCCGAAGAGTTGCGGGATCCAAGCAGTAAAGCAACCGAAAGCACTACCAACACCAGCAAAATTGTAAAGCATTCGACGTGCCTAAAAATTACTTAACTATTTTAGATTTCATTATTCATGTGCCACAAACCGGATCGTCAGCGATAACGTCGACAATCATAGCATCAATATTGTGCTATTGTAAGCTAGTCAGCTTATCACAGATATGAGCGAGCATCCGTTCAAAAACATAACGATGGGGCTTCTTCGAGCCAATGTAAAGGGCTCCGTTAATGATGTTCCTTACTCGTGCGCGCTCATCTCGGTAGAGATCAAGAAGAGAAAGCGTGAGGGGCCAAACATTCATCCTAAACAATAGCAACAGAATTTCAAGCTATTAGAATATTAGTACGCATTACCTAGTGTGCCCCTTCAAGCAAACCCCGTCATACGAGGCCATCAACGAGAGAGGCATCCTGCCATCCCTCTCAAATGCTCTGCTTCTGTAGCGCGGGGCAGCGAGTGGAGAGTGAGGAATCAACCCCGCTTGAATCTCTTGATGGCAAGTCCTAATTTCGTTGCGATATCTACGCCCAAGTTCCAGAATTTGGGCGCCAACATCACCATAAACGACTGTCGCGTCCACGTGCGCATTGCACGAGCACCTATGTTACACCCAATATAAGTAAGAAATAGTTAGCATTAATCTCAACCAATCTATACTTGACCATGTTATAGGAATATAATCCACCAAAGGAATTTAGATACTAGCAAAGAGTGAAAAAACAGTACTTTTAGCTAAAAAGCAAAACACATCTCCATATATCTGCGTACTTCTCTTCTGCGCAGTTTCCACATAGGGACACAGACGAAATGCACAGCTTAAATTTCATCTTTAGTCCTTCAAACGATTCCTTACTACGCGAGCCCGGCACAAGAAAGAATCGATCGCATCCTAAACGTAAAAATAAATCACTAACTAATGAATGCCAAATGTTCAAACAATAGACTAAGATTAAAACAAACCGCGCTTGCTGAGTCCTTCATCCAGTAAGAAAGACGCAGTCAGCAAGTCGTCGTCCGCCAAGCTAGCAGTGAAGGACCCGATATCATCCAGAATATGCATATATTGCCGGCGTCAAATGTGAGATAAGTAAAAAAAATGGTTGTACCTTGACAGCTTGGTGCAGCGCTTAAAACGTCTTGCACTTGCAGCCCTTCAAACGGATCCTCATCTGTAAGAAATGACAAGTTGACCCAATTCTAAGGTACAGGGAGCATAAAAGTGCACGTTCATATTGTCACCTGAATCGGCGTAGTCGTCATTTATAGCTCCGAGCTGTCCAGCATCTTCGAACTCCAACTCCTCTTCAGGTTCATCATAATCGACCTCGTCCGCTTCATCATCGACATCAGCGTCAGCAATGGACGACACTGGAATTAAAACAAATACAACTTGAAAACCCTCACTCTTACAAATATTGTATAAGATATCAATGGCAAAACATAATAAGAACCTGCTCGCTGCTCCTCCGCGATGGCAGTCAAATTATCTGTCGATTGCCTCCTAATCGACAAAAGCGGCCAAACATACGAGCGTGGCCGAAATTGAGACCTAAAAGGGAGCACCACATAATCATACTCTGCAGCAAAGCCAGCTAGAACTTACATTTTGTCTTAATCGATGATATGCCTCATAAACTGTAGAAAAGGATTAACACTTAGTCTTCAATTACCCTTTAAAATGATAGCATGACCAAACCTTTCAAGACGTCATAACAAGAGTCCTCTGTCAAAAACAATCGTTTAAACTCTTCGATAACGCGCCTGAAATTAACAAACGACATTAAACAACAGCAGTAACCATTCATCAAGGTTGTTCAACTTTCAAGTCTTCAATTACCCTTTAAAATGAGAGCATGACCAAACCTTTCAATACGACATAACCAGAGTTCTCGGTCCAAAAAAAACCGTTCAAACTCTTCACTAACGAGCCTGAAATCAACAAACGACATTAAACAACAGCAGTAACCATTCAATCAAGGTTGTTCAACTTTCATGTCTTCAGCAAAAGGCAAGCAGTGAATTTAAATACATATTTAATCTCCCGCCAATGAATATGATTACAGAATGCTGATCTTCCAGCCAAGACTATTCAAATTTATAATGGCCAATAAATGCCCACGTAATGGCCAGCTAATGGCGCAAGACAACTAGTTTACTGATACTCGTCCTGCCATTAAACAACCATTTGCGCGAAATATTACCAATTTTGCACCAGTTCACCATTACCGCGCGGGGAATTGGCCATTCGCTTTTTACCAGAGTTAATGCTTCATTGCGGAATGCTTCACGTTATTTATAGTGTATCATTGAAAGATTTCGAATACCGTAAATAATAATACACTAAAATAATTGCAACGCATGCCAGTTTCGAAAATAACACAGAAGTGATTTTATTGCGCTTATGTTTGTTCCCCGCTCCCTATTCACGCGAAAGCCAGAAACTCATCTAGTTTAGAGTTTGCGTGTTGCTTCTGATCAGCCGTTGAAACAGGGAACCTCGAATAGCAATGGCCGGCAAGAGCAGGTTTCCACTTATAATCTCCTCGCTGGTAGAATATATATTTTCGTCCTCTTCATTAATTTAAGTGGATTGTTTTTTTTATTTAATTTTTTTTTAATTTATAGGTAAGGTCGGAGGCAATAAAGTGTTTTTAAGGTATGAACCAGCCGCTGAGGATCTCAGCAATATCGAATTCGAGACGAGTGAAGATGTTGATGTTGTGCCGACTTTTGACGGAATGGGACTCAAGTAAGCTTGACTTTTATCTTTTATAATATGCGCTCTGCATTTGAGGAATACAATTTGAATGTTATAAGAACGTTCAGTTTCTGTTGGGCCAAATGACATTGTTCGATATAACGGAGAATATGCGGAAAATCTGGGTGGATGAAACTGAGGGTACCTATAAATTCCTGATTCCAGCGAGTTGCTGATTCGTGGAATCTACTCGTACGGCTTCGAGAAGCCTTCTGCCATTCAGCAACGGGCAATCAAGCCGATTCTCAAGGTGAGCTCGTGTAAAGTATCCGAAAACTGCACTTGAATGTGGGCCTTTTTGCCTAACACAGGGACAAGAGATTTGGAGGGAGAGAAAGACCGTAACAATCAGAAAAACTAGTTTCATGTTTCAAGCTACATAATTTTAAAAAATCTGATTGAAATTCTTTTCGCTGAAGTAAAATGAAATATTTTACGTATTTGGGTTTAGTACGAACCACAGATGAAAATGATAATTTGGATTGTTTACAGGGCCGCGATGTGATCGCTCAGGCTCAGTCCGGAACGGGAAAGACGGCTACCTTCTCCATCTCGGTGCTGCAGAGTCTCGATGTCCAGGTCCGCGAGACGCAAGCACTCATCCTCTCGCCGACTCGTGAACTTGCGCAACAGATTCAGAAGGTCAGCGATACTGTCACTTGGAGCGACACAGTTTATGGTATCATGGGAATTGGTACCGTACTCAGATTTATTTGACTTTTCGAAGGCAATTATGACGTGTTGTTCATATGAGTGAGCTCTTCTAGCATCCTGCCAGGTTTCCTGTGCAGGATATAAATGGCACTATCGACTACTTGGAAAAGCAGAGTGGGGAAGGCCAAGATGGGGAGAGGTGCCTCAAAATCTGAGTGATGGTATGGATTGAGGAACTCCCAAAATCAGGGTGATCCGTGAAATAGGCGGTACCGTTTAACCCTGCTCTCTATCTCAGGTGATCCTCGCACTGGGTGATTACATGAACGTGCAGTGCCACGCTTGCATCGGAGGAACGAACGTGGGCGAGGACATCCGCAAGCTGGACTACGGACAGCACGTCGTGTCTGGCACTCCCGGACGTGTCTTTGACATGATTCGCAGACGGTGAGGAAGAGGGGGTTAACCATGGAACCATGATGCGGCAGTATATTCTTCTGTTTTCTAGGAGTAGAACGGAATCATTGCTAGTGTATCTCTTCATATAAATTTGTTCTTTTTGTCCAAGTTCATGGAATGACGGAAAATATTCGGGGGAAATATTCTATTAGAACTCATCTCATTAGAGGAAGGAATGGATATTGTTAAGTGTATTAATTATGCGGAACTGGTATCAAATTGTACCCATTCAAGAGTGGTGGGGCTAACGGATTGGAATGTCTCTTTTTCAGCAATCTTCGTACTCGCGCGATCAAACTGCTTGTGCTGGACGAGGCTGACGAGATGCTGAACAAGGGATTCAAGGAGCAGATTTATGACATCTACCGTTATCTCCCTCCAGGAGCTCAGGTTTGAATGGATGTGTCTTCTGATTTAGTCTTACTAAAGACAGCAAAAAAGGAATTTTAGCTAATCTTTTTTTATTCAAAAATGGATTTGTTCGTGTATCCTTTTGCATATTCTAGGTTGTCCTTTTGTCTGCTACGCTTCCTCACGAAGTTCTCGAGATGACCTCCAAGTTCATGACCGACCCCATTCGTATTCTTGTCAAGCGTGATGAACTGACACTCGAAGGTTAGGATTTTGCATATAACTCTCTCTTTCTCTCTCCTTCTCTATCTCTTCTTTTCTCTCCAGGAATCAAGCAATTCTTCGTTGCTGTGGACCGCGAAGAATGGAAGTTCGACACTCTGGTGGATCTCTACGACACGCTCACCATCACGCAGGCAGTGCTGTTCTGCAACACTCGTAGAAAGGTATTTCATTTAAAAATTATAATGATATTATTGTTATTATTATTATTAGTATTAATATGTGGTCATTGAAACCATATAAATTTATAAAAAGAAGGTGAAAAATGTAATAAAATGTTTTGTAGGTCGACTGGCTGGCCGAGAAAATGAAGGAGGCTAACTTCACTGTCTCTTCAATGCATGGTGACATGGAGCAGAAGGAGCGCGAACAGGTCATGAAGGTACGGTAGTCTTCGTGCAAGGACCATAACATATTTGCAGTACATCGTATTCTTTTTCTTTTTCACTAAATTCCTTGGATATTCAGGACTTCCGTGCCGGGCAGTCGCGTGTTCTCATCTCTACTGACGTGTGGGCCCGCGGTCTTGATGTACCACAAGTGTCCCTGGTGAGTTTTGTTGGTTTGAACAGAGTGAAGTAGTTATAAATACTAAACAAAATAGAAAAAAAATTATAGTAAAAACAAGAGTTTATAATTAAAAAATTATACGAATAGATAAGTGAAATAAAATAATCAAACGAAAATGGTTATAAAAGGAGTGTAACATATTACCCAGGTCATCAACTACGATCTTCCGAACAGTCGCGAGTTGTACATCCACCGAATTGGACGCTCTGGTCGTTTCGGGCGCAAGGCAAGTCAATTCGTTTTAAAACAACTTTTAAAGGTAGCGAAAATGAAAGAAACCTAAAGATAAAATTAAGAAGCTTTTCAAATAAGAAAATTAACGCCAATTAATTGTTTGTAATGCAAAATCAACTTGCAGGGTGTCGCGATAAACTTTGTGAAGTCGGATGACGTGCGCATTCTCCGTGACATTGAGCAGTACTACTCGACGCAGATCGACGAGATGCCCATGAACATTGGAGACATGATCTGAGGAGGGGTCTAATGGTAAGAGCAGTCACTCATGGAGTGGCCCCGACCTTATTATTCTAACGTTTCTCATGCATTCAAAGCACAAGCCTTCATCTTACAGTACCGTTCTCCTTTGTCCTGTCTCACTAACACATGCAACTCTTTTCCTGCTACACTTTATCGCTTTCATTCCTGCCTAGAGAATTGATCATCACTTTGCTTTCCTTTACATCATAATTGGATTGCAACTACAAGATGCAGACGTTTCTGAACGTACTGGTTTAGTTTTGTTATTTCTGAGACAATCACAAAACAATGTCGAGATCGAATTAAGCCAGTCTAATATTCATTGTTTATTTCCGTTTCATAATTCGTGCTGTCTTAGGAGAGCCAGGCAATTGTTGAAGCAATTTCTATTCCATAACTTTTGCCAAGTTGTAGACAGCTCCAACCTGTTCGAATGGTTCTTCTCATGCAGGCATAAAGGCAATGCACTTTAAGAAAACTTTTGTGATGTAGATTTGCAAATGGTGGATCTTACGTGCAGTCACTCACACCACACCCTGACATCAGAGCGGAGAGATTATGTTGGAAACCCTCATCATCTACTCCTCAACAAATGGATTCTCCTTTGAAAAGTGGAAGCATCTTTGGATTCTATGTTTAGTCTGGGTTATACAGTTTTTCTTATTTTGACAAAAACAAGCGAATAATGATGGGGCGTAGAAATTCATTATGAAGCCAAACAGTCTTCGTTTCGTACCGCTCCATCCCGCTCCTCTTCTATTTTCATATGTCAGTGTTGACCAGTTTTTTTTACTTCTATTCAATCTGTCCTTTATCACAAAAGAACGATAGAAACGAAACAAAATGTGGAGTAAATAAAGAAAGGAATGGTTGAAAGGTGCCCATGAAAGTCCATTTATCACTATAACTACGACCAGAGTTGTTAAAGGCTTGTTATGAAAGTCTTGCTACGTATACAAGCGGTTATAGTTCTCAATCGGATAAACTGTACAATAAGTGAGGATAAGACGAGGGCAGGGCTACTTCCGTCTTTCCTTCTACTCGTCATTCTGGTAAACATGCGCATTGCCAACCTCGGAAAGAAGATATTATGAGCCCTCTGGGGGTGAGAAAGTGGATAAGAATATTTGGACAGCTTGGAAGAGCAACTCTAGCTAAGAGACATTAGAAACTCTAGAAATAAATAACGACAAATAAGATGCATTTACGCGTCGCAAAGTGGCAACGGTCTTTACAAGGTAGTAGAATATCGGCAACCTCTATGTGACAGGAAAGAAAGAGTATTGGTTGCAAGTGCCAAAGTCTAGAAGATGAAAGTCTACTGTGGCGGGTGAAAGGAATGCAGGACCAGGATCTGGATTTGGGGGGGCAGAGATCCCGGTAAGCAACCGTGGTATCTCCTTAGCGCTTGGAGTGCACGGAGAGTTGGTCGTAGGCGGGAGGAGGAACTCCGGTCGGCTCTGGCAGCGAGCCCATGCTGCTCGCGTCAATGTCCACGGGGAACTTAATCTTTTTTTGTTACTCTAGTTTTCGCCTTATTGTTTTTTTTCTCCATTCATTCGGCCGGAGATAAAGTAACTGAGGCGAGAGAGAGAGAGAGAGAGAGAGAGAGAGAGAGAGAGAAGCAAGGACAGATAATTCAACATTAGAAGAAGTACAGAGTGCTTGAAATAGTGAAATTTGAAGTTTCGGATGCTGGAATATTGGAGTTTGAAGAACATTGAAATTGCAATTAGGGAATGAAAGAGACAATGTTTCTAGGGAACCTCTGAAAGCCCCTCCCCCAACGGACCTTCTTATGCGGAATGGGTCCAGGCTGGCCGGCCTCGGCCAGGGAAGCAGCCGGCAGAGTGCCAGCAGCACCGGCCGCGCCCTGGCTGCTCAGTTGTCTGTAGCGATGAGCACGCATGTGGCGGAGGATCAGCAGAGCCACGACCACTGTGCAGAGGATGGCGATGAGCAGCACCAGGCACACTGTCCACTGGAACAGGGCCGGGAACGGGAAGCGGCGGCGGAGGGTCTCACGGCTAAAGCAGATTATTACTTTCCAATTATTATCATTAAACTTTACAATTGCAACTTTGAAACAAGCTATATTTTGTTAGTTACTTATTGTAATGAATAAAGAGATAAAAATGGCTGCAAAAGTATGTTCCTACTCGAAGAAGGCGGAGTGTCTTCCCCCGTCCTCGCCCACCCACGGCAGCTCCTCGAAGTCCTCCTTGAGATTGCCCTTCTCATCCACGGGCTGCACGAGAATCAGCTGATGGCCGGCTCCGTCTTCGTTGTTCACCTTAACATTTCCGGTATATCCAAGTAGAGAAAAAAGAAAATATTATGCAATAATATATATTATATAAAGTAAAAAGGCTTAAGTGTACCTCAGGTCCAAGGAGAGCCAAGTTGTCGTGTCCCTGTGGCCTGGTCTCCGCAATGCGAGCAGCCAGCTGAGCACGCTCAAGGAAGCTGCGCATCATCGAGTGAAGGCTCTCCTGCAAATCAGTCATTTCATTTATTTCACTGTTACCGTTCTTCATTATTAAGATTTCGTCTTACCAAACTGCATTTTTTAAAACCAATAGCGGAAGGATATTTCATTAAAAGAAAAATTTGCTGATCATCCTTCACTATTCCAAAATCTCATGCCCGCTGAATGGTAAAGATATATATTTAAAGGAAAACAAAACACCACAAATATAGCGAGTCGCTTTTGCCTTTCTGAGACAACCTCTATTAGCAATGGTACAACCAAATAAAAAAAAACTACACAAAATCTAAATATTGCAACACAATTACTGTAAGATTCTCTAACCTGCATCTTAACAAATTCGTCGTCTCCAGTTGGGATGCGGAATAGACGCGAGAGAAGGTTGCCATCCGTTGAAGGCACTCTTCGTAGACCAGCGAATATCTGGGACACCGAATCTTCGTCTGAAGACGAAGATGACGTCATCTTAGAGGAGTCATCCATCGACAGATGGCGGGGCAGGCCTGCCATGAGGTTGCCGTTGATGTCCTCGGGGCGGAGCAGGAGTTGCTACAAATCAAGGAAATATTAGTACAAAATATCTTCTTTTTAGTTAAAAATACAATTGTTCTCTTTTAGCTTTCTCTTCTTCTACTCTCTCACTCTCTCTCTCTCTCTTTCTCACTCCTCACCCTTAGCGTGTCGTCCATGTTGTCTGATACTTCTCCTCCTTCCTTCCTGATGACTTGCACACGAGGAGCGCCATCGCCCGTCCCGTAGTCCACTTTCATCTAAAAATAAAAGAAAAACCATATATCTTTCTAGTTCAGGAAAACAACGCATATCTTGTACTAATTTGATCAAAACAATATCTTTGAAAAAAGGCTTCCAAAATAGAAAAAATAGTGACTGACAAAGACCATGTTGGTGAGTGGAAGGGAGCAGGCATAGTGACACGCTTGCTCCTCCTTGCTCTTACTCTTCTCGGTCGCAGACTCGCCACTCGCACCCATAACCTACAATTTTTTACGCTTAAAATCGCGGTGCCTTATTAATTGGCTCAGCATAAAGTGAAATTTTTTTTTTCAACATTTATATCCTTTACAAACCACTCCAAATAGTTGTTCATAGTCATTTTCGGATGTGAGCCAGAGGCTGCAGAAGCTGCAGAATCCGCTCGCTAATGCATTTCTTTTTGTTTTAGTTCTAACTCTGTCGCCAATCGCATTACAGTATTGCATTAACTCTCCATTCCAAACACCAAAACAACTTTCTACCGCTTCATATCTTTCTTTTTCCAATTTCTCTCCCACCCTCTCTCTCTCTCTCTCTCTCTCTCTTTCTCCACCTTCTCTTCCTTTCCGTCGACGACTGGCTCAGTCTCGTTCGAAGCAGAAGCGTGGGTGGCATCGCAGGCAAGATGGCAGTCGACGAAACCGCGCGGGCCTGAGGCTGCAATGGCTCCGCGGTGGGAGCAGCCACCCAGGCAGCCATCCTGCAAGGCGATGCTAGAGAGGGAGGAGACGGAGAGAGAGAGAAAGAAATGGCGACAGAGAGAGAGAGCGAGAGAGAGAGAGTAATGGAGAGAAAGGCAGAGTGAAAACGGAGAGGGATGAAGACAAAGAGACAGAGATCACGAAAAAAGGTACAGAGAGATCGAGAGAGAGAGACGAGACAGAAAGGCGAGTGCAATTGGAAATAAAGACTGACCCTCTCGCTTCCTTCCTCATATGTCTTGGTGCACTTCTCCTTGCAGAAGGAGAGATCATCCGCGATTACTGTAGCGGCCAACACCAGAATTCCCGCAAAGACCACGGCTCGACGAGCCGCAGACATCATTCTCAATCTTCTTCTTTCTAATCGAGAACCTGCGAGGAAGAAAACAATACGTAAAAAAAACTACGAAGAAAAAACATCTCCAATTACGCGAAACAAGAGACGAAAGTTATTGAGCAGAACCAGCGCAAGGGTGCAATCACGCATTCCATATGATTGGATGAGCCTAAACAGAGATGTTCTGCGTGCCTTGGATTATCTTATATTCTCATGTCCAATAATATATTATCCTTGCTCACATCATAAGTCATTGAAAACAGGGGATAAGCTGATGTATATACGCAAAAAAAAAGTGCGAGGAAAACTACATTCCATCATCTTAAATGACAATATGAGATGGCAATCAAGGTGTGACGCTTTTTTGCAGAAAAGGAGATGAAGTTATCGGCAGGAGAAGGATAACGTAGCATTTCTCTTGATTAACACGATACTTACTAGAAGGTTCTGGTTAGCCATGGTTGAAAGTGCTCGTGATAACATAAAATCATTTAAAAAAAAAACTCTGCCGTTAAACTAATCTTATGCCAAGCAGATCAGCAACATGAACACAGAGAACAATGGGAAGAAAGGCGAGCTTGCCCTTTGAATATGAAAGAAAGAATTCCTTAACAGTGCTGACGTATACATTTTACGTGCCAAGCTGACATTAAATCTAATCCAAACATTGTACGTATACGGTATAGGTTTTACTAAGGAAGCTATATATAGTATAGTAATATAGCGATAAGGTTCAATGGCTCTTGGGCAACATCTGAGGTCTATAAAAGCCAAAGAATGAAAGCCAGATGCTACAAATCTCGCCACCCTGTACCTGCCTATTCATATCGCGTTAGGAATGAGTAATGCGGGGGTCTCTCTCTTTCCCCTCTCTTTATCTCTCCCTCCCTCGCCCCCTCTCTCACTATTTCACCATCTAATTTCCATTCTCTCTGCCTCTTCCTCTCTCTCGATCATTCTTCGCCATGCTCACGGAGCCTGATGAACCCTCAAGGCATGCAAAGAATGCCACAAAGTGTGGGTCGGGAGAAGACATTCCCAGTCAACGGAAGTGGAGTGAAGAAGGTGATAGACAGGCACATAATCATAACGAATACAAGTGGGAAACAGTGAGAGAGAAAGTGAAAATGAGAGAGTGTGTGGAGAGAGATAGAAAGAGAGAGACAGATGAAAGAGAGGGTGAGAGAGAGAGTGAGAGAGAGAGAGAGAGAGAGAGAGAGAGAGCAAGATGACCCGCGCAGCAACAAAGAATACACTTCACGGCCAGCAGCATATTTTCACTAAATTTATTCCTAGCCTCTCCAATTCTTTCCACCTTTCCTAGGCTCTGCTCTCTTCCACTCATTCGCTCCAGCTACCTCACTCACACTGCACCTTCCGGCACTATCTTACTTTCCCATCTCTATCTACCATCACACTCTATACCCCTCTCCCTCACTCTGATCTCTCTATCTCAATACTCTCTCTCTCTCACTCAGACAATGAGAGAACATCCGCCCCCGAGCGTGGCCTCTCTTCTCCCAGTTTGCTCATCTACCATCGATGACGAAATCTTCCATCTAGTCTTCCCCCTCCAGACTAACACTGACTGTGCACAGTCCACGCGGCACAAGCAGATGGTATAGAAGAAGCTTCGCGATTCTCTCTCTTTCTTTCTCTATCTCTCTCCCTCTCCAAACACTTTCGATCTCACTTCTCTCTTCAACAATTGACAGAATTCCTCACCCGCTCTCAATTGTTTATCTTGACATAGCACTCCGCCTGTGGGCGCAGAAAGTACACGGGCTACAAGGAAAGAAGGAAACTCTTGTTCACTTAAGGGTGGGAATTTAAGAGCAAAGCATAGTCGTCTCAATAACCCGTCGCCCAAATTAATACCGCCAAATTTGGGAAAAATATTATCAGTAACTGGCAACCCAAAAGAATATTAATGTTGGATGACAACTAACCGAGAAACAACGGATTCATTATAGGCGCCGTCTAATCACATCGTTAAAAGAGATACAAATGACCTTCTCTGGCAATCAGCCCATTTATTATTACAATAATGAGGTTGCCAGGTGCCATTAAGCGGTTGTGCGACGAGGTCGCCCAGTGCCACGGTGGCATTAAAAAAGGACTGCCATCTCTCTCTCTCGCTTTATCTTTTCCTCTCTCATTCAATGCTTAAGTGGAACCATTAATGTATGTCAACGCATGTCAGAAGCTGAGCATGGTAGAGACGAGAGTTTGACTAGAGAGAGAGAGAGAGAGAGAGAGAGAGAGAGAGAGAGGAGAGAGAGAGGAGAGAGAGAGAGAGAGAGAGAGAGAGAGAGGGAGAGAGAGGAGAGAGAGGAGAGAAAGGAGAGAAAGGAGAGAGAGGAGAGAGGAGAGAGAGAGAGAGAGAGATACATGAGGCATATAGATGGACAGGAAAGGAAAAGAAAAGGAAGAGAGACTATTGGCATGTTTAATGAAGCAAGAGATAAAGAGAGGAAAGGAGGAAGCATCGGTCGGCAAGGGAACAATTATGTTTTTCTAAGGCGAAAGGAAGGTTAAAACCCCCTGTGGTCGGCTCGGTAGCTTTCGTTTTTAAACTTTTGTATTTAGTGTGATAGATAAGAGGAAAAAGTCACAAAGAAACTGAGGAAGAGAGAGAGTGAGAAAGAAAGAATGATATGGCAGTAGCAGAAGGTGCTCGAAAGTTTCGGCTGTACAAACGGAACGAAACCTTGCATGGATGACAGATAGAGAGGCCAAGTGATGCATGGGATGAAGAGTGGAAGAGAAACTCTGCCAGAGATTGGACCGTGTTTGGACATAAAACTTAGAGAAAGGAAGGATTGAAGAGGATTCGAGAATATACAAAGCAAGCAAGGGCTCAGTGAAGAAAGCGAAGCCGAGAACGAAGGAAAGGCAGAGAATGGACTGTTCGTGAGGGACAGTAAACGAAACTAAGCGACTCGGAGGGGAAGTTGAGAACGCGAGGGCCAAGGGAAAACGAGCGAATGAATGAACGGTGAGAGAGAGAGATAGAGAGATAGAGAGAGAGAGAGAAAGAGAGAGAAAGAGCGAGAGAGAGAGAGAGAGAGGGCAAGAGATGGTGAGAGATGAAAAAACACAATGCACACATGAGTAGCATGTCCGGCTGTTCCGTAGCATTAATGGCGACTAGGAGCCAGCGCACTCTGGTCAATTGATTGACCCATGTCAGCTGCGAGTTAGTTATCATCAAGAACGGGATGAAAAAAAAAACATAGAAACGGAAAGAGAGAGAGAGAGAGAGAGAGAGAGAAAGAGAGTGGTATGAGAAATGGCAGAGAGAAAGAGAAAGAGCTTGAAATATTGAACAATACATAATAGTATAGTCCTGCAGATAATAGATGGGAGGAGAGGGATACGCATAATAAATCCTTGTAGGCATAGGCTGCTAAAATGTCGGATATCTGAAAAGGATCTCACTTCAATCAGCGAACCCCTCTCTTTGCCAACTAAACTAATTTATGTCGTCCGATAGAATGGGCAGCCGGAACGCACCACTCTCATAACGAAGAGAGCAGAGAACGAAAATCCTTACGCCTTAGCTAGTACGTTTACGTTTGATATCAAAGCATAGAATGAACACATATCCTACGTAGGAATTCATGTCAATAGATATAAGCAAATGTAGGACAAACTAGACAGATAAGGAAACGATCGGGTGGTCTGTCAACCCACAATGACAGAGTAAGAGATGCAGGGAAGGGAAAAGACACAGAGAGAGACAGAGAGAGACAGAGAGAGAGAGAGACAGAGACAGAGAGAGAGAGAGAGCGCGAGAGCGCGCAAAAGTGAGAGAGAAACGAGAAAGAGGGAAAGAAGAGAGAGAGAGGAGAGACTAATTGCGCGGACAAGAGAAGAAATTTAGAGGATGAAAGTGAAAGCGACTTCTCAGATAAAAGAGCCTAGTATTGGAGTTGTTCGAACTCGATATGACCGCCGGTTAGAAATAATGCAAAACCTGCTAGAACAGAATAAGCATCCGTGCTCGAAATTCTCGAACAAACTTTACTAAAGTTTCCTCGCCATTTTCGATGGGGCCAACTGTATCTCGAATAGAAAGGAGAGAAGGGGAAAGGAAACAACTAAAAATGCCACCAGAGCTAGAAAGACTGCTCGGACGACGAATGACTAAACGGAATGAAGGCGATTGGTCACGCGATTGAAATAACATCCATCGAGGGCGGAAGCAAGCAAGGAATAAGGAAATGGAGAGGTCGGGAGATTGCAGAGCAGCATTCAGATATTGCAGTCATCTTTCTGCTTCCAAACCATCTCAGCTCTCTCTCTACTTTCTCCATTCCTTTTTTTGACATCTTTCCATGGAGCTAGAAGGCATAGCTAGGGAGGGAGTACTAGGAGGGCAGTGGCGGAGACCCTCACACACAGATCAATGCATGTGCACGACGCGTCCCTCTCTTCCTCTCTACTGCCTGGTACTCTTGCGTTCTTGCAAAACAAACTCCCTCTTCCCATTCCCTTTCTCTAATACGAACATAACATCTCCCACGCGTTTATGGCTACAAATTTGGCAATGATTGCGGACAAAAATAGCACCTCCTACACAATCACTGATAATTAAAGGCTGGTAGATATCAGCACATGTCACACGGGTGGATTCCGTGCCGGACTGGCTAAGAAGGGCAATCTTATCCATAGGCAGCACTAGTAAAGTTCGTTCTCGTAAATTGCAAGTAATATTAAGGCGCTTGAAAACCATGGATCTTGATTCTTCTCGAGCCCGCCCCTTGGAAGATTAGAGAACTGCTCATATTCGACACAAGGTACGAAAATATCGCGGTTCGGAGCAAAGAGACTCATAAAGAAGACTTGTTTAAAAGATCACTTCAACTTCTTTATCAAGAAAACAATTTCAGAACAACAATTGACAACAGCTAAGAAACAAAGGCGACACTTCCCTCTACAGGATGAGTAAGCGAATGAAAAATTACGAACAATTGATAAATAGCTTTGCTAAGGTGACTAATCGGTTTGAAAAACACCGAACGATATTTGATATCAATGATGCAACAAACCCTCCTAATATTCTTTAATTCCAAACAATGAAGGAAATTCTCTTAAGCTCCCTCTCCCGCTCGCCTACTCCCTTCCACCAGCTTTTCCTTGGCCATCCTTGCAGCCCCTTCTGGGTCATTCTTGTGCATGAGTAGATGTCCCTGGATGGTAGCCGGAGAGAGTGGCAGACCTGTTGCTATGCATCCACTCACGAAAGAAGTTACGAGATCGGTACGACTTTCTGGGGGCAGCGGCTCGTAGAAACGAATGAACATCTTAAAGAAGAGAACAAATTATACATCACATCATTATTCAACTGAAAACGTTATACCCTATTTAAGGCAAGTTATGTTATTCAAATTAGTTGTCATTGAAGTTAAGCTCTCTTTTCAGATTACTGTAAAGAAAACGGCAAGTTGACATTGTACTCAAAAATAAATCATGTCTACAATTTCTCATTCAAGACTGAATGAAAGGGAACGATTTGATTCAAAATGATATCATAGAACAAAAGAACAGAAACAACGAGCAGGGAAGGATATTTGTGGTAAAAGGTACAACATTAAAGGAATTAATAAAGTGTGAAGTAGTGGATCATTCGTTCCTAATGGATGGATCAAGATGAGAGAGATTATTATGGAGATAAGACAAACTTTCTTCGTAAACAGATATTCGCAACAAAAAAAAAACAAGTTAATTGCTGTTATAGCCTTCACTCCATGCTAACCAGGGGATTAAAAATCTTCTATTGCACATAAATAGAGTGATGCGAAGGATGAAAACTATTGCACCAAATTGCAGCACCTATAAGCTGGACATATTATTCTAAAACAAACTAATCGTTACTTATAAAAAAAATTTATTTGCGAGATAATGTCTGCGATAATGTCTCTATTTTAAATGGCAATAAATGTCTTTTTTCGATCAAAATCACATTTACTGGGGGAAAATGCCGCCTTTCAATCAAAAAAATATCTGCCCGGGAGGGGGGGGGGGGGGGGGGAGTCAACATGGCGCATGTACCGACCTTGTTCAGCACTGTATTTACGGAAAAAATATACAAAAGCTCGTCATCTTCTGCACAACCATTTCCTTCCTTCTCTCACCTTTGCAATCATGTCTTCGTCTGCATTGTCGAATAGCTGCTGGCGGTCCACGCGGCCGGGCCGGATAAGAGCAGCGTCCAGGCGGTCGACGTGGTTCGTGGTCATGAACAACACTCGCTCTTCTGCACAGCCAACTCCGTCTATGGCATTCAGAAGGCCGGAGAACGTCACTCTGCAGGAAGCAAAGTGGGAATGGAGAGGGAATATAAGAGAGACACAGAAGGTTAAGGAACAAAACGACAAAAGAGGTCAGTTAATAGGTATCCAATCAGTATGTAGTACATTCCCGAATTGATCAGCAAGTTTAAAACAATACTGTTGTGGTTATGAAGAGAATATCCAAGAATATCATGTCTTTTTCCTCCTTTTACCTCGTCATTCCCTGATAAGCTGGATGCTGTGCCATGGGATCTTCTCGATTCCCAAAGGCAGCATCGATATCCTCGAGTAGAATGACACTGTTTGGCGGAGGAGTGTTCAGCAGGTGGTTTAGTCTGCAAAGAAAAAAAATCACACAGTTTAAAAACAATTCACAGAAGAAAAGTACTGCACACGGAATAGAGCATATAAAGTCTTACTCATCTATTAATCAGGAAAAAAACGGCCACAATAAACTTGAAAACGAAATCTAATTACATAAAGAACAGAAGGGATTTTATTCGTCTTAAAAAAAACTTTGAATCTGAAATAAAGTCGTTCTGAAGGTACGCTTTTAAAGCTCCAGAGATTTTTTTGAGCGGTGATAGATTCTTTAATATGAAAGCTCACCTATCATCATCGAGTGTCCGTTCACTGAGCGAGAGCATGCAAATGCTGTATCCAAAGTGGGCAGCGAGGGCAGAGATGAAGCTGCTCTTGCCAGTGCCGGGAGGGCCGTGGAGTAGGTAGCCACGGCGGTACGGCACTCCGCGGTCAGCATACCTGAAGTACACATTTTCACAACAAATAAAAACAAATTTCTGTTTTATTTCAAAGCATATAATAACACCTCAATGGTACGATTCTTGGTTGATGAAAATCGTTTATTAAACACTCATACAGTATTCTTCTTGAGCAGTTAATAGCAAAAAAAACGTATAATAAAATGAACATAGTTAACACACCACTTGCCCGAGTTGACAAACTCGTGGAAGTCGTCAACCAGGAGCTGCGCCGTGTTGCCGCGAAGCACCACAGACTCGAGTTGTCTCTTCCGTCGTGGCGGGCCAAAGCGGCGCCAATCCGGCCCAGCCGCGTGGTACACGACGAGGCCAGTCTCTGTCTGCAGCATTCTTTTCTTCTTCCTTCACGAACTAGTACCAAGTGATAAATTACACTTCTAAGAATAAGTTACAGGTTGTGGATAAAACAATCAAAGTACATGCCACACAGGAAGAAGAAAGCTACCGAAGAGACGGCTTCATTAGCCGCCTGCTCGAGCATGTTCTTGAGGAACTTGGAATCGTAGCCGAGGGTGGTCAAGGATACCGTCTCGAAGGGAGTACTGTATCCACCCGGTCCCTGGATCATCTGCTTCTCTCGTTGGCGGTCTACCTAAGATAAGAACTAGATGATTACTAACAGGGTTGGGACTCTTCAAACGACCTTAATCCATCGCCACTTGTAGGTGAAGTAGTGGTAGCCATGACCGGGGAGGTAGGCAAAGTTCAGGCTTGTTTTGCCACTCTCAGCTTGGATGACACGCGTATTCGCGGCGAGATTACGCGTTTGCTGAGCGCTGTGCCGGTTAATGAAGTCCAGCAGCCATGGATATGCCCGAAAATATCAGGAATCTAATCATCATTAGTCAACGATAGGTTTGCATGAACACTGTTTAACAGCGAAACTTCCGGTGGACGACAACCGCTTCAGCAAGATAACAGTTGGAGGACAAAGATAAATTCAGATAGAAAAGGATGAGAATCTTACGGGTCTTCGTTGTTGATTTGCAGCGTAGTCATGAAGCGTCGTCGGAAGTAAGCATTGCCAATGATGGCGGCGCGGCGTGCGACGCCAACTGCCAAGCCGATGCCGGCCAGGCCAGCGCCAGCATTGAAGTACGGGTTCGACTGGAGCAACTCGACGAGACGGGAAGACAAGGATGATTCGGGCGAGGGCACTGAAGACAACGCTTGACCTGGCTCGGTCGCAGCCGAGCCTGCCTCAGGGAAAACGGTGTCACTTCCTCGTCCGGCTGGTAGTGCGCCGCGCCCTTCTGGCGGTGGGCCGCGCCGGTCAAACAGATTCATCTTTGATCACGGCGTGACGTGCAAAGCAACAAGAAATAAACACACTAAAATACGCTTTCTTACGCTCCGAACTATTAGTAGTCGTCTGCAGGAATGGGCGCCACAGTAATGCAGTTTCACACTATAATTCGTGCTTGCACAATACGGGCACAGCCTCGTCCCATATCACATCACTTCGTTGCTTGAATGTGGCATTTTGAACTCGTTTCATTGATTGCGATAGCTTGTTCTTTTCGTTAGCTCTGGATTAGCACCCTTTTCCCGGTAGAAATAGATGTTCTATGGTATTCCTCAACTGGTTCTATGCCTAAACGTTTATTCTTTTGTTTTTCTTTTTAGACTAATGCCAACTGCAACGACTGGGAGCGGCCGCGGCGGCGGAAGAGGCCATGGAAGGAGAAGGGGAGCGTCTTCCGGTGGCGGCCGAGGAGGGGGAGAGGGTGGAGAGCGAAGGGCACCACCACCAGCCCATCGCCGACAGAATCATGGCGGAGACATTGGACAAGCTCCTCTCCAGCATGTCCAGCACAACAAGTCTGTTGACATGAAAAAGTACGAGCGGATGATTTCGGCAAATGAGGTTCATTTTTTGTATACTTGAAGCTCTTGTGAAAACTTTAGGTCATTCGGCTTTTCCGTAAAGCCGCCCCAAAATCATGAGTTTTGCTCACATTTGGAATGGATTTTCTTCAGGCCAACTTTTCTGACATCCAAATTACGGATGCGACTACGGAGGAGTGCTTGATCTGTTGTAAGGTGCGCAAAAGTCTTTTTTTTTATCATCGAAATAAACATGTTTTAAGCATCTATGATTGAAAAATCTCTCTATTGGTTCCCGCCATAACCGTTCCTCCTTCAGCGAAACGACATCTTCGGGTGGGCGCCTGCCGCCACGCTCTCTGCATAGAATGCGCCATTCGAATGCGCGTCATCAAGAACGACGACAACTGCCCGATCTGCAGGCAGCCCATGCCTATTGTCCGTTTTTATTACTACTATGGACACATACCCTGTTTAGCCTAACTCGCCTACATCAGGCTCTTCCTTTTTTCCTGGACCTGGTTTGCCCTTTCCGGAATTCCGGAAGATGCCCATTTTAACTCTTTTCTTTCTCACTTCCAGATGTCGTTCGCATTCGCGTCTTCCGGTCTGGAGACGGTGAATCTGGAATTTCCTCTCTCGACCCATCCTGACGAGGCTCGGTACAAAGTGCGCTTCCAGAATGAAGCAGTCGGTATTCGCTACGAGAAGTACCTCGCGCATGTCTGCAAGCTTTGTGTTAGGTGAGATTGATGTTTTCTTGAAATTATAATTTGTGTAAATTCATTAAATACCTTATTTTTAATGAATTTACGAAAACAAATTAATCGATGATAGTAGTACTTCATGTACCGGTAGCAATTATTGTTCTAAAAAAAATAAAATAATATTACAGTGGCGGTGAGCGCCGCGAATTCCCGTCGTTCATGTCGCTGCGACAGCACATGGCAGAGGCACACGAACTGTCGTACTGCCATCTCTGCCTCTCCAACCTCGCTTTGTTCACCAGGGAAAGACGCACCTACACCAGGATGCAACTCACTGAGCACACCCGTTGCGGAGATAGGGACGACAAGAGTCAGAAAGGTTGGCCAGGGTAGAGGGATTCATCCCGGGGCATTTATCGATCTTCTTTCCGATAGTGATGAGTTCCATTTGCAAAGCGTCATCTGTCTAACATATGCTTGATCAGCGAAAAGTAAAACAGATTGAACTTGTGTATTTTACACTGAGAAGGTTCATTTCGTAAATCCAGGCCATCCCAAATGTCTCTTCTGCGAGGAGCGCTTCTTTGATACCGACGACCGTTACCGCCATTTGAGGTTAATCTGGATAACAAATTGTTTGTTAAAATGGACATTTTTATAAGTTGCTCTAGCGTTGGAGTATTCTGCCTCGACTTTTTGTTCCCTTATCCGCCACTGTGTATGCTTCTATGGTGTTCTTTCCAATACACAGAGTTTCTAGACTATTCCCCTTTTTCTCCCATTGCAGAAGAGACCATTTCTTCTGCCAGCTCTGCGAAGTCACTGGCCAAGCTGCCAACGTCTTCTTTGGCAAACATGAACAGCTGATTCGCCACTATGGCGATGTTAGTTCCCTCTGCCACTTTTTCGCTCTCTCTCTCTCTCTCTCTCCACTCTCTTTCTTTCAGAGTTCCTTTCATTTCTATTGCAGTCTACATTTTTCTTTTTTTCGTCGTCTGCCCTCGTTTTCCACGCATTATCCATATTTGCTGTCCGCTGCTTGAACATGAAAAAAACTGATTCCAGTTACGTCCTTGTATTTCTATTCTATTTAACTACTTAGAATCATTTCCTCTGCGAAGTCGAAGACTGCAAGAAGGCGGGCATTGCGTTTGCCACTCAAATTGATCTCGACATACACAAGGTTTTACTTCTATTCTTATTTGACGTGATGGAATATTTTCAAGTAAGGTTCGGAATCTGGCGTGGAAAACCGTTGTATCTATTTGAATTTCCTTTTTATTTGCTGGCCTCCAATAATTGCTTAGGGGATGTAGCTTGCGGTAATTGTTTTGATAGCAACTGGATAGTTATTTATGCTGTATATCCAAGAGGGGAAACAACTACTCAAATTTCAGTCAAAAGAACATTCGGGGGATGGACGGAGACAAGGACTTCAGCTTGATTTCCAGTTTTCTGATCGCCAGGTCAGTTGCAATTAATTGAGACAAGTTATTAGGCTTGCAACGTTGCTTTTTATTGATTTAAATTCCCGTGCTCAGCATAATACTCTATAATATGCTGAGCACGGGGCGCATAGCTATCGTGATTACTATTCGCAATAAATCATAATAAATATTTTACTTCAACAACTTCGTTGTTTTGCAAAATATAATATTTTCACTCTTTATATTATACCTTGATTATACTTTTCCCAACTAACAATATCATTTTGAGAATTTGCTTAAGCTTGGCCAAAACCGTGGCCGAGGCGGAGGCCATCACAACCAGCAACAGCAGCCAGTCCCCATTCCGCAGTTGCCACGAGCAGAACGAATCTCCGTTGTTCCTGCCGAGGCACCCGCGCCGCGGTCTGTTTCAGAGACGCATTGGCTGGCACCCTATTAATTATCTTCTTATATCAGTCCTTCAAAACTGATTCAAAACCACTGCTTTTTTTCCATTTATTTATTGTACTGCTTGCAATAATATATTTTCATTCCAGCGACCCGAGTTCATTCGTTGTTGTTCCTTCTGCGCAATACCAGGGAAATGTCAATCTACGATATGCTAGGAATACAGGTTCTGTTCTATTTCTTTTCTTCTTCGTGATTAACGATATGTATATAACTGATATAAGAAAATGTTCTGGTTTTATATTCTCTGCCCTAAGTATTACAAGAGTATTTTTCTTCTTCTTCATGGGATACAATTTTATATAACTTGCAACATGCTAATGTTCCGTAACAATAATCACAGCATTTCTTTTCTAGGTTACAACGCTCTGCAAACTGGCGACTTCCCATCCCTGGCAGGCGGTTCCCCATCCGGCCCTCCCGTTGTCCAACCCGCCCAGTTCCCCCGACTCACCAAAGTGAATGGCACAGCCCCTCAGGCTAGCAAGGCTGCTCCCGCAGAAGCCTTCCCAGCACTCGGAGGAGCCAGTTCGACGAGGATAGGAGGAGGCACTCCGAGTAGCAGTAAAAACAGTGCGGCAAAGGCAGCCAGACCGGCCACTGCACCCCAGCCAAGCAGCAGCCAGCAGAAGAAGGGCGGCCATGCTAACACTTCCAGGGATAACTGGGGAAGACACACGGTTTGTTTGTCATTGTCTCAAGGGATTCTGCTAGTGAGTGAGAAGTGAAGAGGTTGTTATGCATTTTAATGCGGGGCTCCTGATCAGTTCTGAAAAAGGTACGGTGCACAACGGTGGACCAGGGGTTGCAGACCAAGAATCCGCTGCATCCAGAGCGGTCCAGCGCGTTGCAACACCGAATCACTTCTTTTGACTTGAAAAGGATTACCGGATTGATGCTGGGGATTACGAGTGAATTTGCATGACTCATACATAATGTTGATTCTAGAAAAGATAATAAAGTGCAATGTTCAGGAGCGTTTCGACGTAATCGACGATGACGAAAGGCCGTCGGATCGACTGGAGAACTCCATCGCTTCGCAGGAACATAAACCGAAGATTTCCGTGGTCAAGGAACTCCCGCAACAGGCACAGCCGACTCCCAGTGCGGCGCAGAAGAAGGGAGCAGGTGGGAAGAGAGGGACAGGCAGGGGAACTCAAAGAAATACTAGCTTTTCCAAACGATTAGTTTGTGGTGTATTTTAATAATTATTAATAACAAGTTATCATTATGCTTGCTTGTTTTAAATTTCCACTTGAATACAAGCACCGTTACCGTTTAGGTTCCTCTCGAGCCTCAGCAGCCGATGACTTCCCCTCTCTCTTGCCCGCCAACTATCCTCCACCATCTTCTGAAGTACTCGCTCTCAGTCAGCACTCCAAGTGGGGCAAGCAGACAAAGGCTCAGCAGGTACGGGATCACGAAGGATTCCAATATCCCTGTACATTGAGTGCAGAGACATGCAGTAAGAATAGAGTGATGTCCTTGAAGAACATTGTCGCTCAATGTTATGGTGTACCAATTCTGTCTTCATCCAGCTTTTAAAAAGCCTTTGTCAGCGAAAGGAAACCAAAGAAGGGGTTGGCTGGCCATGAGCACCAATAAACCTTCCTTGAAGCTGTTACTGTGTGTTGTTACTTACGGTTCAATCATTTACAGTAAACCCTACCGCCATATTGTTTGTAGAAGAATGCGAGGAAACCGCTTCCGGTTCCTGAGATGTGGCCTGCCATGACGTCTTCAAGCAGTTCAGCTGCAGCAACCAGCGCAGCGAGAGTGGAAGAGGAGGAGTGGAAGGAAGTCCAGCCGAATCTCTCCAAGAAGATGCAGGCCAAGAGGGAGAAAGACGCCTGGAAGGCAGCACAGAAGGTCTGCTGGTCTATTACTTATTATATCATTGTTGTCTCATCAGTTTATTTTTACTTCATAATTAAATTATATTCGAATGTTGAAATAAATTGTCAACAGATGCCATATACTCCTTTTACAGGAGGAAAAGAGAAGAAAGAAGGCGGAAGAACAAGGAAGATTTGTACGGTCAGAAGAAGTGAGCGATGAAGAGTATGAAGAAGAGGAGGAGGAAAAGGAAGTGGAAGAGAGAAAGGGGGAGAGCAAACCGCTCGAACTGGCAGACATTGGAAGAATGATAGCGGCCACTTCGAAGGAGACCAAGAACGCGGAGACGAACTCGGACAAGAAGGCAGCCCCTGCTGCCTCCAAGGAGCCGGCCGGCAAGAAGGTACGGCCTTTTTTTTTATTATACTGACTTTTAAAATGTAATAATTTGATATACACTGAAAGTAATGCAAGTTTCAGCAACAAAGCAACGGACAGAAAGCGGCCGCGGCCGGTGAAAAGAAAGGTAAGATTTTTTCCTTTTCATGCTTTGATTTTAATTATATTTACATATTATAAGTTTTATTTATTCTATCTTTGAAAACTGAAACAATTGAAGGAATTAGAAAAAAATTATGATTTCAATTTGTAACACTTTTCTTATTTCAGCACCTCCCACAGTTGAGATGAAGACGGAAAAGAAAAAGGGCGGCAATGAGAAGAAGTCTGCCCCAGCTCAAGCTCAAGCTCAAGGAAAACAGGAGAAGAACGCTCGGAGAGCAGAGACTGCAGGGACTCCGGAATTGGGATTAGCAGCAGGGCTGACATCTGCCGGCGCAAGTCTCCTTGGATCGGTACTTTTGCTTCTCCTCTATGGTCTCGTTGATGTTAGTCTTCTTTCTTTCTTTCTCACTCTCTCTCTCTCTCTCTCTCTCTCTCTCTCTTTCTCTCCCGCGCTTTCTATCTCGATCTCTCACTTTTTTCTCTCTATTTCTCTCTTTCACAAATCAACTACTCTAAACGGCCTAAACGTTTGCTGAGAATATAGCCCGGTTCTTTATCGCATTCATTCTTCGTTATTAGTATTGCTTTACAATCTCAAGGAAAATTCCTTAAACATTTCAGCTCTTTTCCTCGGTGTTCGGACAAGCACAGCAGACGGAGGAGCCTAGGGGAGACAAGGAAAAGAGCTCCTCCTCAAGCGCCTCTGCCTCTTCTTCCGCCTCGAATTCTCAGTCTGGAGCTAAGAAGGCAGCCTCCCATCAAGGAAAAGAAGCGGAAAGAAGCTCTGTGAACTCGTGCGCTCCGAAGGGAATCAGCACGGTAAATTGAACAACTTTTTAAAATGTCTTTTAAAAGAATTTTTTAATTGAGGGAGCAGCTACAATGGATACCATTTCAAAGTAAATGTTTAAATTTTGTAATGTGCAGGCACCACCTCCGGGAATCTCTCTAGCACCACCGCCTGGATTCGGCCCTCCCCCAGGCTTTGAGCATGTCCCGATGGGCCGGTGACATGCCAACTCCGTCGGTGGCAGGAGCTGCCCCCGATAGACTTCACTAGTTATATCAAATCCCATTTTAGAATGTAGTTCAATTAGATTTACCACTAGCCCTGCTATTCCTTATACTAGGCTTGTTTTCCTATGATTTCTTAGTCTATTTCTGTTTTATCAGGGGTTCGGGAAGGAAAGGCTGAATGTGATAAGTTTATTACCATATTTTATCCCCCCTATCTTAAGTGCCGAAACAAAATGGGTATGTTTTCTGAATCAACTGTTTGTTTGGTTAATTATGATGTCCCGGTAATAAAGTTGTTTTCTCTTACAATTCTCTGTCTTATACGTTATTCCATTGGATATTCAGCTGTATCATGCAAGGAAGGCGGCACTGCACTTTGGCAAGGTGGAAGACGGAAAATGGTGAGGGAAGCGGATTATCGAGGTTTTGAGTGAAAATCAGGCTGGAAGGCCGGCCATTTAATTACCTGCCTGATTGGGTAAAATCGCACTAGGATTGAGCATTTATTTTGAATTTGGTGGAAGGCGGATGAACATCAGTCACGGAGAGAACGACAGATAACTGACGGGATGATTATCTGCAGGAGCTTTCGAGATACTTTGCAATACGCCAGCATCACTGGATAGAAAGACAAATGGATAAATATTGATCACCGCACTTAATTATATAAATTAATATGAAACTTGCCACACCTCTCTGTTGAACTGTGAACACGAATTCGGAGGCGATGCTTTGATTAGCAGCAGAAATCTAATAGTTCGTCTCATGATTGTGCATGATCCCTGCCTCAATGGTTCCCTATGGCATTCTTGAGAATGAATGATCCCTGTGCATAAGAACGATAGAAGGATGGATGTGGTGGAGACTGAATGCGCCGAATATTACCGTAATGGTCTTGGAGAACGGATTCAAGAGGGGGGGGGGGTTGCATTGAGCCTTTAATTGATCCATTCGAGCTGCGGAGTAATTACATGACAGTATTAGAGAGCCGTTGTATATCGGTCCAATACGTGCCGTGTAAGACGCCGCTTTGCGAAGTCTGGATCAGGGAAATGGAGGAAGAATGAACAATACAATTGCTAGTAGGATCAAATTGTATTCAGACCGAAAGCGGAGGGATCGAGCAAATATGCAAAGGGCTATGTTCGAAGGAGACGAAGCAATTTAATGGCGTTCGAATGTTGAACGTTGGCCAGCGCATCTCCCATGGTTGGTCAAGGACGGAGAGAAGCCCATGGATTGACACGGTAGGTCACTTAAGAAGCAGATGAATGTCGGCGCTGTTGATTAAACGAGAGATAGGCGGGAACACCTCTCCATACACGGGCTGGGAGTGTCTGATCTGCTAGCCGCGGGCGTCATAAGATGTTCCGCCTCGCGCCTCTTCAGACCCCGAGGGTGACTCTTGCGATTAGGCTCCGCCCACAATCACCCTCAGGGGACCCCACTCTCTATCTTGCTTCCTCTCTCTCTCTCTCTCTCTTTCACTCTCTCCCCGTACCTTTCCACAATCCTCTCAATCCCGCTTCCACTTTTGGCCAGAAGTGCAATCTCTAAGGTGTTTGCGCAGCGCGGGGCTTTGGATGAAGAGAGAGAGAGAGAGAGGGGGGAGAGTTAGAGAGAGTGAAGGGGGAGAGATAGAGGGCAAAGAAAGCAGAGAGAATACAGCGAGAAGTGGCGATGTTCCACACTGGGCCAGGAATACGGTAGGATCTAAAAGTACAGTGCGAATGAGCTGAAAAAGCTAGGGAAAAGGAAAATCGGGGAAATGCACAGAAGGCTGAAAGATAGATTGATTGAAGAATGAAAATGAACTCCGACGATAATCGGGCGAAATGGAATGATACACAAGGGATCACACGAGCTGTTCTTATATATCGATGGGTGATTCAGCTTCTTTTGAGGTAAGTCTGACGGGAAGCGCGGAAGGTTCTTTAGGAGGGCGGGGAAGCCTAGTATTATGATGATGAATGCTGTGAGAACAGAAACGGTATGTCAGATCACGAAGGAGAAAGAGAGGAGAGAGAGGGAGAGAGAGAGAGGAGAGGGAGGGAGAGCAGAGAGAGAGAGAGAGAGAGAGAGAGAGACAGATCGAAGAAAGGGACAGACAGAATGATAATCATTGGTTAACAGGTCGAGATCTCTAACTTCTTCGCTCTCTCTTTACTCTCTATTTCTCTCGCTCTCTCTCTCCTACCGCTCCGATGGCCAAGGCAACGGTTGTCTACTTACTTACAAGTGGTCGGCTGCCAGCAGATAGTTGAGAGGGAGGTGTACATAATGAGAGTGGAGATGAGCAGACAAGGATTGGATAGTGGGGAGGGAGCGGAAGCCGGGCTTCTTCCAGTGTTTGTACACATTGGGACAGGGGTGCGCGACTGACAAGATCAGGGAAGGGGGGGGGGGAGACTGTGTCGGGGCGGACTTCACTCATCTACTCCCTAGGCTGATCTTGATCCGAGGGAATGAGATACAATGGAGTCCTTCAGACATGTATACTAGATCACTTGGGAATCTCGTATCACTTACAGTTGAAGAAGAAAGAAAGACAAAAGTTTTTTAAACTATATTTTAAGAACTAGAAAAAAAAAACTTTAGGGGGGGGGGGAGAGAAAATACGAAGAAAGAGTGAGGGGGACTTACGATTGACTGAGAATAAAGGAAATGCTATACTATGAGAGGGCATCCATTCAATCGTCGCTTCTCAAACGTAAGAAGTGGAAAAGGACATACAACTTTATGTCTTTCTTCATGTCTGCTCGGAGAGCTTCTTCTCTGTTTATCACCCATCAGCATCCACTGATTCAGAGCAAATATGGACGGAGAGAGCAAGGGAAGAGAAATGGAGAGAGAGAGAGAGAAAGAGAGAGAGAGAGAGAGAGAGAGAGGGAGAGAGGGAGGATGGGCAGAGAGTTCGAGGAAGAGAACAGAGAACGACAGCGTAGTGTTTAAAAAAAATTGAAGGAAAAGAGATAACGACGCACAAAAATGTCGGGCTCAGATGAGAGTTGTTTGTCTCAACGGTCCACCAAGTGATAGGGAAGGAAAGTAATAGAGAGAGAATTATGAGAGTCGGCAGGCGGAGAAAGAAATAGAACGAAATTGGGAGAGATGCGACACAGAGAGTGTGAGAGTGAGTGCGAAAGTGAGAAAAAGAGTTTTCTCTTGGGCGAGAGAGAGAGAGATTGAGAAAGCGAGAGAAAGAAAGAGAGGGAAGGAGTGAGAGCAAGAGAGGGAGAGGCACAGACATGAACGTCACTACATTTTGCGACAAGGACAGCAAGGGTTGCTTCGTTCGGACGTTGTCGCCGCCTCTTCAGCTCAATGAGAAGTCGTGAAGTGCCTCCCTTTATCCTCTCAGGTGAACTCGTCGACCGTATTTTCACTCCCTCTCTCTCTCTCTCTCTCTCTCTCTCTCTTTCTTTCTGTCTGTCTGTCTGTCTGTCTCTCTTTCTCTTTCTCTCTCTCTCTCTCTCTCTCTCTCTCTCTCTCTTGCTCTCTCTCTCTCCTCGATACGGTAGCCGTGTTCGTGCCCTCATTGGTTACAATAATAAATCCTTATCGATCAGTTAGAAGCATGAATTTAATGATTTCACGGCTTAAAGCCTTCTTTTTGCGATGGTTCCAAAGGAAGACACCCTCTCATCCCTTATCCTCTCTTCTTTCTCTGTTCAGACTGATGAGAGGGAGGGAGAGATGAAGTTCGTTGAACAAAGACACGCTGACACACGAGCTACCCCATAGAAGCAGCTCTTGACTTGTAAGCTCTCTGGCAAACATTTCTAATGGCTGCCGCCGCCACTTCCTATTCCCTCTTCTGCTTTGATTCTAACTTGTATCAACAGTCTTAACTCATTGCTCTCTCTCTCTCTCTCTCTCTCTCTCTCTTACTCTCTCTCTCTCTCTTACTCTATCTCTTCTCGACTTTCTCTGATTCCTTTATCCTCTCTTTCTCTCGGAGCATAGCCAAACATGGCATACCTCTATGAACATCTCATCACTCGAAGGCTATTTATGGTCAGCTAATCTGCTATGTTCTCGTCAGTCGCTTTACTACAATTAGGGTTATTTATGTAACTTTATCAGCAAAAGTATAATTGAGGTTCTTGTGATATGAAGATACTGTTGAATTTATCATGAGAAAACAAAATCAGCAAACTGTTGCGTTGCAGTTGAATTCACAGCCTACCCGATACTGGGTTAGAAACTACCAAAGTTATTAAAAGGGATTCATCCAGCTGTCCAAATAAGGCCGGATATGTGAAAGCGGATATGATCATTCCTACCATTAGAATTTTTTTCTTTTGACAAGGTGAGCTCGGCTCATACTTACAATTAGGAAAAATGTACAATTCGGATGAAAAAGATTGGCAAGCTATCCTGCAAAAAAGACTGAACGGATCATTTCAACTAACGTCCGTGAAGTATTCTTTAAATACTTCAAAATTAAAACTTGTGCAAAGGGTAGTTAAATCTTGAATATGAGAAATATTTAATGAAAAAAAGAGAAAGCGAGAGAGAGAGAGAGAATCGAGAGAGAGAGAGAGAGCAAGAGCGAGAGAGAGAGAATCGAGAGAGAGAGCAAGAGAGAGAGAGCAAGAGAGAGAGAGAATCGAGAGAGAGAGAGAGAGAGGAGAGAGAGAGAGATATCGTCCTGTGCTCATGCATTGGCTCGTTTCTTGACAGTGACCTCCTCAGCATCTGTCCTCGCTCTCTCCTCCGCAGCATGAAGCTTCTCCAGACGACGGCGATGCACTGCGTAGATTGGCATCAGGGCATACTTCAGAAGAGACCAGGGCAGGAGGTGGCGGAGGAGCATCTGGAGAGAGAGAGAAAGAGAGAGAAAGAGAGAGAGAGAGAGAGACAGGGGTAGGGAGAGAGAGAGACGGAGAGAGCGAGAGAGAGAGAGAGAGAGGGAGACGGAGAGAGCGAGAGAGAGAGAGACGGGGAGGAACATAAACAGAGAGAGGAAGAGAAAGAGATGAAGAGAAAGAGAGGAAAAAGAGGGATAGAGAGAGGCAGAGACCGAGAGTGGGGAGGGAGAGGCAGCCGAGCCATAGGTAGTGAGCAAGAGCAAATTCAATGATTGCTCGCTAATAAATATGTTAAAAGCTGCAAGTACATATGATTCAGTTTGTATCACTTTTATACTTGATAATAAATTTTTTTTTTTTTGAAATATCATATAATACAAGTTTGCGTTCCAATTCAGCGAATGACACGAATAACTGTGGAAAAGCCAACTTGAATCTCATGGTTGAAGCAGCCGCTCGTCACTCGCACCAATCCGAGGGTGCCCACTGCGGCACGCGCGAACACATCAGGCATCACGACGAAGAGAGAGCCAGTCTGTAGAGAGAGAGAAAGAGAGAGAAGGAGAGAGAGCGAGAGAGAGAGAGAAGAGAGAGAGAGAGAGAGAGAGAGAGAGAAGGAGAGAGAGAGAGAAGGAGAGAGAGAGAAGGAGGGAGAGAGAGAGAGAGAGCGAGAGAGAGAGAGAGAGAGAGAGAGAGAGAGAGTAGTACCTTATAGAATGTCATATTGGTGGCCACAAGGGAGGGCGTGAGGCACTGTACGCGGATGGTCGCTCGTTCTCGGTCGATGCACTCGGCGAGGAAGGACATGACTGACTTGGCCGCGCAGTACGTTGCGATTCCAGGGATGGGACGGAAGCCTGAAGAAGCTGTTCACAGCAACTGACTAACCATAAGTAAGCACAACGAAAGAGTTTCCTTGGATCTAAAAGTAAGGAAGTGAGTGGAAGAAGAAGCTGACTCTGGCTGGACGACAGCACGACAATTTGTCCGCCGCCGTGCTGTTCCATCGTTGGGATGATGGCTGCGAGGAACTGAAACAATCATAACGACTTTGTAAAATAAGAGAATCATCTATGTATGTCAAAACTATTACCATATCAAAAAGATCTAGCTAATTGTAAGTCAAGCAAACAAAAAAATACATATATGCATGCAGGGTTGTAGTTATAATTTATGATGAACCAATTCCATAAGCAATTTTGAGAAATGCTTATTATACCGCAGCCGCTTTTGTGCATTATTTTTCTGCTTGAATGTCCCGCTCAGAACAACATATTCTTAGAATCCTCATGGCTTATCAGAGAAGAGAAGACTAATCCACCTCGGCAGAGGCCATTCCATTGACTCGCAGAATCTGCATATCAGCCTCGGGGAAGTCCCCGAATCGCTCGAGATTCTCGCGGCCGACGCCGACGCTGTGAACTGGGCGAGGGAGGGGAAACATACAGTTTCATTCTTAATAGTCGACAAATTATATGTCATCATGCTCACCAACAAGTCCGACATCGTGCGAGTCGAGAGTCGGTCTGAGTCTGGCCATTTCATCGGAGGCAAAGTCAAAGAGAACCGTCTTCACGTCGCAGCCATGCTGAAGCTCTGCAAAATACGACGTTTTATGCTTCCTTTAATGAACTTAGCCAATTTTAAAGCCTTAAAAATCTACATAGATAATTTAAAATTATACTTTATTAGAATTTAAAAAAAAGATGAGGAAAATGCAAACTCTTCTTACCAAGATATGCCTGGACGTCAGCGAGCTTCTGAGCGGAGCGTCCGATGAGGATGAACTTGCGTAGACCGCGACGCGCCAATTCGTACGCGTACGCCTTGCCGATTCCATCCGTTCCGCCCGTTACGACTCAAGGCAAAAAGTTGTCAAAATAAAAAGGCTGAATGTAAGGTATTTAAATTCTTATGTGAATCTTTCGCTTCATTTCACATTCTAGCAGCTGATACTCATCGATGTATTGGCTTATGGCATTCGTCTACTGATTTTATCTTCATGCACTTGCTTTTTTCACATATCAATGGGACCATGAGAAGAATTTTGAAAAAAAGAAAATAGTGCACAGGGCAGACAAGATTTTATCTAGTTTTATAAAGGAATACGAAAAAGGTGAAAAGAGAAAAAAAGGCAAGAGGTTGAGAAAGGAAGTAACACAATATAGAATTTTAAGAGGACAGTCGACAAATTGTCAATTTTTTTTTCTTATTTGTCCATCATCGATGCTGTGCGCCACAGCAACTTCTTTATGTGAACGGAGCAAAAAATAGAAAGAGAGAGAGAGAGAGAGAGAGAGAGAGAGAGAGAACCAGAAAGAGAGTGGGAGCGTGGTTGAACTAGAAAGGAAGGAAGAAGCGGTTGTCTCTCACGAAGTGGCAAATGGAAATCGTTTGTTAATCATTGATCGAATTGGTAGGCTGCCACTAAATGGCCGCCAAAACACAAAGCAAAGGGCAAGAGATCCACAAGGTGAGGTTACATACATATGTACATACATACATACATTTGAATTTTTTTGCTTGTGTATACTCCTAGGATATTAACAACTTGCATTCGTATGCAAATATTCTCTCTCTATCTCTTTCTTTCTCTCGTCTTCCCCTTCTTTCTCTTTCTCCATCCCTCAATCAGCTGATTTTTTTTTGTAACCGAATATGCATATGTATGTACATATGTATGTTTGTATGTGCATATGTACATATGTTCGTTCATAGAATAAGGAAGAGTGAAAACAAGCGATGACAGGAATGATAAAGAGATTGAAGTACGGAGAGGGTGGGAGAGAGTTTTTAAAGAAAAAAAAGATACTTTGATATAAAGAGAACGAGAAAAGGAGAGAAAGAAAGAAAGAAATGGAAAGAGGGAGAACGAGCCCTAACAAAGCCATGCTCACCTGTCCATCGTGCTCGATATTTGTGAAAAGGTGGTGTGTAGAAGAAGGGAGCGATCAGGTAAACAAATATTGCCTAGAAGTCATTCACAAGTTTTTATTATGAATAAAGTGAGAGAAACACTAATAAAAATAATCCCAAAAAAAGGAATAAAATAAAATGAATTCAATAACATCTCCCTTTCTTTCTTTATCTCCTTTTCCAAAAAGGCCTTTCTCCTAGTGTTGTGATCCTCTCTAGCTGACTCACCTCCAGGATGGCCAGCGTGGTTCGTATGAGACGGTAACTGACGTAGACGGAGAGCACAGCTACAGCCGTCTCCAGCATGGTTGATTTCTATGGAAATAAACAGTTACTTACATTTGTATGTACCTCTCGTGGGATGGCTCTAAACATTTTCGCCAAATTTTAAATTCAAGGAATGTGAATCAGCTGTTAGTTTTTACATCTTTCTTTGTCTGAAGAACTATGCATAGCAGCAATATTTTAATGGAATAGAATAACAATGTAATTGATTGGAAATGAAGAGCAGCTCTCGAAGTCAAAACATAACGTTTTGAAGGACAATTGTAATTCTGAGGGCATGAGTCGAAACGTCGCTGAGGTAACTTGAATGGCAACTCACTGAAGATGAGCATTGAGAGAGAATTGACAGAGAGACAGGGAAGGAAAGTGAGCGATAGACAGAGAGAGAGAGAGAGAGAGAGAGAGAGAGAGAGAGGTGGGGAGGGAGGGAGAGAGAGAGAGAAGGAGGGATAGAGGGAGAGAGATAAAGATACTGGTAGAAGGGAAAGAGCGAGAGAGTGAGTGAACAGGGTGAGAGACAAATGTACGACAGATGAGTCCTGTAGAAGAACCATGGTGATGGGCCATGATCGAGCGAGCAGGTCAAAACACAGTGAGAAGTCAAGAGTGTGCAGAAATGGATGAAAACTCAAAAATACTTGTTTCTGAACGCATGCCATCGAGAGAAGGCGAGAGGGATGCTGAGAAGGTATATCTTACCACTTTGTCTATGCATTACTCCGACCATCGTCCGATGAAATGAGAAATGAAATGAGAAAAGCCGAAGGGAGTAAACAATTTGAAGAGATAAGCAGAAAGAGACATCAGAGAAAGAGAGAAAAAGATAAGATAGGATGCCAAAAGAGTAAGAAGGAGAGAGAGAGCGAAAGAGAGAGAGAGAGAGAGAGACTGAGACAAAGAGAGAGAAGAAAGAAAGAAAGAAAGAAAGAAAGAAAGAAAGAAAGAGAGAGAGAGAAAGAGAGAGACAGAGAGAGAGAGAGAGAGACCACACAGGTGACTGAGTGAAACTCGAATAACTTCCCTAGCATTGTTGCCCTTGTCCTAGCAATACGAAACATTCTTTTTTACAGCGTACCAACGATATTTTTGGCAAAATGCTCCAAGGTCAAATAGCAGCGAAAGAAAAAGGAAGAAAGAGAGAGAATGTAAAACAAATATCCCCGGATCTGCCGGTTTATCCGCCACTCGCTCGTAGTCAGCGTGGATTTGAGCATGGAGGAGAGAATAAGTGACAGAGAAGGGACACCGCCGAGGCCAGCCGAATTGAGGGGATGCTGGACGATGGAGGATGACACAGATTAATCGACCAGATAGGGGAGACAAGAGGAACGAGAGGATGTATAGAGGGAGGAAGATTGAAAGAGAGAGAGAGACAGAGAGAGAGAGAGTGAGAGAGAGAGAGGAAGATAGAGGGAGGGAGAGAGTCAGACGTGAAAACAAGGAATAGAGATTTGGGCGGAACAAGTCAAAAGTTAGGAAAAGAATGAGAGGAAAGTACTTCTGAGGAAGTCTCCACAGCCACGCCAAGTCACAAGTTTTCATCTTGAACGAGGCCAATTCCATCCTCCCATTCAAGAAAAAAAGAGGATATTTACAATTTCTTGCAAAGCAAAACTACTAAAATTGAAATCCCTCTTCTTCTTTATTTATTTATTTGCTGCTGAAATATTGCTTTTAAGTACAGTCCCGTCCAGGATCTTGGTACGAGAGAAGAAGGGAGAGCAAACGGCAGAGAGAGAGAGGCAAGGGGAGGGTAGGGAGATAAGATCAGATCAGATCAGGGTAGATCACTGAGTATCGATCAATTCAGGCAAGCTGTGGCGTGATGACCGTGGTGCCGCGCAGAATATCATCATTGCCTCGGCGGGACCAGCCAAGGCTGTCGGCAAGGTACCGTATCCGTTCTTTTCTTTATCCTGGACAAAGGCATTTTTACAGGGATATTTAGCGCATTCGTTTTAGAAAAAAAAACTCTAGTTTTGATATGGAAAAGGACTGTTCTTGCAGATGATCCCAGCCCTGAACGGCAAGCTGACGGGAATGGCCTTCCGCGTGCCGACCCCTGATGTCTCCGTCGTCGACCTGACCTGCCGACATGGCCACCATCAAGAAGGTAGTCTTCATTCCACTCTGGAGGAGGCAAGGGTTGTTCACTCCGTATTGCCTCCAACTCTTTCTCTCTAATCTTTTCTTTCTTTCTCAAGCATCTCATGGATAGTGAATTACATTCTACCTTGTTTGGGGAAGAAATAAAGCAGACAAGTAAACGAAAGATAAACATATTAATTGAGGTTGTGTCGACCGATTTCGTCGGAGACACGAACATTTCCATCTTCGACGCGGACGCCTGCATCTCCCTCAACCCGCACTTTGTCAAGCTCATCAGCTGGTATGTTTACTCTTTGCGCTCGCAGTAATCATTAGATATGATATTAGGACAAATGATGATTGATCTAGAAGGTTAATAGATCATCAACCCCCAGAGCCTAGCAGACCAAGCGGATGGAACATGCTTGGCAGGCGTAGTTGGAATGATTGGGGAGAGGGAACACAGATGAGAAGCGTCGGTTGCTTGTTTATTCGGTGTATTTTGAATCTTTTCTCTTCCCGACTACTAGACAAACATGGGATTTGTTCTCCATTTCCCCGGCATGTTTACATGTTTTCTTGGATGCACCATCCGAAACATCTTTATTCTATATTCCGTGAGAGTGCACTGGCAAAGTTGTGCTTCTGCCCGGCTCGGAGATCACTGAGGCTTCTCCTGAAAGCAATGAAGTCAACTTTATCGTTAAAAGTTGATTCTTATTTCTCCTCACTCCTCTTCCCACTCCTCTTTCCTCTCTTCTCTCCTCCAACCTTGTCGTTCGCCGTGCGCAGGAGCCGCTCCATGGTACGAAGTGCAGAGTTTAACGAGTGCGTGAGCTGGAATTTAGTAAAATCGATAAAATTATATCGTTTTTTCATTACACAATGTATTTCCGATCTCACCGCCAGCCCCTTCAGATTCCTTTCCTCTTCCTCTCTTACCTCGGCCGACTCCTTGTCCACTCGCTTGTTTGCGCGTTGCAGGTGCCCGTCGATGAAGTCGTACGCAAACTTCTCCTCGTTCAGCTGAGCATGGCGTTTCTAAGGAAGAGAAGAGAAAGGTAATGGGGAAAGAAGTGGATAATGCTTGGGTGAGTGATAGAGGCGCGGCAAAAGATGAAAATGTCGGGTGGCAGGCCAATCACATCGAAAGAAGCTATAGCTATCTCAACCGTTCCACTATATATAAATCATCTGGAAATCACACAAGTCATTCCTCTTGTAAATTTCTGCTGTATTATATGAGCAAGCCTCTTGCTTGTAAATCCCTCCGGCATTATAGGAGCGAGTTAAAAAGCGAGCACGCGAAGGAGAGGGGCGATATGGATGAATGTGAGATGACTTGCAATCGTGGCACCATCTTCAATGAATAAGATATTGCTCATACGTCCAAGAGTTGCACGATGGCCTCAGCCTCCTTCTGGCTCGACGTGAGGCGGGGAGTAGGAGTTGGCGGCGTGACGACAGGAGGGGAGACGATCTCCTAAAATATTTTTTAAATTTTATTTTTACTCTGAAGAACAATATCAAAACCCACTTCAATGCCGCACACACTTGCAGACTGCGAAGGCATCTGAAAGAGAGAGACTCTTTTCTTTTAAAAGAAGATCATGAGATAAATTATGAGCTTTCACATTTAAAATAAAAAATAACAGAGCGAAATGAAGCGAACCATTAACCGAGGGAAGCAGCAGTGGAAATGATTTCTGAGTAGCCGAGAATCACTTCCTCAAAATTTCGAAATCCAAATGTACTCATAGTACGCTCATAGCAAGAATTATCTTCAGTTGGAGTGCATATGTATGTACTGTAAATTTTAATCTTTCTTTCCGTATCGCATCTATTATTCATTCTGCTAGAGGTTCTCCTGCTTTTGGCTATATTTTCTCAATTCCCACATTCTTCTCTCCATATTTCACTCTCCAACGTAGAACTCCGAAATACAGCCTAAATGGTACAAACTACGCATAGATCTAGTTTCTACACATTTCCTGTGAACTACGTGCCGTTTCACAAGTTTTCTACTTTCGGCCACATCATAGGTCAAAGCTAAGAAGAGAGACTAGCGAAATCGCTGATAAATGTCTACTTAAATGCGTTAGTCTGATTGATTGAGACAGTGCACTATTTTTCTCTCGTTCTCTCTGTGTCTATCCAACTCTCTCTTCATGTCGCTATTTCGTCCTTCTTCTTTCTCTTACCCTCCCGATCATCCATTTCGCTTCTCCATTTCTGCGCATCCCTTTCATGATGACTTTTAACCGTGCTTTCCGCAGTATAAAACCCCAAAGACATTCATCAACATGCACTACCAAACACATTTGTTTTCCAATTTCTACATTTGCACCACTTATTGTTAAGAGAGCCAATCTGATAGGCTCGACCACGGGCGTGCAGGGAATAAAATTATTTTTTGATTTTAATTTTCTTTGAAGGGTTACTGTAGCACCCTATGGGGATTCCAAAAACATTTTTTTCAAAAATTTATTTTCGTTTTTAAGCACAGTATACCTCAAAATGTCGAAATATTTTAAATGGCCATAACTTTTTGTAAACTTAACGAAATTGAATTTTGAAAAGTTTATTAAGTTTATTACGTTCAGCAATCCCAGGGGCATAAAAAAGTCATACATAATTTTTTGAAAAAATTTCATTTAAGGGGTCATATTGACATCCAAATATATCTTGGGTGCAATTTGGGCCCGAAAACGTTTCGAGGGCGCGGATACGACACCACCACGTGAAAGAGGAGCATTTATAACCCCTAGTACACTGGTTGACAAACGGATTGGAGCACGTATTGGTAGCTTAATTTTCGCCTGAACATTCACATTTGCTCAAACTGGCGAGCAGGTAAATTGGCATAAATCGCTTCAAACTTAACAATGGGCAGAATTAGAGTGATCATTCGATTTGTCTTCTTAAAACTAAGAAAATAGTTCCAAAGAACGCATGACTTTTCTTTTAATTTCACTTTTTCAACACTTTTTTGGCAAAAACCTTTTTTATGCGTCTTGAATTCGGCACCTTTTCACCAGTTTCTGATATTTTTTGAGCAGAAGGCGCCATAGTTTTGCCGTCGTAAGAAAGAGCATTTAATTTTACATAGTTTACATAGGTTTACAACTGAATTTGACCACGTATTTGATGCGATTTTGCGGCCAGAAACTCCTCAACTCCGCAAATTATCAAAATTTTAAATCCCCGAATCGTTCCCGAGCGTGTTGTACTTGAGCTAGAAACAAGATGGGATTGCTCTCCAGTCGATTTTATACAGATATGGTATATTTGTACAACATTACAAAAAAATAATTGGTAAATTGTTTTTTCGTATCTTACATAATTCCCCTATAACTACGGAAATGTACGTTTATGACTTATTTTAAACGGAATTTCTGCATTTATCTTCCACCACGTTAAAGAACGGGTTTTTTGAACCTGTATAATTGCCCGTCACCTCAATATAGCCTCAATATTTTCGATAATATAGAATTAGAGACAGAAATCCGTTGACTTTTTTTTTCCAAAAAAAAAGTTTTCTAATTGTTCTGACGCCGCATATTATACGTTGCTAGAGAAAAAAGCCAAGTTTATTCTTTATAGTAATACTTTTTACTCCATTCATTTTCCATATATATGTATATACATTCACCTTCCAAGTCATCCTGCTATTCTGAGCTGTATATTGGAAATGGATGGAGTAAAAAGTATTATTATAAAGAATAAACTTGACTTTCTTCTCTAGCAACGTATAATATGCGGCATCAGAACAATTTGAAAAAAATTTTTTTTTTTTTTAAAGTCAACGGATTTCTGTCTCTAATTCTATATTATCGAAAATATTGAGGCTATATTGAGGTGACGGGCAATTATACAGGTTCAAAAAACCCGTTCTTTAACGTGGTGGAAGATAAATGCAGAAATTCCGTTTAAAATAAGTCATAAACGTACATTTCCGTAGTTATAGGGGAATTATGTAAGATACGAAAAAACAATTTACCAATTATTTTTTTGTAATGTTGTACAAATATACCATATCTGTATAAAATCGACTGGAGAGCAATCCCATCTTGTTTCTAGCTCAAGTACAACACGCTCGGGAACGATTCGGGGATTTAAAATTTTGATAATTTGCGGAGTTGAGGAGTTTCTGGCCGCAAAATCGCATCAAATACGTGGTCAAATTCAGTTGTAAACCTATGTAAACTATGTAAAATTAAATGCTCTTTCTTACGACGGCAAAACTATGGCGCCTTCTGCTCAAAAAATATCAGAAACTGGTGAAAAGGTGCCGAATTCAAGACGCATAAAAAAGGTTTTTGCCAAAAAAGTGTTGAAAAAGTGAAATTAAAAGAAAAGTCATGCGTTCTTTGGAACTATTTTCTTAGTTTTAAGAAGACAAATCGAATGATCACTCTAATTCTGCCCATTGTTAAGTTTGAAGCGATTTATGCCAATTTACCTGCTCGCCAGTTTGAGCAAATGTGAATGTTCAGGCGAAAATTAAGCTACCAATACGTGCTCCAATCCGTTTGTCAACCAGTGTACTAGGGGTTATAAATGCTCCTCTTTCACGTGGTGGTGTCGTATCCGCGCCCTCGAAACGTTTTCGGGCCCAAATTGCACCCAAGATATATTTGGATGTCAATATGACCCCTTAAATGAAATTTTTTCAAAAAATTATGTATGACTTTTTTATGCCCCTGGGATTGCTGAACGTAATAAACTTAATAAACTTTTCAAAATTCAATTTCGTTAAGTTTACAAAAAGTTATGGCCATTTAAAATATTTCGACATTTTGAGGTATACTGTGCTTAAAAACGAAAATAAATTTTTGAAAAAAATGTTTTTGGAATCCCCATAGGGTGCTACAGTAACCCTTCAAATAAAATTAAAATCAAAAAATAATTTTATTCCCTGCACTACCTTAATAGGCACGTGGTCGAATCTCTCAGACAGGCTCTCTTAACCCAAACACGCTGTTTTATGAAATAATTTTTTTGTTTTATGAATTTGCAACACTTTCCTTGAGAATAAAGATGCCAACGTACAAGCTGCTTTACTTTGACATTCGCTGCCTTGGCGAAGTTGCCCGCCAGCTTCTCTTTCTGGCTGACCAGCCCTTCCAGGATATTCGGTTCACGTTCCAGGAATGGGCAAACCACAAAAGAGGTTTGCTCTAAGAAATATGTAACCATGAAGTCAGGGAAGAGAAAACACTTCTGAAAGCTCCAATCTTTTTGACATTGCAGTACGCTTCAAAAAAATTTTTCCTTCGCTATGGACGGCGCGATAAGATGTGTTTAAAGAAAGATAATTTTTATCTTAAATATATTTCATTAGAAAAATTTGTGCAACATGTGCAAGTGTTCAGAATCTCCGTTCGGCCTATTGCCGGTCCTCGAGGTAGACGGCCAGCAGCTGCCGCAGTCGTGGGCGATCGCACGTTTCCTCGCCAGAAAATATGGTACAGATCAAAGATTGGTTACTCATTCTTTTCTTACAGCTTGTGTGCATGAAGTACATACATACATACATATATCAATGCAATACTATTATGTGACAGTTGATTAAAAGAATGTTTCTATTTAGTTGAATGTTCAGGCTTTGCTGGGAAGGATGACTTCGAGGCGGCTTGGGTGGATGCCATCGGCGATCAGTTCAAGGACTACTTCGTGGAGCTTCAGCCTCACTTGGCTGTCGTAGTCGGCGTCCGAGTTGGAGACAAGGTTGGTTCATTTGAATTGGGAGATGGAGAGAAAAGAGAGTGTGGCAAAGTGAAAGGAGAGAAGAAGAAAAAGAGAAGGAGTTCTGAGAAAGAAGGAAAGTATGCCGAGTTCATGCTATTTATGAATAGCTTAATTTTGCGATTACAATCAAAAGTAAATAGGTAGATGCACATGTAGAAACACAGATGTATGTTCTTTCTTTCAGGAAATGGCCAAGAAGGCAGCCAAAACAGTAGCTACCAAGTTTCTTCCGTTCCTCGAGAAGCGTCTGTGGGAGAGTAGAACTTGCTTCCTCGTAGGAAACGGGCTTACTTGGATCGACCTGCACCTTGCTGACCACGTCGATGTGCTAAACAACTTGTTTCCCGACTTTCTCGATGACTATCCCAAGGTAAGAAAGGCTCTTCTAATTGTAAAAGCAATAGATTGGCACTGCAATTCCAGGTACTCGCTCATTCGGCAAAAGTGCGCTCTGAACCGAAGCTCAAAGAGTATCTCGAAAAACGGCCGGAAAGGTATTTCTGATCAGACAAACACATCTTTAAAATTCAATATCTCACAGAGAGAGTGCGATCCTTTTATTGACTGGCTATTTAAACCGGTAGTGAAACTTCTACAACTTGTTTCCAATTTATCACAAGTATTCTTTAAAAACATAATTCTTCTTTATAAGAGAATCTCAGAAATATATTCTGATGCAAAATATTGTTTTGATAACGTTCAACTCAATGGCAGTGCCTTTGGATACTCTGTTGGAGCGGTACTTCCATTTTATCTCATTTTTTCTAATCCTGTTAAATGTTTATATGTTTTTAAGTCTAGAGACATCGAGAATGATGCCATAAAATCAGACAGATTTGAGGGCTGGCAATCTTGACATTTTTATGCTCGACAATGGTAAAACCCGAGTGCCTGAATCTAAATATGCGTTCATTGGGAAAGTCACAATTTGATCGAACACCTTGGAACTTTCCGAAAGTTCCTGCACCCCTGGTTGTTGAGTGGTGCTGTAGAGGGAGGGATTGGAGTTCTGTCACTGATGATTTTAAAGACAAGAATAAGATAGGCTTGGTTGGTGCCTCCTCGACGAAAGGGTCCCGATTGCCAGGAATTAGAGCGTAAGACGCTGCTCGAAGGTTAGTTCCTGCCCGATTCGCTTGCACTCGCTTCTCGTGTAGTCGCTCTGAACATTCCCAATTAAGTTACATAATCTGATGTGAGCAATTTTGGATTCCAAACTGTGGAACAGTATTCAAGGATTGCCTAACATAAGTAATAAAAATATGTTTATAATGCGAAACAGTTTGATTTAAATGATCTCAATATAAATCCGCTTGTAGAGGACATGCGTGCGCTGACTGTTCTTATATGTATGGTGTTCGAAATCGAGTTTGTTCTTCATTTCTTCTTCAAAAATTGTGACGGTCACTGTTTTTGAAGAAGAAATGGTCAAGCTATTGGACGAGGCCCAGTCATAAAGAAAATCAAGCGCCCTTTGAAACAACGGAGAATCGATAGTGGTTGAGAGCTTTACGGCGTCAGCATACATACTTATGGAATAAGAAAGAGTAGAGGACCGAGACACACACCGGAAGGAGTGGAACATGGCATTGAATCACACTCGGAGATTGCGTTCCATCGCTGAGGAAAGCGGAGAGAAACTTTAAGAGACAATCTGAAATACCATAACTCTGTAGTTTTAGAATAAGAAGAGGAATAGAAATTGAGTCAAAGGCCTTTAAAAAGTCGATTAGTATTATGGAAACATAGTGTTTCTGATCTAACGCCTTGTGGTATTTGGAGACAGGCTGAAGAAGCGAGAGTTCGCAGGAAGGGCGAGGTCGGAATCCGAATTGGGCTGGACTTAGAAGTTTATGTTCGTTTCCTGTATGCGAGTGCAGAATACGTTCAATTAGTTTTGCGGCTGAGGAGATCAGACTGATGGGTCGCTTGCTAGCGGGATCCGACTTAGCACCATTTTTCGCATAAAAACAGGACGCACAATCGATGTAATGCAATAATTAGGATTTCATAAACGAAGAAACAATAATAAAGTAAAACAACGGTTCACGAATCGAAAAAAATAAACGAAAGACAGAAACAAGTTTTCGAAAGAAAATGGTGGAAAACGGCAAGGGAGAGAAGAATGATTTAAATAGAGTGACCCTGCAAATATGCAGAAATCACCTTTTGTTGTTGTTCGCGTGACTTTCTCTGAAGTTCTGTAGCACTGCTAAAGTGCATTTGTAAATGTGATGTAATCTTAAGTGTATTCATCATTAAATGGAGAGGAAAGCAGAACGCCCGATATAATTCCTCGTCATTTCATCTTCTTAACGTCTTCGATGGCGGACTACGCCATTTCTCCTTCTCTCGAGAGGTCTTGTCGGCTTTCCTAAAGACTCCCTTGGCTCTTTTACACTGAAGATGCATATGTACATACATACATTGGCGCGTAACAAAGCCTGTAATGAAGAGGATTTTTTCCTTTGTAACCTCGATATATATGAAAGATAATAAAATTCTGTAATATGTATTTAGTTAGTAAATGTATTTTCATTGCTTCAATTAACTTAAATGGTTTTCGGGGATTAAAATCGGAAATATTAGATGTAATTCTAATTGTTTTTATTCAGCTTCTTCTTCAGCCTTCTCGAGAACTGCGCATCTAATCCGATCTCTGGTAGAAGGTTCGCTGATACTCGTTTATGAAAATCTTTCAGACTATTCACAGTTTTTTCTCATTCTTATCGCCTTTCAGGGCACTGAACTACCCGCTGGCCGAGGAGAAGGCACTCGACTACTTCAGTCGCCAAATCGGGAGATATAATATATTATATCCTTTCCCGTCGCACTTCAGCATGTTCACATTGGTGCGGCTTTTGTTCGGCCCTCGGCATGCGGAGTCTTTTGATTCCACTTTCCCTTTACGATTGATCGCGGTTCACTTGATGCAAAATTTTTATACGCAAATCAGCTCCATCTCTAAAGATTAACAGTTCATTAGCATTAGAGTAATATTACATCATTACATTCTCGTTGCGCATAATAGCGCAGCAAGAATTTTCTATCAAAGAATGAGCACTTGTGCATGCTAATTAAGATAATATGTACATAGTAGAAGAAAATGTCGTTTCTAACATAAATACAAAGAAGATTGTAACGTGGACCGGAACATTTGACTTACAGAATAGTGCTATTGAAATGTTCCGGAAGATATCATATAGGCCACAGCCTTCCTTCGAGTGACCGTGGAGAAGACGCACTCGCCATCGACCCAAGCGGCCTCTCTCAATGCGCTCTTCATCCTGCTCATCGAACAAAACCTCCACAACGACATCCACAACCGTCCTGTGGAGGTTTTTTTTGTATAAAAGCAATTTTTTTATTTATAATTTTGTTTAAAATAAATTATCATAATTTCAAAAATGAAACAGGCGACATTTCAGTATGATGTCTGGCCGCTGCTTGCGCGTCTCTTCAAATCCTCCGACGAAGAGAACAACTACACAGTCATGGATCGTCTGTGCTTCGCAATCAAGCGGCAAGGAGGGAACTGCGCGGAGTGTACAGCAGACATGGTCAGTTGGAAGAGCTAGAAAGAATGGAGAGGGTCGGAGGAGGGAACTTGGAGTGCGGTGCAAACTTCTATTAACTTTTAGTGTTTTTTTGTGAATACAACGAACAAATTAAATCAAAGGACCATCATCCTTTGGTGTGTCATAACAAACCGTTATCCGATTGTTACTTTTCTCATTTTTTAATTCCCTTTATTGAAATCTGTAAAGGCGCCTTTATGCTTTTTAACTGTACGATATCTCATCTAATTCGTATGTTTGTATTTTTTTGTCAATTTTCCGCAAAAGTGGTCGCTAAAATTTACCCATGTCGGCAATAAATAACATAGTATAAAACGCGACAATGGCATGAATCCATTAAAAACAATAAAAAAAAAAATAACGTCTGTAAATATCTTCACTATTCAGCAACGTCTCCTAGCTCCCCTCTGCTCATCTCTGCTTCGCCGGTTCTCGCAAATGACTGAGTCGCCGTTCCAGAACGAAGAAGAGCTGGAAGCGTCATTACAGATTCTTGAAGATCACCTCAACGTCTTCAGTGACCACGAAGAGCCATAGGTTGCAATTGAAAAACAGCGAGCTTGAAATGGATTTGGATTTCTTTGAGCAGAGCAAATTGGTAAAAGGTCAAAAGAAATCGCCCTCAGTCCAAGTGCTCGTTCATTCATTATCCTCGCCCAGGTGGCTCAAGCTCTTTGGCTGGCTAGTCGGCCGTTCTTCACAGAGATGAATTTCAAGAGTGCCACGGTGATGGGAACCTTCCTCAAGTTTGCAGGAAGATATGGAGGGGTTCGTTCATGGATTACAAATCATTCTTTCTCTCTCTCACACTCTCTCGTTCTCGCTCTCACGCAATATCACAATTTAATCAGCCTGCTACTTTCTAGAATTCCTTCTCGGTTTCTTTTGGCCGGTCTCTGCTCTCCGACGAGGAGGCCAGAAGCTTCATCCTGAATGCCATCAACCACACGAACGACTGCATCGCCGGGTTTTTTTTATCCTGAAATATTTTCTTGCGTTGTTTCGTGCGTTCACTACTCATAGATTCACAGAAATGCTCTGACTATTCTGGATGCAATTAGCGTGACCATTTTTGATGACACTGGACACAATAGACCACCGAAAAGTCACCCATTACTTTCACACCGATTAGACAAAAGAGACCTGTTCACCCAGATACATCGCGGAGAGATTCTCAACCGCCCTCAACTCTTTCTGGATCAAGGATTTTCTTATTGGCCAGAACGTGCACTCAATCTTTATCAACGGCATCGTCGAACGCATCCGGTATTCCAGCAAGCAGGGAGTGCAGGTTTGTGTGTGTTTGTTGCCGTCGCTACCGTATTACCATAGTCTAAACTTTAGTTACGGTAAGGAATTAACTCGAGATTAATTTGAATGTTGAGCGGTCGGACGACTGCAGCTGCGAATACGAATGTGGCTATCTCATCGACAGCTGCGTGAAGGTTCTCGAACACCTTGTGGACCCCGCCACTTTCGATGACTTCTGCAATGTCAGTCATCTTCTCTTTCATTTCTTATACCGATTAATTTTCCAAGTCGCTAATGCAAATCAAGGTATCAATCGAAAAAAAAAATGTATTTAAAATGCGGAAATGCGTATAATGGGTCGAAAACGCGAAAAACTCCGGTTCTTTTAGTTTGCACCGTCATACATGCAAATAGTAAAGCCTTCTCCTCATTCTCGCTTAATTGAGCACGCCGATCTGACTGAGCTGATTCGCGTCGCGATCGTCTCCTTTTCCTCTGAGGAGAACGCGGACGAAGAAGGCTTGAAGGAAGCCGCTGCGGAGCTCTTCACGAGCCTTCTGGAGGAGGGCGAACGTCAAGGAAGGATCGAAGATCTTCTCGGCAACGGTTGGTGCTTGCCGCGCACTCTCTTCTCTTCTCTATCTAGACTACTATGAAAGCAGACAGCGATTGAGCACGAGCTAGGGAAGTGAAAGAGTCCAAGAGAGAGAGAGAGAGAGGAAGACAGAATGATGGGGAGTGAGAGATAGAGAGGACTTGTCTTAGAGGTAACTTTCTACCTCAACCAGAAAGTTACCTCTGTCTGCAGGCATGCTATTGGCGTTGTTGGAGCACTCCCTGGCTGGTAACTCTCTCCCGATTCCTGGCTCGCTGCTCGAGGGGATCTTCCGTCAGTATCCGGGATGGGCTTCCAAGACAGCCTGCTTCTGCGGCTCTTCAAACGAAATCGGCCAGCTCACCATTCAATATGCGTACGGGGCCCTCAGACTCTTTCTCCCTTCATCTGAAAAATTCTCTACGAAGCAATTCTAGCTCCTTGAAGCCAGGAAACTGTGATCTAAAACTAAAATCAAGATAGGTAAAAGCTTTAAAAAACTATTATTTTAAGTGTTCCTTCGCTGGAACATTCACAGCTCTTCAACCACAGTAGCACTATTGATGGAGAGTCTCTCTCCTTGGAGTGCGCTCTTTCCCCGGTTAGTAAATCTTCCTAAAAGCGAGACTCTTTAGTCCATCTTCTCTTCCTCATTAAGTAATTTTGTCTCTTTACTTGAAATAACAAATTTGTTGTTTGTAGAGCGGCGCAGAGGCGACGGAGGACGGCGCCACCGGCGTCCACGCAGCTTCTTCTTCTTCAGGTTACCCTGAGGATATCTCAAGGGGTTTACCCATATATTGAGGGGCTCTCTCTTCGGGCTCCATTTTACCCCTTTTTACCTTCAATTCAACGAAATATTGATCGCAATGTAGCAATTTGTTAGTTCTCCTATCCTCTTCTTTTTGGCACTCCTGGCTATGCACTTAAAATGTTCCGTTACAATTAGACTCGCCCTCGCTGGCCGCGGCGTCCTCGACTCGTGCTCTCTCCTCCTCAGAAGAAGGTCTCTTCACTCTTCCGACGCTCATTCTCGGCTTCATTACCTCATTCCTCGCGCTCGATGATCTCTCTTCGCTTCGTCTGACCTGGCGAGCTGCGGTTCGTTATCGAATTACGATTTCATCATGATGTCACCGCTTTGTTCTCCTTTATCGATAACCTAACCACCTGAATTGGCTCGCATTTCACCAATGAAATCAATATCTAATTTAAATTTATTTCTAAAAAAATTTTTATTAAAAAAAACATTTTTTCTAAAACTCACAGGCGATCATACAACATCTTCGCTCTTTCACCGTGATCTCTCTCGACGTTCTGCACCGCCTGCTTCCCGGTACACTCCAAACTGCCCACACACTCTGGGGAGTGCAAGCCGCCTGGTCTCGAGTCCTGCAGTTCATGACTTCGACATCACTCTGAAAAGTCAAATTCAGCGGAATCGACACCATTGGTGACAGACAACTGCAGAAGCTCTTCAGGGTGATCAATTTCTTTTCTTCTTCTTCGTTTGACATGCGAGTTGTGGAAAGATAGTAAGAATTATTGTAGTAATATTTGTTCTGAGAAGATTAAATTCGATTTCATATGTTTCGTTTAGCATTGATAGCTTTAGGTGTTGTCATCTATAAAGAGATAATATAATATTTTCCTTTATTATCTGTTTCTGCTCAATTAAACTCGATTGATGACGCCTTTCGTTGAGGAGCCGTACTCGTCCGTGATGTCGCTTTCCTTGAAGGGAAGTGTCATCACCCCGAGTGTCTGGGCAACACTCGGACGACTCTTCCCGAATGTTCGGCAGATCGAAGTCTCGCCCCACCTGGCTTGCGCAGTGTTAGTTGTCGAAAACTAAGAAGCAGAACATTCATACTCTGATAAGTAATAGAACTGGTGCAGTAATCTTGACTTCAGAGATTGTAGGGTGAGTCAAATTGTTTCTTCCTTCGTGTGAACATTCTCTTCGTCATTTCTTACAACAACAAGAAAATAAATAAATAAATCTCTAGTTGTCTTCCTTTTGAAGCGAGCGCCGAGGCGAACTGCTGAAGACGGCTGATCAACAGAAGAAGGCGGAGAGCATGAAGGACGAGCAGTTCGCCGCCCTCCTCGTCACGATGATCGGCACATTTCAACACCTCGAGAAGAGCAAGCTAGCAGCGACTTAAAAGAAGGTCCTTTATAATATATCGTCTCTTTCTGCTATTTTTTCGGCTCTATCGTAAAATTCTCTATATTCTATATTTATTGCTTTCGACATGCGTCCAGGCGATAGACGCAAACTGGGAAGCAGTCAAAGAGCTCGCGAATATTTGAATAAATGCAATTTAATCTATGAATTTCTTCTTTTAAAATTAGTTCCTCCTATACCTTGCAGAGTTCGCGACCGCCGTTCTCCCAGAAGCATCCTCCAGCGACGGACGATTTTGAGCATCTCCCTTCCCGTCCCTCCGCTTCCCTCATTCAACTTGTCCCTTACTGACTGAGAAAATACAGATAACGACTCATAATAAGATGTAGTAGTAAAATAACTAGAATACTAAAGAATATATAATACTGCAAGCCGACTGACAAATATAAACAAAAAGCGCCTCCAAAATCACGATATACAATGGAGCTTGGCTCACACGTTCAGTCGAAATAGTGAATTCGGTAATGACACACGATGTCTCATCCTTGAGCGTGTCGTTCTGCGTTTCGTAGAAATCCATGGTTGTCTTCTATGGGGAAATGACTACCAGATTATTGCTCTGATGTTATGACGGTGTCAATGACACAAGCTGAGCAGTATTGTATATTACGTAACATTTGATTAAAAGCGTGTTTCTATTTAGTTGTTCAGGCTTCGCTGGCAAGGATAACTTCGAGGCGGCCTGGGTAGACGTCGTCGGCGATCAGTTCAAGGACTACTTCGTGGAGCTTCAGCCTCACTTGGCTGTCGTAGACGGCGTCCGAGTTGGAGACAAGGTGGGTTAATTTGTAATATGGGACGGAGAGAAAAAAGTGTGGCAACGCGAGAAGGAAAGTAGAAAGAAAAAAAGAAAGTTATGAGAAAGAAGGAAAGGTGCTGAGTTCATGGTACTTATGAACAGCCGCACATGCAATCTTATCGAAGATGGAAGAACGTTAGATGAACAAGAGATGAACGCAGATATGAAAGATCGTTGAACATTTATATGCTTATACACGGGAGTTCGTCGAACATGTTCGAGCGTTAAACATTTTCGCTCCGCGCTGAGCGATGGAAGCAGCGATGAACGTTCATCGCTGGAGAAATAGTGTGTAAAAGTAGGAGAGTTTTTGGAGTAATGGGGGAGCATGTTTGTCTGCTTCTCTCCATTGTTCCACGTTAAAGCTTACTTCTCTAATCATCGACGAACATTTTTAAAGAAATGATGAACGAACCTTCGTACCCGAGTCGTTCATCATTTTTTTCTCGTAATATTTCGACGCTGATATGCTTTTCTTGTTTGTTGTTTTATAAAACTACCCTTTTTATTTGTTTTGGATGCATTTAACTTGTTATACTGCACATTGTTTAATGTTGCTTGGTGGCTTTCGTGGAATGAAGCTTGGCGCCAAGCAGCTCGATTCTCAAATCTAGTCTGCGTTAAGATGTTCTTGGTATTTCTTTTTGTGTTGCTGATTGTTCGTTCTGCGTTTCTAATTTGATTCTTTCTGGAGTTACAGGCCTCCTCGGATTCACCGCGTCCTCGTATGACGCAGTGGAAAAGCTGCACGGAGAGAGAGCGCGAGAGCGGTCTTTAATAATGCTGGTCTTAAATATTCTCTAATTTCTAGTTAATATCATAAACGGTAAACATAATGCATAAAGCTCGTCCAATTTTATTCCACTTTTAAGTAGTACTGATGAAAGTCCGAAATGGTGAAAGTTCTGCGTGCCGTGGATGGGAAATCTGTGAAGTACTTTTTATTTCTTCAGTGCCGTGCTTCTTTTCTCTCTCTCTCTCTCTCTGCTTCTCTCCTTCTCTCTCTCTCTGTCTCTTTCTCTCTCTCTCTTTCTCTTTCTCTCTCTCTCTCCCTATTTCACAAGATTAGAACAGACATTAGAAGAAGTGAAATACAAAATGTAAAAAGTCGAAAAAAAATTTTTGGTAAGCAACGGCGAGGTTCGTGGAAGGGTCGACGAGCGCTGAGCGCTGTTTGTCGTGTTCATCGACCCCTCAACGCTGCGTTGACCAAGATTACATGTGCGGCAGTTTACTTTTGTGATTCAAATCAAAAGTAAATTGGTATGACCACGTCGACATACTAAACAACTTGTTTCCTGACTTTCTCGATGGCTATCCCAAGGTTATAAAAGCTATTATAATTATTTAATCAATAGATTGGAATTGCAATTCCGTGTACTCGCTCATTCGGCAAAAGTGCGCTCATTGTCAGAACCGATGCTCAAGGGGTACAGTCCCGCCCAGGATCTTGGTACCAAGGATGCGTCGGACGCATCGGACGGATCCAAATGCATCCTCGTTAATAACTATTTTCCTAGGAAAGACTAAAATATTTTAACTGGTACATTAGCTTGCTTATAGAGAACGGATGCTACTGATAGAAAATCGATAATTTCTAATCATTTGATAAGAAGTTATCAGTTTTTGCTTATAAAAAACTTCATTTCTAATATTTTTCAATGAAATTTCTTCTGTACCATTATTTTGTCTCTACCCACATCCCCAAATAACAAAATTAGAGATTGTATCATTGATAACGGAAATCGATAAATCAGACCTTATCACGCATGTTCATTAGCTGAGATGAATCGCCTAACGATTCTGAATCTAATTATCTAATCAGTTTTACAATAAAGTGCCGGATAACAATATATTCTTGATTGTGAATACTTTTCATGACTTTCTTCAGGATTCTCCGTTGTCTTGGTCTTGGTCAAAATTTTGGCCCGGTATGATGCTTCAAATCTAGGGTGCTGCACTAGCATTGAATCTTAGACATGTAACACGCGCCCTTTCCATCGCCGGTTTAATTACCCAAGTTTGAGGTAGCGAAATAGCACAGGCAGAGAAAAAAGGGCTAGGCCCCGCCCCCTCGGCCTGCGAGGCCTCCCTGCCCTGTTCTTCCTTAAAAAAAGTCATGAAAAGTATTCACAATCAAGAATATATTGTTATCCGGCACTTTATTGTAAAACTGATTAGATAATTAGATTCAGAATCGTTAGGCGATTCTTCTCAGCTAATGAACATGCGTGATAAGGTCTGATTTATCGATTTCCGTTATCAATGATACAATCTCTAATTTTGTTATTTGGGGATGTGGGTAGAGACAAAATGATGGTACAGAAGAAATTTCATTGAAAAATATTAGAAATTAAGTTTTTTATAAGCAAAAACTGATAACTTCTTATCAAATGAATAGAAATTATCGATTTTCTATCAGTAGCATCCGTTCTCTATAAGCAAGCTAATGTATCAGTTAAAATATTTTAGTCTTTCCTAGGAAAATAGTTATTAACGAGGATGCATTTCGATGCGTCCGATGCGTCCGACGCATCCTTGGCACCAAGATCCTGGGCGGGACTGTATCTGGAAAAGCGACCGGCGAGCGAGGAATTTCTAATCATACAAAGACATCTTTAAAATTCTAGACAGAATAGGACCTTTTATTTATTTCCCATTTATTACAAATATTCTTTAAAAGCATAATTCTACTTCATAAGAGATTCTGGATTACATATTTTGATGTCAATTGTTATTTGGATAACATTCAACTCAAAGCCAATTCCATTGTCTGCTAAGTTCGAGCCATGTTTTTCGTTTATTTTTCATTTTCCTAACACCGTTAAATGTGTATGTATATACATACATATTTCAGTCTAGCTACATCGCGAATGATTCCATGAAATCAGAAAGATTTTAATACACTTTACACATCATTCGAACAATCAAGATGGTGATGGCTGAAGAAGCGACTGAACTTCAAGAGAGATTCTTACTCTGTGATATCGGAAGCTACGAGATCCTACGTCCATGTGCAACACATACTACAGTCCCGCTCAACATTATTGGGTCCGATATTAATAATATTAATAATATTAAGAGAGCATGTCAGTATCATTCGATCAAGGCCTGCCCTAGGAATTTTTTTTTTTCGAATTTGTTCATGAAAATTGGTTACAGTATACAACTCGACGTGGCCAACAAAATAGGCTGTATTTCAAACTTGAAAAAAATTTTCCGCGCGGACCCGGTGCAGTAATTTTAAAAGTTTCACTTGTCATAACTCGCTTAAAACTTTTAGTTAGACAACCATCAAGGTATCATTGGATAGCTTTTTCAAGGGGCTTTAATTTTCGTATTGACGATGTTTTCATAAAATTTCATTTTGGGCCTAAAATACGGCCCATATATTTTCGAAAGCGGTTTTTGGCCAACTTAAGCATTTTATGCTCATTTCTGCAGAACGGCTCCTACATAGGCTTAAAGTGCGTGAAATTTGTTACAACATATGTCTCTTTCAAAAGAAATAAACGTCTCGCTTTTAGGTTCCCAAACGCTTGAACATGATTCTGTGTAAACTGTAACACCGAGTAAGCGCATTCTTCGATCCATAACTGCGCTCAATGTCAATATTACAAAATCGTAAGTATATCATCTAAGAGCTCTCACGGAGGTCTTCAAATGTTACACACATTATTTTATTGAAACGTTTCAATTTATGTGGGAAATTTCGTTATGTACAATTAGAAGGTTTAAAAAACAACTTTAAAAACATTTTCGCCTGTCGAAACTTACATCATAAGAAAGAGGATGAAATTTGCTACAAGGTGAACCCCTTTTAATGGAATTCCATGCATAAGATCTTTTGTTATAAGCCATAAGAGTAGGATAGCAAGGCCTTATGGAAAAACTGTAGAAAAAAGGATTGGAATATTCAAATTCGAATACCCTAAAATGTGAATTCTTGGGCGAAATGATAGCGACGGTACTGGCACTACTTTTATGATTTATAACAAAAGATAATATGCATGGAATTACATTGAAAGGGGTTTATCTTGTAGCAAATTTCATCCTCTTTCTTATGATGTATGTTTCGACAGGCGAAAATGTTTTTAAAGTAGTTTTTTAAACCTTCTAATTGTACATAACGAAATTTCCCACATAAATTGAAACGTTTCAATAAAATAATGTGTGTAACATTTGAAGATCTCCGTGAGAGCTCTTAGATGATATACTTACGATTTTGTAATATTGACATTGAGCGCAGTTATGGATCGAAGGATGCGCTTACTCGGTGTTACAGTTTACACAGAATCATGTTCAAGCGTTTGGGAACCTAAGAGCGAGACGTTTATTTCTTTTGAAAGAGACATATGTTGTAGCAAATTTCACGCACTTTAAGCCTATGTAGGAGCCGTTCTGCAGAAATGAGCATAAAATGCATAAGTTGGCCAAAAACCGCCTTCGAAAATACTTAGGGTCGTATTTAAGGCCCAAAATGAAATTTTATGAAAACATCGTCAATACGAAAATTAAAGCCCCTTGAAAAAGCTATCCAATGATACCTCGATGGTTGCCTAACAATAAGTTTTAAGCGAGTTATGACAAGTGAAACTTTTAAAATTACTGCACCGTGTCCGCGCGGAAAATTTTTTTCAAGTTTGAAATACAGCCTATTTTGTTGGCCACGTCGAGTTGTATACTGTAACCAATTTTCATGAACAAATTCGAAAAAAAAATTCCTAGGGCAGGTCATAATAGGGCCTGCTCGAGTCTTATGGACAGCCTCTCTTAATATAAATAATATGAACTGGAATAGCTCGCTGATTAAGCATTTTCGTGCCATTTCCTTTGCGTGTTAACCTATTTCGACCACGGAGAATACGACCGTGAAAACCGTTTACCAAAAGATTCATAAATGACAGATATCCTACATTTTTTTAGTTTACTGCATTTAACACAGGCCTGGTGGTGATTTTTGCTGAGAAAAGATGTTGGCTCGAGCAGCCAGGCCTACAAACTACAAAAACAAAAAAGTTTTTTGGAACGCTTCTAGCTTTTTCTGATCTTGTTCTTTTGTTTTGTTTGAGTTTCTCATTTAGTTTATGTGTAAACACACACACACACACACACACACACACACACACACACACACACACACACACACATACACACACACATACACACACACATACACACACACATACAGACATACACACAGACATACACACAGACATAATGATGAGTGTGCCCAGATTGACGGGCAAGTGAAATTTTTCTAAGTCCAGAACTCCCCGTTGAAATTTCTCTTCTATGAATTTGTCTAAGTCCAGAGAATGCTCTTGAATTTTTCTAAGTCCAGGAGCCCCGTTGAAATCGCAACTCGGAATTGTTCTAAGTCCACGTGCCCCGTTGAAATGTCCAAGCGAAATTTTTCTAAGTCCAGAGCCAAGAATACTTCAGTGCTCCGGGCGGGAATCGAACCGGGGACCTTTCGCGTACTAGTCAAACGTGCTATCCATAAGGCCATGCGGCCGAGACGTCAGCATATCTTCACGGATATTGAAGTACACAGAGACAGATACAGAGAGACATGAATCATTGCCCGGAATTACTTTGATTGAAAAAGATCACAAGTACCGACAAACGCACATATTTGATGACTGGATTGCGAACGTTGTCGAATTCTGTCCCATTATCTTCCCCTTTCTCAAAGTATGCAAGAGAACGTTATTTGTCACTCTTTTCCATCTTGTTTTATTTTCTTCAAATTCGATGACAGAATTGTGAACACTGTCGAATTCTGTCCAATTTTCTTCCCTTCTCAAGACATCCAAGCGAACATTTCTTCCCCCGGTGTTAATGATGAGACCTTTCGCGTACTAGTCAAACGCACTAGGCCATGCGGCCAAGCACGCATATTGAAGTATGTACATAGGAAGAGATAGAGAGAGAAAGAGAGAGAGAAATTGCCTTATTCTTTTTTCTTCGTTTTTCCAGATATCCAAAAGAAAAACTTTCTGTTTTCTCTTAGAACGTTAGGTGTCGCTTTTCCCCTCATTGTATTTTCTTCATACAGAGATTTCATGTCCAACAATGCTTCACTTTACAATTATACTAGTTTATTACCACAACTCTAATTTAAGGTTTCACACAAATATATATCAATACAATTCCTTGTTTGGAAGAGAACGAGGCCCTAATCGAAGGCAACCGTGTGGACGATCTCTCTTGATGTGTAGCTTCCCATCAAGAACATACATATGCCTGAAAAATGTACATATACAATAAAAAATAAGTGAGAAAACAAAATTAAAGAGAAATAAAATAAAAAATATACTAACGTGAGAGACTACGATATCGAAATCCGAAAAGTGTATGTCGTCGGCGACGTCTGTTAACTCCTAAAGGGAACTACGTTAAAAAATGAAAAGGAAGAAAATGAAAGAGATTATCAAGTGGAATAAGAAGAAATCACCTCTAACGAGACAGTAGAGTCACAACCGTTGTTTCCATGATTGTGCGCAATGAGGACGATGCCTAGAACGCTGTACACGTTCTGCTTGCAGAACTGACTCGCCTTCGTCTCCCAGACGGTCAGGCCAGACTGTCAGGCCATACTTGAGAACTCGCGAAAAAATGTACTGCTAGAGAACACCTAGAAATAGTTTTTACCTTTTGATTATCAAATGAGGCAAATGAATAATTAAATGAGAGTTCATCTAATTAACTTAACAAATATAAAGTTTTACGAGTGAGGAAATGAGAGAGAGAGAGAGTTTGCTGACCTGATATAATAATGCTGATGTTACATATGCCACATGTATGGTGGCAGACGGCGAATTCGCATCTATGGCGAATGTATCTGAAAGAAAAGTAAAGTAATTTAACAAAGCTATGCATGCACGAGCGGGCAACATTAATAATCATCTTTTTTTTTGTGTTCATCATCATGTATATGTGCAACAGTGCACATACATATGAAACAACTTTATTCCTCTTATAGAAAAATCTGTTTTCTCTAGAAACAAATTGAATGATTTAAAGGAAAAAACAAAATCCTCACTCTTAGAAAATTCTCACAGAAAAATCTTATCTATGTGCAACATTGAAACAATTTTATTTACAGCGATGCCTACAGAGCACCTCTTGGATGTTTTTCTCTCACTTCACTCCTACTAACACGTACTTCTTCAAAGGCTCTATTTCAATCTGTATCCATCTCCTCTACTAGATTTATCTTTGCATGAGTCCTTCTACTTGCAAACTTTTGACACCTTTCATACATACATCATCCTTTTTTCTTCTTCATGTGCATGTGCAACAGTGTACATACCTGTGAAACAATTTTATTTCAGCCAAAAAAACATTACATTTTCGAGGAAGAAGAGAAGGCATCCAGCAATGTCTTTTCATGCACATTATTCAATGTAACGTTATGAAATATGGCAGACTGAATTCGCTGATTGGCTACGATGCATGAGTTGCATAGATGAATTTTTGTCATATTGTTAGTTGAGGCATCGTTAAGACGGCCACAAACGTTGCAAACGGCAATGACGATCAATCGGTGGCTTCTAAGAAGATGACCTTGTCGACTAACGTTTAACGGTGGATGATAGTTGTCAACTAGTTCCTTGAAGCTCTTCTGCAAAATAGCAAAAGGTAAAATAGTTAGAGCAAGACAAATTAGACCTTAGCCTTTGGTTCATCCTTTGTAGTCGCATCAAACCGTCGTTTTCGATCACGATGCTAAAAAATAAAGATATATTGGAAAAAGAAATCAAGGAATTCTTTAACAAACATCATCTTTGTGCGAAGTCGGCGTGGAAATGGATGATGAAGAAGATGAAGATAGAGAAGAGTGTGAACGAGCCATAATACCTGATTGAAATATTCAAAGAATAAATGTCTCAATCATCAAAGGGGCGGAACTGGACATATACATTTTCAGACTCGTCTGTGAGAAGTTGAATAGTTCCAACCGGTCGAATGTAACGCGCATGACGCGGCTGATAAATTTCATCACCACTGTGAACACGCTTAATGTGGCGGCGCAAATTAAAACCAGTCGAGAACACATTTCCACAATCTTCACAGTTAAAAGGTTTCTTTTCGTTATTGGTCTCAACGGAAGGAACAGACATAGTATCAACAATGGTCTTGTCTTTAGAATCAAAGGTTGTAGTAGTTGCAGCAGGTGTTGAGGCAGGGGATGCTGCCTTACGGTCACCAGCAGTCATAGTGTCAAAACGAAACAATTATTTGTTGTTTGGAAAGAGGTGCTTTTATACACTGGATAAGGTGAGTCATAAACCAGCGAATGACTATTTCATCATTCATGACGTAATTACGTGTGCTAAATATTTTGCAATATTTGCCATTTTATTTCCACGGCAGCGAAAATAAAGAAAGAATAGACAGTAGTGACCGCATACCACACTAGTCGTACTTTGAACCCGATGAGGAAAATACTGAACATTATAAAACTGCGCAAGCCATTCAGCAAGTAGTGCTGGGGGTTATTTGCTGTAGAATCATAGTATTCAACAGAATTAGTAATGCTTACATATACGGCAACCCAATGTTCTCCTGAACTTTGAGAATCCCCTGTATTCCAAACAATACACAAAGGCCTGCGTTCAGGCAAGACAAGTTTTGTATCACAGGGAAAACTACCAAGGTAATAGGCACATGTTGTAGAGCAAGTTTCCATGAAATTGTTTAATTCAACGTTAGTCAAAGGAAAGATTGCCATGTTTGTTGAAACAGAATATGCTGTTCGAGGAAGTACTCAAATTTCCACCGTAAGAAGCTCTAGGGGAAGAAGATTTCCATTAGAGGCCGATATGAGTGGCAGGTGTGTTGCACGTACGTCGATGCCATGTTGGCATGCCATGTACTCCTAAAGAAAGTTTATTGTTCATGTGAGAAAAAAAGATAAATAAATGATACTAACCGTAAGGCAAACCTTGACAGGTCTCACACCCAATGTACTGTGACGACCTTCCACTGTCAGTCTGACAGTGATTCGTGTGGAAGAGTTGGTGCCAGGAGCGATGCGAGGACGATCCAAGAGAAAATTGTTGGGGCCCAGATGTGAAGTAAATATGCGACGTCGACGCAACGTGTTGTCGATGGTGTCAATATCGGCGGCGGACAACACAGTGGTCTCCTCGATTCGAATTCCACATGTAAAGTAGATGAAGATGACAAGTGGAACACGACTCGGAAGAACCATTATGCCTGTTGATCATTAAAAACGTTGCGAAAGTGATCAATTTGGTAAAGACCGTCGTATTCCGCATAAATCACAAGTTGAAGACCATTGTCGGGTGTTTTCTCAGAAAAACGCATAGACAATTGTGTAGTGCCACTACGAATAAGTTCAAAGTCAGTGTTGGTGTCCGTAGAGGAAAGATTAAATGCAAATAGTGAGAAGCCATTTTTGTACATTTTATATCCTATTGCCAAGTCACGATTTTCGCCAACAGCACCAATATTCTCATAAAACATGACAAAAGCCTCAGCGAAAGAATTTGTTTTAAAGTTAATTTTTTGTGGTTGTGCAGGGAAGGTTACACCACCTGCATCAATACATACTTCCGAAATGTTAAAGCTTTGGAAATTAAAAGGGGAATGCGAAACGCTACCCTCATAGGCATTTTGATCTATACAACCAATAATAAGGCGGAGCGGAATCAAATCTGTAAAGATTGTAGAGAAGGGAAAATCAAAGCGGCCTCCTGGCACAGAGACAACGCGTACTCTGGTACGTCGATAGGGGTATCGAGCGGGGTAAGAAAGCAATGTCTGTTCCAGTGCAAGATTGATAGAACTGATAACGTCAACAGCACGAATAAGAAGCTTCATAGAGATGACTTCAATTTTTGCACCATTAGGTGAAGCATCATGGCTTTCTAGCACAAAAGCATCGCTATTTCGATGGAAGGTAAATTGCACGTTTAAGTGTGGTAGGAGAAGGCGATCAGTTGTGAAATGGTCAATATGCACAGGAGAAACAATGTCTAATTCACCCGTTGTAGAAATTGCATTTACCCTGTTCTTATATCCCTTATTATCTGCATTGTCAAGACCAACATCGCTGTCTTCAAAGTATCCTGCCGCTTGAAGTATTCCAAACTTTCGATCTGTACTGTGCGTCAAAAGCGTTTCGAGGTATGCTTTGTATGCATACTGACTACATTCGAATACTTGTTGGTTATTGATTTGCAAGTTGACTTGACCAAAAAAAGTTCCCCCGATATAGTTTACCAAAGCATACTTAGACACTCTTGTGGCATCAGCATGAACGAGTTTTAGTTTAAAAGCAATGTAGCATTTGCTGACCTGCAGGAAATGCCTCGAATCAACAATGTTAAATGTGTATGGTCCCGTGTTGTTAATAGGTGTGCTTGTTGGAATTGAAAGCCATCGGGCAGAGTCAAAGGCAACTTGTGTTGATGGAATGTCAAAAAGAGAAAGTTCACTGCGTGTTGAGGGTGGTGATTTAGGGTCAATTAGTTTACCAACCATTATGTAAATATATCACTGGGGAATTTAGGAACAGCAGGTCGCGACCGACGTTTTCGAACGACTGAGCGACTTTCCGTTTTTGTCTTTTTAGTATTTTTCTTTTGTGTCTTTTTCTTTTTCGAAGTTTGTCGTCGTCGGCGATGAGAACCTGTACCGCCTTGCAATGCAGAAGTAGCACGATTAACAAGGGAACGATATGCTTGAGGTCCATGTACGCGAAAACTTTCTTCTAATGGTTTTCCGGAAGAAACGTCGTCGACAACATTGGCACTTGCGTTAAGTGCTTCGGTGAGGATTGATCGTCCGGCGCTACGCGTAAGTGGCAAAATGAAGTTAAACAGTTTCGAGAGGACGCCACCAACACCACTACCACCACGCTGATAAGGAATACCACGGAAGCCACTACCACTTTGGCGCGCTTGTTCCAAGAAGACGGCATGCCAGTCAATGGAATTATCAGGGTCATATGCGACATGCATTTTTATTATTATTATTGCATTCGGAAGGTGTGGCGACGCGTACGAAAGTGAAGTTGAATACAAACGGTGCCAGAATGAAAGTTGACAACCTCGTCCTGATCGTTTTTTATACTAATGTGAATAGAGTCCACGTATCGAGACTTAATTGGAAGATATTGTGGGCGGAAAAATGCAGAATAAACATTGTCTCCAGGACTGCCTTCAACGGTAAGTACCTTAAGTAGAGGACTAAGAACGTTGGAAACAATTTGGTTTTCAATTATATTTGTGTAAATGTAAAAGATATCCTTTGCAACGTGTACAGAATGCTTTCCGACATACTGTCCATCGGAATAGCCGACAAGTCTTGTGGCCAATCCAAGTAAATAAGCAATTTTCTTCGACATGCTAACTGCGTAAACATCTTCAGGTTGTGTTATGGTACACTTTCGTGTAATCCTATTGTATGTTATAAAGTCGTTGGAAATATCTTTCTTGGTTGTAAGGTTATACGAGGTGGCTACTTCCACATTAATCAAAGAAATTAAATCGTCAACCTTTTCGTACGAATTCGGGGGAATGGTTACGACTGTGCGAATACTTTCCCCTTTGTTTGTCTTATCAAAATACTCAAGAATAATATTGTTCTCGTTAAAGTCGTCTTTTTCTTGTTTTGCAGTAATTCTGTCGTATGTATTGGGATAAACAATTTCCGTCATTGCAACCTCATAGTCGGATTTAAAATGCAAAGGTGCAGGAAGACGAATACGAAAGTCACCAATTTTGTCACCTTCGTGTGTATTGCTAATTAGGTAAACATAAAAGTCATCATTGTTATACATTTTTTAGACGGGTGGTTGTGTGCTGAAACGACGGTTTGGAATGGTAGGGGATGGAAGAAGATAGCCAATACACGAGGAAAGGGTTACAATCCAAAGTTTATTGTCGTCGTGACGTGTGCCAAAAGATAGATTATATATCGACACTAGAACGACGGTGTAAATAAGTATTACTTGTGCAACGTAGACAAACAGAGCACGTGAACACGACACTTCACCACAATGCCACGAAGCGCTTCTGATTTCGTCAGGGGCGGGTGACAATTGTTCTAGCATGTTTTGCATCGATCCAAGAATCAAATGAAGGTGGGTAGCCAAGCCAACGTACTAGTACTTCCTTCTTGCCCGAACGTGTTCTTCGTGCAAGGACACGTTCAATTTTATACTCGTCGTCGGGTGAAGTAATGTGTGAAACAAGTTCACTTTCATAAACAATACTATCAATTTCTTCACCGTTCAAATCTTCAATAATGTACGCAGGTGGGTCCTTGAACAGGCACTTTTTTATACGGAAAAGTTCCAAGGTAAACGTATTCTTATATCCTTTTGTAAAAGCACCACGAAGACGAGACAGACGAACAGTATCGCCTGGTGCATAGCGATGTTTGCGCACGAGTTGTTTGTCTTTTGCATAAAGGGTCTGCCAAACAAATTCTGCATTTGAGGCATTTACGGACGAGGGTGCAATGCCACCAATAGAAGAAATTGGTGAATCGTTTAGTGCTTTGGTTGCGTCTTGTAAAACATCCAACCAGCGATAGGTATTATATTCGGAAAAATAGCGATATAGTCTTGACTTTAGTCTACGTATAGTATTCTCTGCAAGTGCACACTTTACATTATGATTCTTTGGAATACGATGTTCAATTTCATGATGCGCTAGTAAACGTTTAAAGTTGGAATTTAAAAATTCTTTTCCTGCATCCGTGTAAAGCCGAAAAGGGGACCGTCCAGAAGTTTCAATTATGCGTGTGTACGCTTTTGCAGTTTCAGCACCACTTTTATTTAGAAGAGGTTCACACATTACATATCGAGACAGGACATCAACAACAACAAGAATACAAGTATAGCCAGAATTGTGACGCTTAAGGTCGGCCATTATGGCAAGATCTGCTTGGTGGTCGCTATCAATCCATGTACACTGCGTTTTACTTGTTTTTATTCGATTCAATCTGGGAAAATGGGTAGTATATGTTGATTGTTTATGTAGAAACGCTTTAACATCTTCAAGTTTAACTTTTAATCCTTTCTTTCGGGCAGCTTCATAAAGACGGCAAGCACCACTGAATCCCGCATAGCTACTTATGTCTGTATACAGTTTTTCTAGCTCATCCATTGTATTGCGTTGGCCAAAGGGTAACTGCAAAGTTCGTGCCACGAAACTCGACAAGATCCGCACGCGCACTATTACCTAACATTAAAGGTGAAAATTTGGTTCTTTTTAAGGCTGCTCCAAATTCTTTGGCACCATTGACTGGATCAGAACGTGTACGCCACTTACTCGAAAAATCTTCAATCAGTGAAGCAATATCGTACTCGTTTTGTCCAAGTATAATCTTGTCTTTAATAACAGGGAATTCTGTAGAATTTGCAATTAAATGATTGATAAGTGTTGCAGCCTTTCTCTTTATTGTATCGTTTGAGTATTGAATTGTCTTTAACCAATCTTGTTCTGGTTGAGGTGGCTGAGCAGTTTGTGTGGTCTGTGGTTGAACATTTTGAATTGTGTTTGTTTGAACAACTTGTTGTTGTTGTTGTTGTTGTTGGATATTAACAAGAGGCTGAGGTTTATTTATAGCGTTATCTTTTGGAGATTCTTTTACGATGGGTATGGCAGTTTTTTGACTACTTTCATTACTTGCTTCATCATCATTATCTGCACCTTGCCATGCAACTTCTGCTTTTGCTCCATCACTGTTTCCATGTATGTGCTGTGTAAGACGTTGTAGCAGAGCTCGATATCTGCGCATCTTTTCTTCAACATCAAGAATACAGGAAGGTGCAAGAAGTGTATTCAATTCCTTTTCAATACGTTGCATAAAGTTTGGTTGCTGTTGCTGTTGATGTTGCATCATATTCGTAAGACGTTCTTCGGAAAGAAGCAATAACTTATTAAACGAAGGCATTAGATAGAACGTTTGCGGCAACACCAACAATTACGGGAATTAAAGGTGCAAAAAATCCTGCACCCGCTTGAATTATATGTTGTTTTGCCAAGGGGACCGTTCGTGTGTAAGCAATACGACGAATCTTTGAGGCGTAAGGTTTTAGCGTTTTCTTTTGCGTCTTCGGTATATGGGCCGTACCATGAAGAATATTACAAAGTGCCTCAACAATACATATAATTGTGTTAGGGTCCGCCTCGTTAACACGACATTGAAAATCTTTTGTTGACGCAAGTGAAGAAATCTTTTTTAAAACTTCTTTATTCCACACTGCTTTTGTAGTATTCATTTTAGCGTATAGCAATAAACACGTTCCGTGTCGGGAAATATACTAGTTCGAAGGCGGTACGTTACTTCTGTCGTCTTATGTAGGTCTACAAACAGGTAACTGTGTGCACCAGAAGTTGCGTCAGTGTAGGCGTCTATAAAGAATTGTCGGTTTGTAGGAAAAAGCTGACTTGCAAGATTACGAATCATCAATTGATCAGCATTATTCTTAAATAGACAAAGATAACTTGAGTTTATGCGAAGTGTTCGAATGGTTTTACCATAAAATAAAGAATGAACTACGCAAATTACAGACATGTCAAAATGGTGCGACGCAACAGTAAAAAGTTTTTCGGCATCAGGCCAGCGTTCAAGCTTAACCATTAGATCGTCAAGAACAAGTAGTACTTTTTCATTCTTCTTTTCCTTTAACATTTCAATGTCGGGGATACCTTCATACATTGTAACATGTGTAAGATTGGCAAACTCATCGTAGCCTGTTTGGTATTCGTTATAACAGAAAATTATATGTCCTGGATGTACGTTTTCAAATACTTGTTCCCTTGTAGTAATAATTCTATGAATTAATGTACTTTTACCACATCCTGAAGGTCCACATACAAGCATGCATGTTGGCCAGGCAAGATACATTTATCTCACAATAAGAAAATAACACGTTAAAGTATATCAGTAAAGATACAATAAAAAGATTCACAGCAAATGTATCAGCAGCAAGATACGCAACGACAGTATTCTAGCCGATAATACTGGCAACTGTATTTGAAACTGGCATTAAAAGAATAATGACTTTAAAGTAACTATTTTTTCTTTATATCGATAGGAAAAATGCAATATGTGCCAAAGAGAAATCTTGTTAAAGACAGGTTGGGACAACTTCACAAAAAGTTAGTGTCGCAATTTTGCTTTCGACAAATAAATAAAGGTTTTGATAAATAAACGTAATATCATAATTTGCTTTCTTACATTATGATTAACATTTATCCTCTTACAAACGTCGAAATAAACAATTTCTTGGAGGCTTGTTCTACAACCCGTGCCTATTACCTTGGAAGTTACCCATGTGACACAAAACTCGTATTACCAGATCGGAGACCCTTGTGTGTTGTTTGGAATACAGGGGGATTCTCGAAGTGCCGGTGAACATTGGGTTGCCGTATATGTAAACGTTACTAATTCTGTAGAATACTATGATTCTGCAGCAAATAAACCCCCCGCACTACTTGCTGAATGGCTTGCACAATTTTCACATATTCAATACTTTCCTCATAGGGTTCAAAGTACCACTAGTGTAGTATGTGGTCACTACTGTCTATTCTTTCTTTATCTGCGTTGCCGTGGAAATAAAATGACAACTATTGCTAAATATTTTAGCACACATAATTACGTCATGAATGACGAAATAGTCATTCGTTGGTTTATGACTCACCTTAGCCAGTGTATAAAAACACCGCTTTCCAAACAACAAATCATTGTTTCGTTTTGACACTATGACTGCTGGTGACCGTAAGACAGCATCCCCTGCCTCTACACCTGTTGCAACTAATACAACCATGGATTCTAAAGGAAAGACCATTGCTGATACTATGTCTGTTCCTTCTGTTGAGACAAATAGCGAAAGGAAGCCTTTTAACTGTGAAGATTGCGGAAATGTGTTCTCTACTGGTTTTAATCTGCGTCGCCACATCAAGCGTGCCCACAGTGGTGATGAAAATTATCAGCCGCGTCATGCACGTTACATTCGACCGCTTGGAACTATTCAACTTCTCACAGACGAGTCTGAAAATGTATATGTCCAGTTCCGCCCCTTTGACGATTGAGACATTTATTCTTTGAATATTTCAATCAGGTAATATGGTTCGTTCACAATCTTCTCAATCTTCATCTTCCTCGTCCTCAATTTTCACGCCGACTTCGCACAAAGAAAATGTTTGTTAAAAAATTCCTTGATTTATTTTTCCAATATATCTTTATTTTTCAGCCTCGTGATCAAAAACGACGTTTTAATACGACTACAAAGGATGAACCTAAGGCAAAGGTCTAATTTGTCTTGCGCTGACTATTTTACCTTTTGCTATAAATTTGCAGAAGAGCTTCAAGGAACTTGTTGTCAACTATCACCCACCGTTAAACGTTAGTCGACAAGGGCATCTCATTAGAAACCACCGATTGATCGTCATTGCCGTTTGCAACGTGTGTGGCCGTCTTAATGACGCCTCAACTAACAATATGACAAAAATTCATCTGTGCAACTCATGTATCGTAGCCAATCAGCGAATTCAGTCTGCCATATTTCATAATGTTACTTTGAATAATGTGCATGAAAAGACATTGCTGGATGCCTTCTCTTCTTCCTCGAAAATGTAAAGTTTTTTGCCTGGAATAAAATTGTTTCACATGTATGTATACTGTTGTGCATGTACATGAAGAAGAAAAAAGATGATGTATGTATGAAAGGTGTCAAAAGTTTGAAAGTAGAAAGACTCTTGCAAAGATAAATCTAGTAGAGGAGATGGATACAGATTGAAATAGAGCCTTTGAAGAAGTACGTGTTAGTAGGAGGGAAGTGAGAGAAAAACATCCAAGAGGCGCTCTGTAGGCAACGCTGTATGCCCGTTGTAATACAAGAGAAATGTGAGAAATTCAAGCGCTAAATCGATCCTGACAGTCTGGAAGAGGCCTCTTGTCTACATCCATGCTTCGCTCATTTTTTTTTCATATGTTGCCCGCTCGTGCATGCATAGCTTTGTTAAATTACTTTACTTTTCTTTCAGATACATTCGCCATAGATGCGAATTCGCCGTCTGCCACCATACATGTGGCATATGTAACATCAGCCGCCGTAGTAAACTGTCATTTTCTCGGGTGAAAACTCGGGGGAATACACCTGAGCTGAAAATGCCTAATTCTCATCAAAACACACACTCTCTATGCACCCTTTTCGCGTCTCCCTCCATATTCCGAGGTCTCGGCTGAACGTAGTTTTTCAGCTGAACAGAATAACTCGGCTGACAGGAGAGAGAGATCGTGCAATAATGAGAGAGCAACTCTCAGTTGAGCTGAAAATCTTTCACACTATGGCCTACGTGTGACAGTTGTCCGGAAATTCAGGTTCCGACTTGCTCTGAATAACAAAATATTTGCAACTCTGCAGGAACGCATAAATACAGTTTTCAAGAAATGTTCAAATCTGCGTTTCACTCCAAATTTTTTTTATGTGTATTTATGATTTAGGGATGTGGTTGTAATTGGTTGTTAATCGTTTAGGCATGGAGAAAGTTCGCTTCACGTATGAGGAGTCGGACTTCATCGTAGAGAAGGTCTACGATGCACGCGAAGTCCTGGAAAGCGGTAACGAGCTGCGTAACGCCGGCGCCAACAAGGCAAGAAATCGCGAGTGGAAGGGGATTCAGGACGCCTTTCTGCTCCGTTTCAAGATCGTCAAGGATGTGGAATCAATTAAAGAGAACTACAAATACAGGAAGTTGTCGCTGAAGAAGAACAAGGCAAAGTGGACCAAGTAACTTTTATTTCTTGTTTGATTTCATTGAATGATTTTTGCACGAAGAGAATTGGTGCTTGAGGTATTTGAATGCCACGGGCGGCGGCGTTGATCGCCAAATTGAGAAGGAGCTGAGTACAGAACTCGGTCGTGGCGACTTCCTGCTCTCCCACATGCTTGCTCGATCGCCCACGTTTCAAGGAGTGGGAATCCCCTCGCTTGAAAGCGGAAGAGTATGTTTATAAATCTGATTAAACATTTGATATGAGCTTATTTCAAATTTTGTTTGCTTCTCTTTTTGTTCTTTGAGCAGTTATATTTGCTCAGATAAAGCGTGAGTTCTCCGGGAGTCCAGAGGCGGATGTGGTCGAGGAGACTCCTTCGTCTCGCAAGGACATCTCTGCCGGCCCCAGATCGCAGAAGAACAACAACTCATGGATGATGAGTGGATGTTCGCAAGAGGTTTTTTTCTTGCGATCGTAACTTGTTATTTGTAACAATAGTTACAATATTCATTATTTGTTACAATATTCATTGGGTTCCATTCATTTTTGTCATTATATTTAGTATTTATTAGCTCACTAACAATAAGATAAATGGCAATATTAGAGACGCGAGAACTACGCGACTCTTCCTCATCCAACTTGCAAGCGCTCTTCTGGGCAGTGCAAGCCAATGAAGAAAGCCAAAAAGAACCGATTTTCGCTAGAGGTTCTTTTTTCATACGATTCCATGTTCTTTTTTCCTTAAATTCTTCGTCTAGCCTTCTGTTCTTCTTTTATTTCTTCTTCATATTATTTATTTTCCCTTTTACTTCCATAACGAAAAGCTACCATATCCACTTTCCTCCCATCTACCGTATACCGTCATCTACCGTATCCATCCATTTCCATCTAACATTTACTTCTCTTCTTATATACCGTATCCCTATACAACACATTGCTTGGGAAAATATTATCTTAGTACACTTTCAAATTTTATCTTACATTAATTTTTTCATAATTAAGCGCAATTGCTCTGACTCTGGGGATACATCCTCGGTCGAAGACGGTGACTATGACCTGGAAGGCCAATCAGATGAAGAGGTGGTGTTTCAGTCATTTATAAAGGTAACAAGCTAAAATTTGATTTTAATTTAAGGTACGTGTCTTCTCGGAGCAGCGCACCAAACGTCGCGCTCGGAGAACCGTCGTGTCACAGGAGACGCTCCGCTTCGAGCATCTAGAGATGATTAGAGTTGGTCATTCTAACTTTGGTGATAATAAGAGCTGACAAGAGTAAATATATGTGAGGTTAAAGGAGAAGACCAAGGCGTATCGCCTCCAATCGGAGGTAAATCAGAAGATGCTTCTCTTTATGGACAAGGCCATGGAAAGGATGGAAACTTTGGCCGTTAGTTTGTATTTATTTAACAGTTTAATTTTTATTTAGTAGTTTTATTTATGTTTAGAACTATATTTTGTTTTCTTCTATAAGTAAATATTAATTCACTTATTTTTCTTCATGTTTTTCTACTTCTTTTTTTTAGCATGCTGCTCCCGTGTCTGGCCAGTTCGTCAACTACCCACCGCAACAAGAATCACCACCTCCGATGACGAACCCGATCTTCCACACTCTAGCCTCCACCCATTCGACCATTTCAACTCAGTACTAGGAGAGTTATGCAGGTACTAGGAGAGTAATGCAGGTCATTAGTTTTAGATTCCAAAGTATATAGATATGGTCATAGTATATACTGTATGGCTATTGCAAAGCTTAGTAGTTATTTTTGAACTTAACGGTTATTATGTTATTATGTTACAGATCTACCGTAGTTCAGAGTAGTTTCAGTTGAGTTAAAAGTTATTATGTTTTTTAAACTGTTAATTAACGGTTTTATGGTTGTTATGTTAAGTGAGAGTTGTTTTTAACACGTTTTTAACTTAGTATACCTTACAAAAGAAGATATTTTAAGACGATAAATAAAACCAAAACTGCAATGGCATTACAGAGAATTAACAATGTGATCACGGGGGGAGTTGGAATGCGGTGGAAGTGGAATGCCTCGTTGTGGGGGTCCAAGGTCAATCCTACAGTATCCCTTCGTAAGGCCATAGTTGTGAAGTACAGCACAAGCAAGGGCGGCCTTGGCTGCGCGTTCAGGGGAGAGGCGACACTTGGTGGAGAGGATGGCGAATCTTCTTTTTAGCCAACCGAATGTTTGCTCAACAATCACGCGTGTTCGAGCGTGCTTCTTATTGTAGAGGCGCTGCTGCCGCGTGGGTGCTGCAGTGCGGCCAATCGGAGTCATCAGACTACTGCCGTTCTTGAAGCCGCTATCACCTATTAGGGCATATCCCGGAACACCCTGCAGTTGGTCGAGTTCTTGCTTTGCGGTCGATTGAGAAAAGATGTACGAGTCGTGGGCAGAACCGGGGTAACGGGGGTTTATGTAGAGAATGCGGCCACGGTGGTTTACTATAGCTAAAACATTTAAAGCACACGTTCCCTTGCGGCATCGGAACTGCCCACCGTGGTGTCGGGGAGTTTCAATGGGCATAAGCATGCCATCAACTGCACCGATCACATTGGGAAGAGCCGCATAGCGAGAGAATCCGCGTGCCGTATGCTCTCTCCATGCCGGGTCATGGACAGGAAAGGAGATGAAGCGAGCGACGACTGCCGGGTCGGTCAGGCCAGCGAGTACTCGCTGCACCACGTCCGATATAGCCTTCTGGCTTACTCCGAAGCGGTCTGCGAGTACAGCTTGATGGCTGTTCGTGCAGAGGTACGACAGTCCGGCCGCAACCTACATCGTGAGATTACTGTTGTACTTGCATAGCTTAAAATTCATACTTGATCCCGCTTGCTGATCGTCCAGTTCGGTTCTTCGGGCTGAACGAGGTGGCTGTCACACATTCGGACGAGCTCGTCGAGGTCGTGTTTGTGGAACCGATAATTACGTCGAAAGATACTTGGGTTGGTTGTCAAGAAGTACGGATGACGCCGTTGGTAAGGCATGTTCGGGGCGCGCTGCCACCGTTGAAGATAGGCCATTGATATCTCTAATTAATTAAGAAATGTTTCATAGCAAACTAAAGGAATAAGTTGAAATAAGACAGTTATGCTTGTATGTGGGTGTTCATAGACGTTCTATTCCTCTCTAACGAGTACACAGCGCATTTTCACATGCGTCATTTACGTTCAACAATATTATGTCCTCGGAGGAGCATCTCAGCCGAGAGTTCAAACGAAAGGTCGGCTGAAACTCCCTACGTTCAGGTGCATTCCCCGAGTTTTCACCCGAGAAAACGACAGTTTACTACGGCGGCAGCATTATTATATCAGGTCAGCAAACTCTCTCTCTCTCTCTCTCTCTCATTTCCTCACTCGTAAAACTTTATATTTGTTAAGTTAATTAGATGAACTCTCATTTAATTATTCATTTGCCTCATTTGATAATCAAAAGGTAAAAACTATTTCTAGGTGTTCTCTAGCAGTACATTTTTTCGCGAGTTCTCAAGTATGGCCTGACAGTCTGGCCTGACCGTCTGGGAGACGAAGGCGAGTCAGTTCTGCAAGCAGAACGTGTACAGCGTTCTAAGCATCGTCC
>CALZFC010000005.1:1990000-2145000 GCA_945643635.1 Allodiplogaster sudhausi
AATTCTAATAAAATGACTAGCAAAAATCGGTGTTAAGACTTTTTGGTCACATATCCATCTTCTTTCTCTACTGTCGTTGCATCAGAATAAAATGTTTTTTTCTCCGCATAAAGTTTTTCGGCGTCAAGCTGGAATAAGTGAGATCAAATAAGGCAGTCTAAGAATTTCAGTCATTGACGTTAGAGAGTAGTCTTTCTTCTCTCAAGCAATACCCGAATCGTGACGCTCGAGCCGTCGAAGCAGATGCGGCAGACGGAGCCGGCCGATACAATCGACGCGGACGCTTCCGACGCGGCCGGACGCGCAACCCGACATGAGTGGGAACGGGAGAGAGGAAGAGAGTGAGAGAGAGGGAGAGAGCGGGAAGGAGAGAGAGAGGGAGAGAAAGACGAGGAGAGGAGAAGTCGTCCCGACTGCCCACCGAGGGCTACTTCCAGTAGAAATGATGAAGTGGGAATGAACAGAGTAGCATTTATAGCCGTTCCAACCGAGAAAAACAAAATGATAGAAGGACGAGAAAAGTATGTTGTTGAAATTAATGGAAATATGTCAATTATTCAAATTTTATAGGCACAAAAGAAGACAAAATCACAAGCCATTCAATTTATTTAGGAGCAAAAATATCAGGACTGATCGCAATAAATAATTTTTACGTATTTACATTAAAAAAACTACTTATTCTTGTCAATCGCTGAAAAGTCGGCACTCTCAATGGAATGAGCGAAAGCGAGGGCGAAAGCAACGGAAGGCCGGCCGAGGTCATCGGACGAGGAAGAAGAGATGGAAGGGGAAGAGGCAAAGGGAGGAGAGAAGCATCCCGGGGGAGGCGAGGAAGGAGAGAGGGAAGCAGTGTCGCCTTTTTAACCTGCTCCAGACGAGGCTGTCGTCAGCAGCGAGTCTCTCGCCGCCAATGGCTGGTGAGAAGAAAGAGGAGGCTTTGCCAGCGATATGGTCTTCATCTTATCCACGGGGGGTTCCTCTCGAATTCTGGCAGACAATTTAAAAGTTTTTAATTGATAATAAATATATATATAAAAATATATATAATATATATATATATATATATATATATAGAATATTATAAATACACATACATACATACATAGATGTATGTTCATATGTACATACATATGTATGTATGACTGTCTACTTCCACTGCTGATTCCATCAGGACTTTATTAGGAGCATATGAATTTATCCTAGCATTTTGTTCCTTTTTTGTATCAATAAGCCATGAAGTTTTTTTTAATACTCACTGCTTGCTATTCTGCACTTTTTTCTTCATTCTCACAATCAAACGCACTACTCGAAGAAAGAGTGCTTTTGTGTGAATTGTGCGAGCAGGTATCTTCTTTGTTCCGCATGGCTACGCTCTCGGAGATCCATTGGTTTCATTCTTTCATTTTGTTTTATTGGAATGCCAGTTTGGTCTTCGATGCTCTTTGATGAACTTTGAAGAATAGAAGAACAATGCGCGTTTCGAAAAAAAATCTAGCCAATGCAAAATAACTTTATTTGAGCTATTTCAAGTAGGCTCCAATGTATACGAATGTCATGATTGTTACAATAACTGCTTGCATCTAGATGTATTTACCTTGAGAGACAAGGAAAGTTTGTAATGTCATGTGCCGTGATAAGTCTCAAGATCACTCAAATGGCTATTCTGGACGAGGGAGCTGCCGTTGTGAAAGTGGCTACCGACTCCACTTGGCGTCTCCAGCATCGCCGTCGAATGGTGGAGTGGAGAGCATGCTGAAAGAGGAATGATTCGTGGCATTGTCAATCGTATTAAAGATTAGCGTCTTTCTATTATGGAATAAATTGAACGTCGATTTTAGCCTTCCTCGCTATCAGGAAAAGGTATAGATATGCACACAAATATCCCTCTACGGACAAACAAACATTCCACATATTTACATTTGCACAAGATTGCACGTTGAAAACATTTCACTAAACCTTTTACCGCAATCTACATGCATACATATGTATGTATTTATGTATATAGCACATGATTTCGACTTGAGAAAATACAAATTATGCTGAAGTATGCATGTCATCCGTATATGCCTTCTAGAAAGATTTACAACACAAGAATCGAAGTGCAACTTGTCCTCTTATCTCTCACACTTTCTAGCTACTATTCTTTTGTTTATCCCTTATTATCTCTGATTAGCCAACCCGTATTTCGTCATTCTTGCTCGCTGTGTAGAGGAAGATGTTGAAGAGTCCTTTCGAGAGCACGACGAAGTACCAAATCATCTCGTACTTTTGCAAGCCAAACATGGCAAAGTTCAGAAATGAGTCCGGAATTGTAAGGAAGATGAATTCAGACGCCAGAGTAAGGCCTGAACGTGGAAAAAAAGTAAATTTTTAAGAAAATAATAATAACTAATTAAATAAACAACAGTTCTGATTTTCTGTAGAAAAAATAAAAGAAACCAATCAGTTTGGTAGTTCGCACGAGCCGCGCGCGGCGCCTTCCGCGCCCGTTCCGATCGTCCTGAGCCCTCTAGATGTATTTCACTTATCAAGAACGCCAAGGCGCACTCTTTCGATGTTCTTTCTTTCCTTTCTCTTCTTCTCGCAAATTACAGGCGAATTGTGCATCATTCGTGCAGTTGTGTGCTCGTTCAATCTCACGTTTCTTAGATATAATTTCAGAGTAAAATATTTGGGAAGCTGGGTCTGTTAGAATTAATCTCTAACACTTTTATCAAATAATTATAATGTAAAATGAGAAAAATTAATAGTTGAAGAACTAACAAACTTCTTGTGTATCTGTAGCACTCGAATTACAATAGGCACGTACAGGAGAATGCAGAGGAGAATGGAGACGAAGCGAAAGTACAGCAAATAGCTCCAGATCTAACATTACCGAGGAAATGATGGAGATATCAACCGTAGAGGCAAGCTCTATACGGCTTTGGCTGTTATTTTTATTACTATCATTAAATTTTTTTTCGTTCGTTTTTGAAAACTTCGCCGATGGCGTTTCCACACATTATTTCCAGTGCCGGTGCAATCAAATTCGTTTCAAAATAGGTTGACCTAATCTGTATTTGTACATGTAACCATTAATTACTTTTCTAGGATATCGCCAATATCAAATAAAAAATCTCGTTTGTGTACCCGATGTGTCAGATGAAATCACTCAGCCGCGCGTTTAATCTGTCTGAAGTTGCCAATTCTTCTAATGCGAACATGTTCGAACCAAGATTGTTTTGAACATGTTTCAAACATAAGATAGATTGAATGCGCGGCAGAATGTACACATTTGTACGCAAAAAAGATGGCCGCAGTGGAACGTAAATATATTTCTAAGAAATAATTAATAAGAACCTGAGCGGTGTACGCGACGGAAGTGTAACAGAAGGGGCTGGTGGGGGCGGGAGGAGAACGAAGCCAGAAGAAGAAGCAGACGGAGAAGCCAACCAGGACGTACGACAGCCCACCTGGAATGATAAAGCACCTCACAAAGTTAAAGGATTGCGGAATCCGTGTAATCTTTGTTTGAATATTTTTTAATAGCTATGAATTCAAAATGACTTACAATTAGAAGGGACTTCGTTTAAAATAAATATGTTATAAAATATTAAAACAAATCTTAATTGGAGTTGCCTTGTAAACGGACCGGCGAGCACAGAATAAGCGTAGCGAGAATCCAGTCGCCGGTATTTGAGTGGCATCGTAACAGCGACGACGCGGTCGAGTGTCACGCAGAGAGAAGAAACGCCGATCAGGTGATAGCTGACGATGAAGAGGAACGGGAACACCTTCCGGAGGCAGTCGTGATTAGTCGTCATAACAGAGCCTGCGTTGTTTTTCTCTTCATAATTGATTTGGCTTTGGTTAAAAAAAAATCGACCTCGAAAGTTTGAGCGATTTTTGTTCACTCTTTAAAAAAATAGTATAATCAAGCGAAATTTAATAGGGAGCAATCTTACTACGGTCATTATGAGCATTCAGCCTTTATCTTTTATCACGCTTCACTCTAATTTCCACAAACAAATTGCTTCCTGTAAAGAGTAAAGTACTCATTAAGAACTCATGCATGTCTGAATCTAACAAACAGGATACATAATAATTTTCTCCTATTCAACAAAAAGAGACAGAAACGTAAGTAGTGCGTACTTCTTCTACTTCTTCTTGTCTGAAGTAGTCTGATTTGCTGCTGTTTTGAATATTTATTCAACACGACATCTTCTGGCCACTCGCACCCTATGATTATTCTCAATTCACCTTTCCCGGCCAACGCCATTTGCAGTCTGTCAACGCCAGCAAATGTGAAGGCGATTGCATTGGAAAGATCAGCCAAGCACACCAGGCCGATCAAGATTACCTGAACAGTAATCATTAAAAAGCAATAACTAACACAATTGATGTCTGAGCATTTAACTGAGGTTCGAAGCAACAATTGTGACTTTTTATAAAATATTCTATTGTCAAGGTTCATAAAAATATTCGAATATAATATCTGATTAACATTTCTATAGAAGAGTGCACCTCTCTTTGTTCCGAAGTGTCTTGTGAGTGTAAATGAAGATGAGGAGAGGAACGTTGATTGCGCTGATTGTTACTCCTGCAAAGAAGGCTCGAGTGTCAAAAGAACACGAGCATTCTGAAAGATTGAGTGGAGAGGGTTAAATTAGAAGTACCTAAAATAAACTGACCGAATGCAATGTAGAGCGAGAAGGTTGCCTCGACGGGCAAGTTGAAATTGTTTGAAGACATTCTCGAGATTAACTTCAATAAGAAAGAATGTTTAGTGGCTACCAAATCGAGAGCACGAAAAACGCTTTCTGCATTTCTCGGGTGCGGCTTGCAACAAATTGAATGCATGAAAACTGTCAGCTCTTACAATATTAACGTGTAAATATCGAACTTAACTTTGACTTATTTACGGCATGAAGAATATCAGTACGTGGTGATTCCCGAAGGGAGAAGATTGCATGTTCAAGGAAGAGAGATTTACTGCCATAGCAAATCACTCTCTTGTACGATCACAAATGGGGAGTGTTTTATTGGGAACGTAAATAGGCCTCATTAGCTGTGCTCTGACGAATAGAGTATTCTATGGTTCTCTTTCCTTAAAACAAGGCGGAGACTTCCGCCGAGTGAGAGAAGGAGGGAATGAGGTTGGAAATGTGTTAAGGAGAAAAATTACTTCAAGGAAAAGAACTGAATTGAAAGGGGGAGGGGTCAGTATACAGATGAAAATTGTAGATCTACATAAATTTGGCTTAAAATTAGAACGTGCTATTTTATATGTTAGACCAAACTCTCAGTCAGATTCATTGATAGCATTCCATTGTCACCTTGAAAAGTATAAAAAAAATAATGTTCACTCAAAATTTATAAATATCATGTGAAAATTCATCAATATAAACACAGCTAAATGAAATTTGTCGAGTAGTTTTAAAGGAAGACCCTCCAAGGTTTTCTTAGCATAACATGGATTTTTTTCTTAACGTTGATACTTACATATGTACTTATAAGCGCACCTGACAGTGAGCAGTCGCTCTCTGCTACATACCTAAATGGATGTGATAATAAGTAATTCCTTTACCTTTTCCAAGAGAATTTCAATCAATTTTTAGCGTGCACAAGAAATCTTTGCTCGTTCGTCGGCTTACAATTACCGCAGAGGTTTATAGCCGACCCTTATTTAGCAGGTTCGAAACTTTGCGACGTGTAGAATGAATGATTCCAGAGATTCCAATTTTCGAGTCAAGCTTTGCGAGAGAGAGAAAGAAAACGAATTGATAAACGCCTAGAAAACCATGTGCTAATTATATACTGAAATGCCATGATTAGTTCGCCGAAGTTGAATAATAAAGATGCATTTTAGTATACTTGAACTGTTCGCATAAATCCTTTGCAAGCGAGCTGACAATGAGATACATGTGTATATGTATGTATGTAGCATGTATGTATGTACCTTTCTGGGAATGGTGGAGTTATGCGAGATCTTCTTACAGCTTATAATTTAAAAAAAGGAGAATTCATGATCAGATACATATATTGCCTGCACTCCAGCTGACGATCACTGTTATCTTGACTACAAATTTCTTTCGATAAAACTGAATTATAACCTGTGATATATAAGTTTAAATGTGTATCGGTTAGTAAAACGAGTTTATCAATAGGAGCATAAATGAAAATTTCGCTTCAGAATATATTAATTATGTTTGTATATGAGCTTTCTTTCGACTTCGCGGATTCGTTCTATTGTTGCCCAGCCTGGCGTTGCGTATGATGCCAGAGCCACAACATCGGATCCATCGGTGGCCCTGCGGTCGTGGCCGGTACGATCTCAACCTCCTCTTCAGCTGCAGGCTCCGTCTCCTCTTCAACTGCTGCCTCCTTCTCGTCTTCAGCTGCAGGTTCCTTCTCCTTTTCAGCTGCTGGTTCCCTCTCATCTTCAGCTGCTGGTTCCTTCTCCTCTGCAAGTGCTGGCTCCTCCTCCTCTTCAGCTGCTGGTTTCGGCTCCTCTTCAGCTGCTGGTTCCGGCTCCTCTTCAACTGCTGGTTCCGGCTCCTCTTCAACTGCTGGTTCCGGCTCCGCTTCAGCTGCTGGTTCCAGCTCCTCTTCAGCTGCTGGTTTCTTCTCCTCTTCAGCTGCTGGCTCGGTCTCCCCTTCAGCTGCTGGCTGCCTCTCTTCCTCATTTTCAGCTGCTGCTTCCTTTTCTTCGGCCACTTCTTCCGGCTGCTTCTCCTCTGCCTCGTCCTCCGCTGTATTCTCCTCATCCTTGGCCTCCTCTTCAGTTTCCTTCTTTGGTTCCTCTCCATCCACATCATGCTCTGGTGTCATCTGACCTGGTTCTTCTTGTGCTTCTTCAGACTGGCCTTCTTCCTGCTCCACTTCTGGACGGTAGTCTTCATCATCGATTTCGTCGTGGCACGGAATGTAGGCAGGATACTGCTGCTCGTCTTCGTGTTCAGCTTCAGTCTCCTCCTTCTTTTCCTCTTCCGGAACGTTGTTCTCCTCTTCAGCCTCTGCAATGGCTTCCTTGATCTCGGCTTCGTCGTTGTCCTTCTTCTCTTCTGGCTCCTCCTCCTTCGCTTCTTCGGCCGGTTCACCATTGCCTTCCTCCACGAGAGACTCATCAACTTGCCCGGGGACATTTTCTGGTTCCACATCGGTGTGTTCTTCCTCGGTCTGAGTTTCAGACTCCTTCGGTTCCTCCACCAGTGGCTCCTCGGCCTCGATAGCGGGTTCAGCTTCCTGATTCGGTTCTTCTCCGGTCTCCTTCACTTCTTCCTCGGCTTGTTCAGCCACAGGCTCATTGTCAACTTCCTGTTCTGCAGGGTTCTGGCGAACTTCAGGAAGGGGCTCTAATTCAGTTGCAGGCTCCTCTTTGTCAGGAGTTTCATCAGCGTGCTCCTGCTCAGTTTCGGGAGTCTCATCCTCGGTCTCGCCAGTCGGCTCTTGCTCCTCTTCTGGAGTCTCTTCAACTTCTGGCTCAGCTTCAGTCTCAGGCTCCATCTGCTCCTCTTCCGCCTCTGGCACCTCTGCTGGTTCCTTTGCGCTCTCCTCAGCCGGGTTCTTGGGATGTTCTTCTTTCTCTCCCTCTTCAGCTTCCACTGGAGTTTCCTCCGCCTCTGGTTGAGCCTCAGATTCGATACCCTCCGGCTCCCCGGAAGGCTCCTTTTCACTTTCCTCTTCGCGGTTCTCTGGATGCTCTTCTTCCTTCGCTGCTTCTTCTTCTTCAACTTCCTCGGGAACTTCAGCTGGCTCCTCAGGCTCTTGCTCCTTCTGCTCCTCCACTGGTTCCTTTTCAGCTTCCTCGTCCGGGTTCTCTGGTTCCCGCTCTTCGTCTGGGGCCTCGATCTGCGGTGCCGTTTCTTCCTCCTTCTCTTCGGCAGTGTTCAGTTCATCCTCTGCTTCCGGCTCCTTTGCTGGCTCGACTTCGGCAGGAGCAGGATCTGAAGTCAAATTGTTTAATGCCAGCTAGGCGCTATTCTTTTTAAAGGACCGCTCTGTGAATGTGCGCGCATATCAGAGGACATGCCCCGCCCTTCTTTTTCTCTCTTCTACACGCACTTCTTTCAAGCGCTCTCCGATGCTCACTCAATACAGTAATATCTTAGCACTTTGAGAATGTTGAGAGATCATGTAAAGAAGAGAAAAAAGGGAGGAATTTCTTCAGATATGCACGTATATTCACCGGGGCGGTTCTTTAATATGAGTACAAATTGACCCCCTCATGACAGAGGAAGTGTCTTATCAGTAAACATTACCAGATGTGCCTGCGTTCGATTGTCGCAGCACATTCCACCATGAAGGCGTCTTCCTGCAGAAGATTCATTCAAGAAAGGAATAACTCAATTGGAACCTTCTTTCTTCTTCTTATTTATTATTTATCTTGATTAACTGCAAGTAGGCAAAGAGTATGAAGCATAAAATATGAATCCTTTGAAGCAAGGGATAGAAGCTTGTATGTATGTACATGCATACATGTTGCAATTCGCCTCTAGTATGTGTATTCGTTATTTCGATTAAGTGGATAGCTGACTAACTTCTCTTGTTTGGGAAGAGCGCGTGAGGAGACGCACTCGAGCACTGCAAAGAAGAGTTACAATTTGAATATCTTATCAAATCAAAACACAGTCATTTCAACCTGCGAAAAGAAGAATGACGGAGAGAAGAAGCCTCATCGCAGCGAATTCTCGCTAGCCACCGAAGCAAGAGACGACCTTCCAAGCAGTCCCCCCTTTTATTTGCTAGCTTCTTTGCTTCTGAATCATCATTCAAAATTGAAGTCGAAAGAACGCTTCGCTGCCATTCAACATTCGTCGACATTCGGGGACAACGCCTGATTTCTTTTATTCCCCTCTTACATTTCACAGGAAATGAAAGTTTCCTAAAGTGGTGCAATTTCTGTTGACAAGTGATTGATTCCCAATTTTTTGTGACTAACGAATCAATAAGAACTACGTAATTTATGCATGAAAATCCGTATCGTAGAAATGAGATCAGGAAGAAAACATGAAGCATTGGAGCAAAGGAAATAGAGAAGCGATTTATAACCAATATCTAATTACATAAAACGAGTTTCCTCCAGCGAGTAATAATAGAACAGAAAAGTTTCGCTAACTCTGTTGGCTATGAAAGAATGTGAGACAGTGAGCAGTAAGAGGAGAGAAATAGTGAGCGAGATAGAGAGAGAGAGAGAGAGAGAAGAAAGAAAGAAGAGAGGGAGAGTTAGACACTCTGCAGAATGGGCTGGCTCGCCTCGGCAATGGCCTTCTCAGCCGCGGCCGCGAGTTGTTCCTCGTCTTCATCGAAGAAACTGCTTCTGCCTGGTCGGATGTGCGATCCGAGGATGACGGAGACGAAGAAGAACACGACGATCATCGCGGCGTTGAACCAGTCTAATGGCAAGGACTTAGTATTCATGCCATTTTTTTCACGGCCTTTACGATTCCAGTATAAATTTTCCTGTAAAACTATGCATACATTGATAAAGAGAAAAAAACTTCTTTTCAATAATAATCTTATTTTTTTGAAAATGCACTAACAAGAAGCAATGGTCTCGGGCGTGAGGGGTGGCTGCCCCTTCAGAAGGCCGCATCTGGCGGCGATCTCAAGGGCGAAACGAAGAACCGAGTACAGCAGCTAGACAATTTATCGCTTTAGAAATACTCAATATTTTTTGTGTTAGCAAAGTATGAAGTGCAATGATATTTCTTTGCATATAAAAAGAAAAGATGAGAAGATCTGTTAGATTTCATGATTGTGCCAACAATTCAACTCGCCTGTGCAATGTTGATGCACCGAAAGATGGTCAGAATACCAGTCGATGAGACGTCTTCCTTGAAAATGAAGCGTTACTAGCCACTACTCAATTCAATACGGCAGAGCACAATTAACGTTGTACGCTTATTTTTGTAAATATCTAAATTACAAAAACAAATTGGAAGCTTACTCGGGCGAGGCGAAGAAGAGCCTGGGAAGCAAAGATGGCGATCAAGGTGGAGACGATTCCAAGCACGTTTAGGGCGATTGTTGCTCTCAAGGGGAAGTATGGAGAAAGAGAGGAGAGAGAGGGAGAGAGGGGAGAAAGAGAGTGAGAGAGAGAAGGAGAGAAAGAGAGAAGTTCAGTTCATGGAGGAAAGGGGGGGGGGAGTGAGAGAAAGTAAAGAGAAAGGAGTGACTTGGAGTCGAGAGAGACTCCCTCCATCACCATGATGATTATAGCCATTGCAATGGAGATGCGAACATGCGGAGTCTGGTCGACCATGAACGAAAGGATGCGCAGTCTGGTCCTGAACGGAAGACTTCCCAAGAGCTTAGATTGAACACCAATCTACCATTGATAATTAACACCAATATGTACAGTATAAATAGAAAAAAAGTTGAATACTGCGTTGGCTCGAGAGTCGGCAGACATCCGCAGCAGCAGAAGGGACGAGCAGCAAGAGAGAGACGGGCACCACTCTGGCGAAGACGAGAAGACCAGGCTGACTGGCCACCCAGGAGAGCAGGAAGGAGGGTGGAGGCAGCGGAGAGGGCGAGCAGAACCACTCTGAAAGAGAGAGAGAGAGAGGGAATAAAGAGAGAGAGAAAAGAGACAGAGAAGCAGAGAGTGAGAGAGGGGAAGACAGGAGAGAGGAGAGAGAAAGAGACAGAGAAGCAGAGAGGGAGAGGAAGAGAGAGGAGAGAAAGAGAGAGAGAGAGAGATAGAGAGAGTCGCATGTAGAGAAAGGAGATTGTGAGAAAATACGAGAAGAGGGAGATCTAAGCATAACAGATAGCAATAATGGAATCGCTTGTATGAATTGCGAGATGCAAATGAATGTTTTTATCCTTAGATAACAACTGACGCGAGTCCGAGTCCGTATAGAATGGGAGAAGAGCGCGGAAAGAGCAGAGCGAGCAAGCAGACCACGCTCGCCATCTGGAATTGTTTTACTTTCCTTTCTCACTTATACTTTAATTTCTTAATCGTGGTTTGTTAACAAAAACAAAAACAAATTATTGGTGGTTCCATTGCCTAGGTCACAGGGCATTACTGCAGTGACCCTGTCATAGAAAGAAAAAGAAGAATCTTCTGACCGCAGGGGTCAGCAGAAGTCGGTAGAGAAGATAGCGGGTGGAGTCGGCAGACACAAAGCGATAGACGGAGAGGGCGAGACGGGCAGAGACAATGGCAGTCATAAGACAGAACATCGAAGAGAGGGCGATGAAACCGAAGTACATGCTGGGAAGGCCTGTGGGGAACTCACTGGATTAGAAGCTATTCTTTCTTTTGATATAATAAAGAGGAAGAAAAGAAGAAGCTCAGTAGTAAACAAAGTTGGAATTGTATGAAGAATTGGAAGAGTGTCAAGAAACAAGGACCTCTTTGCAACTTGGGCAGATTTTCACAACCAGGAAGGAACAGCTCGACGCTAATAAATGTATGAATGAGGAAGTCGAAGGGGGGAGGTATCAATAACCTCAAAGAACGACTCAAAGGCCAAGAAAGTATTTCTTTTCTCCAATGGAAATGTGCATGTGACAACGTGGCCAGTTAGAAGGATATCGTTAATCCTATTTACGCTTCTGGAAAAGAGCTAAAGAGAGAGAGAAAACGTCTCATTGCCGGAGTAATGGGCTTGACTAAGAGTGATCTCATTGTCAGGTGGGCACTTTTCTGCTGTGAGACCAAGATATTTATGTTTAGGACTGGAGAAAGGGAGCTGTCTGGAAGTGCACACAGATGGCCTAACAATTATGTAGGTTTAAACGTTCCTGAAATAACGGTTGAAATAAAATAACAAAACAACTTTTTTAGGAGTGATGAGAGAGAGAGTGAGAGGAAGAGAGAGAAGAGAGAGAGAGAGAGAGACAGAATGAGAAAAGGACCTGCGAGCCAGTGGCGCATCTCAGGGGTCGTGGTGAAGAAGTTGCTCTCGACAGTGTACTTTGTGCCCTCCGGCTGCTCTCCCTCGGCCATCGACGCATTCATCTCGAACTTGGCAATTGCGTTCTAGAGATTCCAAGACTCTCAAACCATTATGTTCTTTTTACTACGTCCTTAAAAAGAAAATCTTATCAATCCTATATACTAACGAAACTACAGATCGCAATTTATGACCGCGTTCAAATTTCTAAACGAAGTGATTTATTAAACCCGGCAGCACTACAGTCTAGATGCTGGAATAGAATAGATGGTGGAGGAATGAATCTCCCTGGACCTCTTCAATCGCTTCTCCTTATCCCTCTTCTTCCCTTCCTCTGACTACTCCCAAGCACACAGTGATATTTAAGAGGGACATCGAACGGATACCTCGTGATACTGTCCAGGAAAAAGAGAAGATCGCACACTGGCTGCCCTTGTCCCGCCCCCACCAGCATTTATCCTCCTGATTTGTCATTCCTGCTATCTCTCCCTCTCTCTCTCTTTCTCTCCTTCTATTTCTCTCTCTATATCTCTCTCTCTCGTAATCCGTCAATTCAATGATTCCATAGTACGTAAATCAGGAATGTGTGTGTGGAGGAGGGGGCGACAAGAGTGACGTCTCCTCCCTTTTGTTTGGCTATCTCTAGAACGTCTAGCAAAGACTCTCTTTCTCTTTCTCACTTTCTCCCTCTCTCACTCACTCTCTCTTTCTCGCTCTCACTCCTTCTCTCTCTCTCTCTTTCTCTCACTCTCTCCTTTTTGGCTCTCAAAAAATCTCATCTTCTGCTCTCGTATATCTGGCCGGGTAAAGCAGTAAGGGCGATCCGCCCCGTGCAAATACCAACAATGAACTAAAAAGAGCACTTGAAGATCGACGTGAAAAACACTTATGAAATCGGAATCGATCTTATGGGTAGTCTTTTCCGACTCGGTCACAAGAGCTAGCAAATCTCTAACTGTTCATTCACTTATAGCTTTTGGCCAAAACAAAGAACCATTTCACAAACATATTTATGAACATATTTATTTTTGATTCGCCACTTCCATAGGACAGATTCCATTGGCCGGGAAAGCACGTAATGTAATCAATATTTGAAACGTTGATTACTATCAGAAGCACTTGAACCTAGTAAATATGTTTCTTAGGGTGCGAGTCTTAGCTTTCGAAAATAATTTTTCGAGCCCGCGAAAGTGGGGGGCGTCTTAGCTTTCGATTTTGGGGAAGGGGGGCGTCTTAGCTTTCGATGTTCGGAGAGATGGGGCGTCTTTTCGATTATGGAATATGGCTGGCAACTTCGATATTCGCATAATGGAAGGATGACATATTCCTATCGGCAATGCCTCATTGCTCCATGGTCGTTTCCTGCAGGAAACGTTTTGCTTTGACAATGAGGTTATCTTTTACATCTTTTATCCTTTTGACTCGTAGTCAATTATGAAGCGCTGAACGTTTATCTGACCTTAGGCACTATGTAAATGTCAATTAACAGGTGGATTTAATTAGCTATGAACTGCAACTTAAGCAGCATATGCTGGCTGAGCTAGAAATTTCACATTCGCATCGAGTTGCTCCATCTCATCATGTCATCTCCCCTGCATTCTCTCCAGAACCCAACCGCCCTCCTCAGGGCGCCATCTCCACCTCTTTCTCTTTGCTGGGGTGAGTAGGCATACTATGCGAGGGGAGTTGTGAGGAACGATGAAGTTATTTTCCCAAAACACAAGAGGAACGCCAAAGAAGAATGGAGTATTCGGAGCGATTAAAAGCTGAGAAAGAAGAGAAAGCAAAGAAGGAAGCGGAAGAGCATCAGAGAAGTAAGAACCGCACTCAGGCAGCTGCATCCGCACTCCAGGCTTCCTCTCTCGTGGCTGTATCCTCGGCGTCAGAAACCTCGTCCATCAAGAACCCATCTCAGCTTCCTCCCTCCTCTTCGCTGGGTTTCTCACCCCAGCAAACTCCTGCGATTCAAAGTGTCGAACAAGGAACAAGAGAAGGAAGCTCTGGAGAAAGAAGTCCACTGGTTGCACGTGGTGAAGGCATGCGAAGTGAAGCAGCTGGCGGAGGAGAAAGACGGGGAAATAACTAAGCTGCGCGCCAAGTCATGAATGCGGAGAATGATCTAATGGCTGCAAAGTTTCGTGAGAACGACGGTCGACTTCCGAATCGTCTAGCCGGCGGAGTTACTGCAGATACGAGAAGAATTCCATCTTCCGCTCAAATCGATTAAATGCCAAAGAAGAGACCGGCGGCTCCGTGGAATGCGGACAACGGTTTCAGAGAGTCAATCTTCAAGCATCCTCCGAAGATTGCAAGAGCTAAAGAGACTTTCCTGCAGATGCCCAGCCAGACTGAATATGCCTCGAGAGCTGTAGACATGCCCCCCCGAGCAGTTCTTACCATTTTCTCCCTCGCTTGCTATATCCCATTATACTTTCTCTCGCTCTCTTTTCTACTTCTCTGATTCTCTTGATTGCTCATAGTTGTACTACTTGTTACGCGGAATTTCATGCTATTTGTTATTTATGCATACATGAACTTGTATAATAAAGCATTCAACCATTCAAGGATCGAAAGCTAAGACGCCCCCCTTCTCCAAAATCGAAAGCTAAGACGCCCCCCCTCTGCGAAAATCGAAAGCTAAGACCCAAGTGAAAAATCGAAAGCGAAGGCTCTGTTGTATTGGATGGCAATTGCGATTTATAAATGCAAATGAAATAAGGAAAAATGAGAAAATAACAATAAAAGAAATTCGTCAGGGCGTAATAAACAACTCGGGAATACATATGTATATATTTATGTGTGTATACTATAATAAGTTCAAAGTCATTCTGGAAAGAATTTAGCGTAAAATAATGTTCAACCTCACAATGAGGCAAAAGACTTCTTATTTGAAGCAAATAACGAGAGGAACTAATAATGATTTCTGAAGGGCAGTCGGCCAATGGGGAGGCGCGCTCTTTGAAGGCACAAGAAGGTGCAGCAGACGAAACCCATCCAATCTACCAAATGGCAAAGAGAGAGAGAGAGACCGAGAGAAAGAGAAGAGAGAGAGAGAGAGAGAGAGAGAGAGAGAGAGAGAGGAAGGGAGGGGGAGTTGTACTGGGAGCGATATGAGAAAGGAAAGAAGGAGAATGAGGATGTGCGAGAGAAAGAGAAAGAGAGAGGATACATGGAAAAACCCTGGATAAATAGTCAGAGAATGAAGTGCCAGGGGCTTAAAAGCATAATCTAATGAGCAATGCGTGACTTTCTCACATGGCGAATGTTTCCTTCTCCCGGTGGAAAGGAAGGTCGAAAGGAGAGGAAATACTGTTGACCAGCCTAGGAGTCACTGAAAGATCGAATCCATTATTTATGTAATATATATTTTTCCGAGAAAGCCATGATTCCAATTTGCTTACAATTAGCAATTATTTAATTGAGAAGTTATATTTCTTCAATTAGCGAAGAACAGAAAACCAGCCTCTTCTTGAGTGGCTCAGCCTCCTCGTCAAGCTGCTTCTTTGCCTGCTCCTCGTTCTCATCCGGAATGTGCGCGCCGACGAAGAGTTGATACGACCACGCACCGAAGACGGCGCCTCAAAGAAATGACATCATCATCAACTTGGATATATGGGAGATCTTCATTTCTAGGGCATCGAGATAAACACTGCAAACACAAGACACGTCAATGAATTTAAAAAAAATGAAATAAAAACGAGCCAGGGAAACGGCGCGATGATTGGAATCCAGAAGTAGTAATTGTGGTACGAGAAAACACCGGAGCCGTAGAGGAAGAAAGCGAAGATGCGAGGTCCAAAGTCACGGGCGGGGTTGATCTGCATAGAGAGAAAGAGAGATTGAACGTAAGAAAGAGAGTGAGAGAGAGAGAGAGAGACAGAGACTAACCGGATAGCCCAGATTCATTCCGTATGACTTTCCGATCATCATGAGGACGAAGCCGAAGAGAAGCGGATGGAGATGTGCGGGGATCTTGTTGCGGCGGTCGATGACAACCACGACGAAGAGCGCCAGGAGGGCACTGCCGACGAACTGGAGAAGAGAAGAGAGATTATGGGAGAGAGACGGAGAGAGAGAAAGAAAGAGGGAGAGAGTGTGTGTGAGAGGAAGAGAGATGAAGTTGAAATAAAAGTAAGGAACCTGATCAAAGAAACACGTCAAGTTCGAGACATGTTCGGCGGGGAAGGAGCAGAAACACTTGGCAGTGGCCTTCGCCCCCTCGAGCGTGCGTGCGTCACCCGTGTACTGCCAGTACTGGTCTGTTCGAGAGAGAGAGAGAGAGAGATGGAGATGGAGAAAGAGAGAGAGATGGAGAGAGAGTTGGAGAGAGAGAGGGAGAGAAAGATGGAGAGAATTAGAGAGTAAAATAGCGTAGTTTATGCGTTTTAATCATTTGTCCAATCTTTCTTAAATCTGTGTTTGTGAAACAACTTCCAATAGCCGATAAGAAAAGAAGAAGCGAGAAACCGAAGTAGATTGCATAGGAAAGCCCGGCACCGAGAAAAGCGCCGACCGTCTGCACGAGAGAGTAGAGGAGAAAGTGAGAGAAGCGGAGACGGCCCATCGTGAAGAAGACGAAGGAGATGCATGGGTTCAGGTGACCACCTGAGGCAGTCATCTTAATAACATTTCATATGTGAAAAAGAGTGAACGCTGGAGTAGAAACCGCTGGTTTTGGCGCAAATGTAGACGCAGAAGCAGACAGCGAAACCGACTCCAATGTTCACCTGAACGTCTCTTCGTTTTAAGCTACAAATTTTGCGAATTTTGTATGTCTCATAAAATTATAATTTTACTTTTTTTCTCAAATGAAAAGCGTTAAAAGCAAATTGTTTCTAATAAAAAGCGATAATAACCTGAACGAAGGCATTGAGTCTTTCATTGGAGAGGACGTGTTGCTGCACGATTCCCGTCACTATCAGCTGCAATTCCACATTCATGTACCCTTTTGAATCGAGTAAACATTTTCTTTATTTATGTGTTTTAAAGAAGTGCAATCTTTTTTGGCAGCTAACGGGTATTTACTAGAAGCAGAGTCGTCGCAAAGAACTCGGAGAGTAAATTCGTGATCAGTGGATTGCGACAGTTGATCTTGGAGCGAAGCCGCTCTAGGCAGTCCATTCTCGAGGCAGAGACGATCAGAGATATCTGGCCAGGTATCATATCATATCATATGGAGATACGACAACTATATTATCTGACATGCAATCGTATGTACTACAGACCCTGCACACACTAATGAAACATGAGGACATTGGGCGGTTTCCAAGACAACTGCGGCAACCACTTGAGAGAATTGGCCCAGTTGCACATCTACTTCGAACTTTTAAATGCTTTGATCGGGCTGCGGGTTAAGAAAACTCTGAGAAATGTTTCAGTCGCAGTGGCAGTTAGGGAAAAAGTGTTAGAGGAAGAGATAGAGAGTAAGATATTGAAGGCAACGATATAAAGCGGAACAAAAAGGGTTGAGAGTGCAAGAAGGTGAGCAAACGTCGGACCATGTTCATAGCAATCACGCAATCTATAGCCTACTTGCAGAGTGATAACAGGTAGGCGAAAATTTGCTGACCATGAGCTATAGGGAGAGAGAGAGAGCGTGGCAATGAAGAGAGCTTAGATCATGCAAGAGGGAGCCGGTGGCAGGGAGAAGTGATGGAGTGTGTGTGTGCAAAGTTCAATGGGTGTCCGTGTTACTAAGCTTGAGAGATAGTGAGAGAGAGAGGGAAAGAGGAAAGAGAGAGAGAGAGAGAGAGAGAGAGAGAGAGAGAGAAAGAGGAAGAGAGAGAGTGAGGGAGAGCGAGAGTGAGAGAGACAAAGAGAGCGACAAAGAGAAAGATAGCATCGACCATGAATATCAACGACAAGCGCAGCAGTGGAGATATTGAAAAGGTGCACGCAAACGGGCAACTATGCACATCCATCAATTACAGAGAAATTGATGAGGCGAAAAGGGCGATAGCGGAGATTACGAGAATATTTGAAGGTGTACAACATTAACAGTCGGTCAAAGCAATGTATTTTTTAGAAGCATATAAATTTTTTGATATGTTTACTTCCCACATTTCGTCCTCTTTCTACAATTTCTTCACACATTGTTCCTGGTGCATGTCTCTAAATTCTCTTCCTCTGTTTTCAGTGCTAATCTGATTAACTTGAGTTCATGGCGCGTTCTTGTCATCATAACTGTGATAAGGACATCGCTTGCAAAACTTTTTATTACCTTGATATAATGCAAGGTCGCGAAAGAAACAATAAAAGAAATAAAAAAAAGCAAAGGACCCCATTGAATGCCCACGTCTCTCCATTCCTCCATTCACACGACCATGAGCAGCTGTCTCTTCTCCTGTTCCGTTCCATCCTCATTCTCTTGTCTCTGCGTTATCTTGAACACTTGATTGTCAGTCATCTGCAAGATAGAACATCTTTCTTGCTTTTTTTTTAAATAATGTAATAGATGTTTGTATGGAGCTTTTTCTTTGCATTTGTACAAATCGAACTGCAGATAGATAGAACCTGGAAGAGCGGTGGCTGGGGCCGGGGGATGAAAATGTTCTGCCAGGCCGGCCGACCGTTGGCGCCGAGCAACTCAGTGAAGAGACGATGAGTGTAGATCAGCCACATCTTGCGCAGGCTCAAACCGGCCAAGTGGTTCTCTCTGCAAATTCATTTACTTTAAAAAGTTTATGATTACAAATGATAATTTAAGACAGGTGAAGAATCATAAATGCAAGAATATGCGGTAGAAGAAAGGCTGACTTGCATTCGCTGCCTTCCTTTGCTATGAAGACCGGCGCACTCCTGCAATCATTCTGACCATTCTTGCTCTTTCAACTAATCAAGAAGTCAAGAGTCGAACCCTGCGAATTTCTGAATGTAGTCAACGTAGGAAAATCCATGCGAAATCAGATACACTTGCCAGATAAGAAAGCAGCCTGGAAAGATTCTCGATTTCGCGTGTAACATTTGAAAGAAGACTCATCGCTCAGGTTTCGAAGAAATTCATTGTCAGAAGCTTCTTTTGCATTATCAATAATAAAATAAAGGAAATCCATCGACTTGGAATGGAAAATACTATCCAATTTTCATCTTCCCCCGCCATTCCACACACCAACGATGAAGCAGACGGCGGTGGAGAGGAAGCTGGTGAAGCCGAGAAGCTGAGCCAACGAGTCCGTGAAGTGCTCGCACAGGTAAGACTGCAAGGAGACGTTAGAATGGTAGCTCTGAATAGCGAGCATTCGGATACCTGCAGAAACGCAGTGCTGAGCTTGGCGTCGCAAAAGTGGACTGGGCCGTCTTCGAGCAGAGCCCTGTCGATAGCCTTGCCAAGAGGCGGCGAAACCACTCCTGAACAATCGAGTGACTCTAATTGCCGCTTGCAAAAAGATTGCTTGTTATCCAAATGACTCACTACGATATGGCCGAAGACTGACCGATATACCAGATGATATGGTCGATGATGGCCATGGAGCCGAGAGGAGATAGCTGACGGCGCCGACCAACAGCCAGAAGAGCATGAGGATGAAGTGGATGCGGTTGTGCGCGCCGATGCATTGCTGGGTCTGAACACAGGAATCTACTCTTTCTTTGGCTGTCCTTCTTCCATTCGGAGCATCCATCCTTCCGCTGACCCAAACGCAGTGGTGGTCCATGCCAACGATGCAGACTCGGCAGATGCCGCAGTGGTGGACTCCGTAGGGCTGTGGTTCTCAACCAAGAATATCAGAAACGTAACCATTTACTGGCGTTTTCAAGTGTTTTAGAGAACGCAAAATGAGTGCTGGAAAACCATCGTTCCTCATATTACCAAAGCGATTTGCAATATGAAGTGAGCCTGCTAACCTTGCAATATCCGCACCATTTGCCACTGGTTGAAGGCGGAGGGAGAATGGACCTCGCCCAGACGGACTGAGCATTAACAATCAAATAAAGAAAAGCTAAATCTTTTATAATAGATTTGAATATTTCATTGACCACCTTGTGATAATGGTAGAGCATGTTGAAGAAGATATAAACGGCCAGCAGATAAGAGAGGAGCGTCGCGGAAATGGGCAAGAAGCTGAACAAAAGAAGTTGGGATGTTTTTAATGTTAAAACCATTTGAGGAAGAGAATATCCACTTACTGCTCATTGAAAGGAATGATGACGCAAATTCCGAGCAGAAAGTTCAGCGACGTGAGAAAGTGAAGAGACAGAAGAGGCCGAGCTAAAGCAGCCGACTGCCGCCTGCGTGACGAAGACAAATGAAATAGTTTGTCCCATACCGGAATAATAAATAAAGACTAGAAGATGCACGACAACTAACGAGTAATGATCCCGCAGGCCACTTTATCGTTGACCATATGCTCCAAAAATTCGATGGCTTCTTCACTGAAACCACGAAGAAACCAAGGCCGAGATCGTTGAGAAGTGACGTGGATGAAACTTAAACTGACACGGAGCCGTCGTGATTGCCGTCCTTCACCTTCCTGTAGGCATTCTTCAGCTCGGGAGTGAAGCAGCAGTCAGCGAGGCGCCAGCGAAGACCAATCATAGGAATGAGAGAAGGACGCGGAAGGAGAAGCAACCACTCGCCGCCGCTGTCACGCGAAATAATGCAGGAATAACGGAAATGAGAGATTGACAATCATTTGAAAGAAATCAAGTGCAACAATTAGAATACTACAATTATAAACTTTGTAGAAGTCTGAATTAGTGTGTTTCAAGTCTGACCTTTTTATTTTTTAAACTCTCATCAAGGTGCGATTCTTATTTCCGCCTCACATTCAACCCATAACACCAACTTGTACCATCCTCCAACCATTTGTATGCAATCTATTCAATTTTAAATTTGTTGATCACATTGACCATTATTTGACGGAATTTATACAGCCATTTCTCTTGGTATAAATTTCTCTCAACTTAAACAGTACTCACAGAATAATTTCTTTGCAAAATATATATGTATGTATATATTGATCTACTTACCCATTTTCCTGTCTCGCTCTTTCTAGCTTTCTCTCTCTCTCCTCTCTCTCTCTCTCTAACCCACCTCTCCATCTCTCTGTCTCTCTGTCTCTGTCTCTCTCTCTCTCTCTCTCTCCTCTCTCTCTCTCTTTATCTCTCAGTCCGAGCACGGATGTCATAGATTCTTTGAAGAACGGAAAGAGAGTGGGCGAAGAGAGAGAGAGAGAGAGAGAGAGAGAGAGAGAGAGAGAGAGAAGAGAGGGTATAGAGATTCTCAGACGGCATTGAGTGTGAAGTAGATAAAGAGAGGGGGGGGGGGAGGGAGAGGTTGGCAGCTCGATCGCTTCTGTATGATGGACTCGCCAAATGGCTTGTCAGTGCTGTGGCTGGGTCGTCCGCGTTTGGTGTTCCTCGTTGCTCTTCTCTGCTTCATTCGATTCGCACTTTTTCATATTTCTTATCGCTGATCTCCAGCTTTCTTTTAAAGCCTCTTATAACTAATCTTTACTTCCATTGGTGGCAGTTTTCTTTTGTCATTTGCCGCATAAAATTAGGCTCTTTCTCCATGTGTGTCATTTTTCTAAATGGTTTCCCCGTAAAAAATGGCTGCTTTTATGGTGAGTGGCCTATCCCATTGCTCCTCTGTTCTTCAGAGGAGACAAACTCGAGAATGGCGGCGGCGCAGAAGGAGAAGCTGCTTCGTCAGCAGATGATCTACCGGATCGAAGATTCGCTGAGGATCATCCGATCCGGCATGCCTTGCCACCTCGACCAGGACCAGGACGAGGCACAAGGTTCGGGATGGGGACTGGGACGGGCCGGGGATTGATTGATTGATGACTAGTTAACTAAGTTGACTAAAGTGACTAAACTAAAACTGTTGTTTGACTTTTCCTGATTATTAAAAACACTTGATTTTTGCCTTAAAAAAAACTTCATTTGAAAATTTTTTATGGCTTTCAAAACACGAAATTCTTAACAGTTGACTTTGTCAACTAAGTTGACTTATTGTTAGTCAACAGTTGACTTTGTCAACTAATTGACTTAGTTCAAAGTCAACTAAGTTGACATTGTCAACTATGTTGATGACTTAGTCAATCAACTAAGTTGAAAATTTACGGCTTTTGTAGCATTTTGACCCAGCTGACCTCAGTTGACCCTTTTGAACTGTATACTGTAGTTATTATGTAAATTTAAACGAAAAGAAACATGCTGGTCAAGTTTGGAGGCTTTTGGAGCATTTTGACCGAGCTGACCTCAGTTGACCCTTTTGAACTGTATACTGTAGTTATTATGTAAATTTAAACGAAAAGAAACATGCTGGTCAAGTTTGGAGGCTTTTGGAGCATTTTGACCCAGCTGACCTCATTTGACCCTTTTGAACTGCATACTGTAGTTATTATGTAAATTTAAACGAAAAGACACATGCTGGTCAAGTTTGGAGGCTTTTGGAGCATTTTGACCCAGCTGACCTCAGTTGACCCTTTTGAACGGTATACGGTAGTTATTATGTAAATTTAAACGAAAAGACACATGCTGGTCAAGTTTGGAGGCTTTTGGAGCATTTTGACCCAGCTGACCTCAGTTGACCCTTTTGAACGGTATACTGTAGCTGTAATATAAATTAACACAAAAAGAAACTGCTGTGGCTCCCGACACGAAATTGTTCATACTGTAGTTACTTGAACTGCTGTGGCTCCCGACACGAAATTGTTCGTACTGTAGTTACTTGAACTGCTGTGGCTCCCGACACGAAATTGTTCGTACTGAAGTCACAGCGGCGGATTGTTTACGCTCTCAACTACCAGCCATTCTGCCGACGCTCTTTTTTTCTCTGCTAACACTATTTCGCGACTGTTACGCGAAAAATCCTCAGAGTGGCAACGATCTTGCGAAAATTTCGCGCTTTCTCGCCGCTCTCCACTCTCTCGCCCATGCTAAAAAGTTCGGAAACACTCTTCCACACTTGACTCATAAAGGTAACTAGTTAACTAAGTTGACTAATGTTGACTAAGCTAAACTTTGCTAAACTTTTTCTGATTATTAAAAACACTTCACTTTTGCTTAAAAAAAAACTTCTTTAGAAAATTTTTTATGGCTTTCAAAACACGAAATTCTTAACAGTTGACTTAGTCAACTAAGTTGACTTAGCCAACTAAGTTGACTTAGTCAACTAAGTTGAAATTTATATACTGTAGATTTCATGTAAAACTACACGAAAAGAAATATGCTGGTCAAGTTTGGAGGCTTTTGGAGCATTTTGACCCAGCTGATCTCAGTTGACTCTTTTGAACGGTATACTGTAGTTATTATGTAAATGTACACGAAAAGAAACATGCTGGTCAATTTTGGACGCTTTTGGAGCAAGTTGACCAAATGGACCTAAGTTGACCCTTTTGAACGGGATACTGTAGCTATTAGGCAAATCTAAACTAAAAGAAACATGCTGGTCAAGTTTGGAGCCTTTTGGATCATTTTGACCCAGCTGACCTCAGTTGACCCTTTTGAACGGTATACTGTAGCTGTAATATAAATTAACACAAAAAGAAACTGCTGTGGCTCCCGACGCGAAATTGTTCGTACTGTAAGTCAGATAAATTGCTGTGGCTCCCGACGCGAAATTGTTCGTACTGTAGTCACTTGAACTGCTGTAGCTCCCGACGCGACTTTGTTCGTACTGTAAGTCACAGCGGCGCAACAGCAAATGAAAACAGCTCGTAGGCTCGGTGACGTGTTTACGTTCTCGCTACTCGCAGGCTCGGTGACGCGCTTTTTTTCTCTGCTAACACTATTTCGCGACTGTTACGCGAAAAATCTGCAGAGGGGCAACGATCTTGCGAAAAAGTCACAGTGGCGCCACCGAACACCAAACATAGGAAGGAAGAGGACGAAGAGGGGGGAAGTGGAGAAAGGAAGTGAGGAGCAAACAATCGCCGCTGTCGTCTCTCGAGTGAATGATCTAAATGTTGATATTCATTGGAAACATTTATCAAAAAATACAGAGCAACAATTATATAGGATACATGATCGCGAATATATCAAATTATAAACATTGTAGAGCTCTCCGTGAACCCTTCTCTCTATTATATAACGTTCCGCCATTTGGGCAAGATCTCTGGTGCTTTCTAAAAGTAGCTCGGCGTAAATAAGATTCATTTCGCTCACGCTATGTATATCCGCCTGTTGTGATGTACTCATTCTCTTTATCGCTCTAGACGAATATACGTATGTAGCATTTTATACAGATGTGCATGTGTACATACCAGTATCTCATAACATCTTTGTGACTGTATATGTACATAGTTCATTAATTTTGCATAAAATTCAAATGCTGATCACTGAGAGGTTATATTAGAAGTCTGCTCCTTGTTTTCTTGTGGGGGCATTTCACTTACTTTTCGCTTTCGCTCATTTCGAATTCGCACCCAGAAGAGAACTTCTAACTGAACAGTAGAGATTTGGTTTAAATGTAAATGATATTGATTTGACAAAAGCTTGATATTTTCAAATCAAATGAACTAGCCTTGGAGAAGGGAATTTCGTAAAAGGCGCTCCAGAACATTGCAACGAAGAACGTGACAACAATTGCAGGGAGGCCACGAGTCAAACACTATAATAAATAGTTATGTTTGTAGAAGGTTTATGTGTGCATGGTATTCTGAATAATAAACTCGATAACCAGTTCCGTAAAATTCGAGAAGTAGATATCGCTCTTGGTGAGTCCAGTGACGTAGAGAATGACGAGCATGTGGACAAGGAAGGCAGAGTAAGTGAGACGGGAGAGGGGGGTCCAGAAGCCATGCGACATCAACCGGTTCACAGGGCCTGGCATCAGATCATTATATTATCTTCATTTAGGAAAATAGTGAGACCCATGTATCAATGTAGAAAAAAAAGTAAGATGCAAGCAAGTTCTTCGACTGCACCGCCATATCCATGTTCACATGCGAGAATGATGAACGAGAGTCCGGCAGTCCAAGCAAGTCGAGAGAGGGCGGAGTAAGCAGCGCGGCCAGCCAGCGAGAGAGGCAGGCCAGAGTTGAAGGAGTGTAGACCGAGCAGGGCGAGGAGCATCAGGCAGAGTGCACTCACCCACAGGGCAAGGGCCAGCATCTTCAATTACGCTTTCTTTCACCTGGATATTGAAAGATCCGGAAAGTAATATTCTTTCGCCACAATAGGAAAAAAGTAGATCATCGTGAGGGAAAGAGAGGGAGAGACGGGGAAAAAGAGCATACCACTGAGCAGAGTGTCGGATGAATCCGCCGCCGACTGAAGTGCAAGAGCCAGCCGACCAGAATGCCCGCAATGTAGACTTGGCAGCGGATGTACGGCGCGGCGAAGATGTACAGCTGGTACTTTCTCGAGAAAAAAAAACTATATTTTGAAAATTATTACAATGATCTACGCCGCTAAAAAATATTTATGTGCGACTATTCGGCCTACTAAAATATGTATAAGAATGATTAAAAAATCTGTCTTACAAAGTACACATTGTACTTAAGAATGGTAACAATGACAGCATACTCGAGCTGTTCAGCTTCGGGATCGCTCGGCCCGAAGGTCACGCTGGCAGGCTGAAAAGAAAGTGAACGTCTCTATTGATCGAGGTTGTTGCTGTCTCCTGCATAACGCCTTCTTTAAGGTTTCTTCATAACATTTAACAGCTCCAGTTGTTCGTATGCTATTGTTCAGTCACTTCTTTCATTAGTACAAGAAAGGGCGTCGTGCCGGATAGTGAAAGTAGATGATAGTGAAGACGTGCGCGGCAGTGCTGGCGAGGATGAAGGCAACCGCGATGGCGACGCCGGCAGCAGGGACGAGAGCGAGGGGAACGAGGACGAGGGGCGAGAACATGAACATCTGCGTCGAGGCCGCCAGGTACCAGGCCTGGCCCAGGCACTAGGACACAGATATGTATGTATGTTATTCCTCCGGAAAAATTTGTTCAAAAAATTAAATAAAAAACATAACCAAATCGAAAAATTAGCATCAAAAGTGAAATTGTGAACGAACTGGCTTGTCCCAGAAGAGATAGTTGTTGATAAAGAGCAGTTCAGCCCACCAAGATGTCTTGCAAGGGTCCTCGGCAAGATTCGGCCGCATGTACAGAGGCATGTCGACCAACCAGTTGACGTTAAACACGAACGCCGTGAAAAGGACTGCGGCGTAGTAGGGCGGAGTGAGACTGCGAACGGAGAACCTATTTTCTATTGCCTTATATCATGCACTTACTATGTGTGCCTATCAGATCGGAAGAATATTATCATTCTATTAATGTGCAATTCGAAATATTTACAAATTCCGAAACCTACCGAAATAGCCTGTGCACGTAGAAATACACCCATGAACTTGGAGAGAAGATGTCTTTCGGGCGCTCCTTGTAGGATTTAAACCTGAACAGACTGACTGGAGAACGTTTAAGTTACAAAGGTTGATTAACAACGTGGATTTTTAGATAATGGAGAACAAAAATATAAGAAAAACCTTCATACCAGTTGAACGCAAGAATCAACCCTGAGAGGAAGAAGAAGGTGTCGACGGCGAAAAAGGCGTTCACCAGCAACTCAGTGGTGACATCTCTCGTCATATCCAAGACATCGATAGGGTTCGCTAAAACAATGTTAATTACCGATAAGCAGGAATCATGAGTACATACATATAAAATTAGATTTCAGCGAGGAATATGAAGAAAAATACAGTACCGGTCAAAAAGATACGAACACTAACATATTTTGTTATATTTTCCTTCAAAGTTGACAAAACTGAATGAAATTTTCAGGGTTATTTCTATGTACTTTCAGACTGCTAACAGTAGATTATTGGTTTCATTGATCGACTACAGAGCAAGAAAAATCAATAATTCGAATTATCCAAGTTGCACATTTATAGGCGTGCAAGACAAAGTGCATTATTTCTTTGATATGCGGGTAGTTTATATTGGATAAATGAATTCTATGACATCGCCGCGATAAGTGTTTGGCCTAATTGTTATTTAATGATATGCCGTTACATGCTGCTTATCTTCAGATAGAGATTCATTCAACCGGCCTTAGATGCAGGAGGTTCTGCGGGATAAAATCGATCATTTACTGCAATGCCTAGAGTATTAATGATGTCCATATATTCGCAGGTAATCACTGAACTAATTCAAATGATTAATTGTGTTGTCGAAATTAGGTGCTAACTATTTGTGAACACTTTGAACACCGCAGTCAACTTTGGCCCGCAGCGCAAAAGTACTAAATGTGATGTTGTGCAGGGTTCCGTGTTTTGAAATCGGTTTTACCTATCTATAATGATACTTAATAAGCTTTTCTATCATCTGCAGTGCAGTCTAATTTGATCCCTGGCTTCATGAAGCCACATAGGGAGGGGCAGACCGTTTGAACATACCCTGGCGTTGAGTAGTACTTTGCCCAATAAGGGTGGAAACAACCGAAAAGTTTGTAGACCGAGTCAAAAATCGCTTCAAGCGATACAACAGAGTGTTCTACAATAGTCTAAAACTCAATTAGCTGATTTAAAGTTGTGATTGATCAAGAACAGTCAGCTGTCAATTCACCGTACAACTCTATTCTAGGGTACATTCAAACGATCTACTATTCCTTGTGGCTTCATCAAGCCGGAATTAAATAGGGCTTCTGAACGTGAACGAGTCTATTAGCCCTCGTTTGAGATAGGCAAAACCGATTTCCATACACGGACTCCTGCACAACATCACTTTCAGCACTTTTGCGCTACGGGCCAAAGTGGACTGCGGTGTTCAAAGTGTGCAGAAATAGTTATCACCTAATTTCCAAAGCTCAATTAACCATTCGAATTAGTTCAGCGATTACCTGAGAATATATGGACATCATTAATACTCTAGGCAGATCAGTAAATGATCCATTTATCCCTCTGAACCACCTGCATCTAAGGCCTAGTGAATGAATCTCGATCTGAAGGTAGGCAGCATGTAACGGCATATGATTAAATAACAATTAGGTCAAAAACTAATCGCGGAGATGTCATAGAATACGTATCAACCATCTATCCAATACAAACTACCCGAATATCAAAGAAATAATTCACTTTGTCTTGCACGCCTATAAATGTAAAACTTGGATAATAAGAATTATTGATTTTTCTTGCTCTGTAGTCGATCAATGAAACCAATAATCTACTATTAGTAGTCTGACAGTACATAGAAATAACCCTGAAAATTTCATTCAGTTTCGTCAACTTTGAAGGAAAATATCGCAAAATAGGTTAGTGTTCGTATATTTTTGGCCGGTACTGTAGTTATTTGAAACACTAACAGGTGTAATTGAGATACACGAGAAGTAGTTGTCCGAAGATCACCCAAGAGCAACTGAGGACGCGTATACAGGGTAAAATACGAATAGTTTGCTTCTAAATTTGCGACATCCACGAATGCCTGCTTGTTTTCAGAACAAGGTTTACTTGATTCGGGGGGATCATCACGAAGATTGACGAAATGTTTCGAAGGGCCGAAAAGATCATCAGAAACTTCCAAATGCGATCTGTGAGAGGAATGGTATCTACAGTTTAGACCGCTGTTACTGGAAAAGGAGTGTGAACTCACGGACAATAACAGGATGATAATATAGGAGCTTCTCAGAGAGGAGATAGTCGGCTGCGCCAACGACGACGCAGAAGGCAGCGATGGCGATGAAGAGTGCTCTGAAGACGTGAGGTGATATTGTTTTAAGATCGTGAAGTCTCGTAAGCGTACTGAATGATGTAATAGGAAGCCTCGGGCTGTCCCGCTCCGTCATTCACTCCACGCACCGCGCAGATTGGAGTGTCTGTCGCGTTTGGGCCTTAACGGATTGCACAATTAATCTCTGATGTATTATTTTTCCTTATAATGAATATTTGACACGATTAATTCTTATAAAACAGATGACCATCTACGAGATGAGTGTACAGGGCGCGCGTGTCGCAGCTCGCCGGCAGACAAACATCGAGAGCGAGGAAGAGGGGAGTCTGGCCAGTGGCTGGGGAGGACAGCTCGGAGCACGCTCCTTCCTCACTTCTGCTGCGTAGTTCGACATCCATATAGAGTCTGTTGAAAGGGGAATAGATCAAGCATTCTCTTCCAAGATTGCACCGAAAATATGCTCCGACGAATGGGCGAGTTCTGTTGGCGACCGGCTGCAGGAGTGAAGTGCATTGGCTGAACGTGCCGAAGAAGGCGAGATGACCCTTCGTGATGCCGGGAGATGGCTTGCCCGTTGCATCCACCACTTAAACAATGATGAAATACATAGAAAGCATTAAAAGAAAGAGAGAGATAGAGAGAAGGTGGATAGAAAAATAGAGAGAGAGAGAGATAGACAGAGAGAGAGAGAGAGAGAGAGAGAGAGAGAGAGAGAAATAGAGGAGAGCCATCAACACCATAAAATGTACATGTGGTCACAATATTCCTCTCGGCATCCGTGACATTCTCTCGTCGCAGAACGTTAGAGAAAGACTTCTTGAAGACATCGAGGTCTTCCTGACAGTCGGAGGGTAGCAGTGAATAGACAAGCATGAGAAGGGAGAACAGCCGTTCGAATGAGAATGTCTCCAGGCACTGCCGCTTCTCACACACGTCGGCAAATTTCTATGAATTTTGTTTTGTTGAAAATATTACTGAACTTTTTCGCATAAAATTTTCTGCCAACATCAATTGCGTGATGATGCTTGACATGGTGGTCAGCGAAGAACTGCGGCGACGGGTAGAAGTGACTGGAAGCCGAAGTTATCAGAAGTAGATGGAGAAGAAGCACACAAATCGGGGCGTCGACTCTCATACTCGCATGGAATATTAAATCTTTGCCGGTTACTTCCTGGCGGAAAATGACAACGGTGATCAAGTTCTCTCCGTCAATGCTTTAACGGAAAGTGAGAGAAGGGCGTATAGGCACCAGAGATTGAGTGGAAAATGCATCGCCCCATCGTCCTTTGCATTTAAGCCGTTCGAGATTACTGGTGCTTATCCGTGATTGTACTTTTGCTCTAAGACCGACATTCCCATTATGATTAATTCGAAACAAACTCTAACAAAAAGAAAGTACTTATTCCTTAAAAATCTTCGCAAAATTCGTGAAGCATAAATGCTTAGTGATAAAGCTGAAATTTTCGCTCTTATTGTCAGCTGCTTCGTGCTTCGTGCATATAAGTAAGTGCCATGGGTGAGTCAACGAGAATTTTTTTAACCGAATGGTTGATGGAGATAAAACTGATAATAAGATATTTTTAAAGTTAGAGAGTGAACGCATGAGAGTGAAGAAGGCACCAAAGAACAAAGGTGAAATAGAAACACGATAAGGATAGGCCAACATCTTTGCCCTAGAACATATACAGTACCGCCCAACATTTCTGGTACATATATTAATTATATTAATTATATTAATATAAATAATTTCAATTGATTTTTCAGCGCTCATGGCGCATTTCAACGAAGTTTTCTGTTCAAATTAGACTAATTCGATGCAGATAAATACGTTGGTAACATTAGTTTCTTAAATAAAGTTGACGATGGCGAGAAAATTCATATTTTAGCCCGAAATTATTTGAACGATGCAGCGCAATTGCGCATATAATGCAGCGCAATTGCGCTGCATATTTCAAATAATTTCGGTCTAAAACATGAATTTTCTCGTCAGTGTCTACTTTATTGAGAAACTAATGTTACCAACGTATTTATCTGCATCGAATTAGTCTAGTGTGAATAGAAAATTACGTTGAAATGCACCATGAACGCTGAAAAAATCAATTGAAATTATTTATATTAATATTATTAATATAATTAATATATGTACCAGAAATGTTGGGCGGTACTGTACATACATACATACAAATTGTCAATAAACTGGTAATTGTTCTTTTACGGAAAGCGATATCTTTTCATGGTTCTTCTAGCATTTCAGATCGTAGCTGTCCTTTTCGTGGAACTACCAGGCTTGCCAATTATTGGCCATGTTATCAACTTCGCTCCAACACAGAATTCTTCCTTTTTGTAGTCGCAAAGGAATTTTAAAAATAAATGACAATATGTTGCAAACCCCAAGCGTTGAATTCCAAAAGCTTCATTAGTAGATGTAGTCTAAGCGGGTCCATCGATGATAAAGCGTCGCCGCTTCTATTAGATAAAAATGGGCATTCGTACACGTCAGATATAACAACAAACAAAACTGACAACACTTCCCTAATTTGGAAAATCGAAATAATTCAAGTGAAGTAAATTTTTCGCGACAGCTTCGCTCCAGTCTTTTTTGCCATCTTCTTCTTCTTTCTCTTCGGCTCCTGTTCGACAAAGTCTTCTTCTTTCTTTATTCTTCCAAAGCCCGAAGGGCTGACTCCATTCTGCAAAGCAAGAATATCTTTAAAGAGTTAGGTTTTTCGAATTTTGACAATGTTACTTGTTTATCGCAAAAAGTCAAGTGCACAATATTTCTCTTCTAGAGGCACTCGTGAAACATTCGACCTTGTCTTCAGTTGCTTGATCTGACGACGACTCAGCCGCCGTAGTAAAGTGTCGCTTTTTGAGGGGTAATCCTCAGGATGTTACCCATGAGGATAATCTGTCTGAATCTCTAGCATGAGCGTGCTCTCTCGTACTGTCTAGCATGCCACCATTGTTTACCCTCATGGGTAATGGCATGGAAAAGGCTGTGGGGTAATGTTTGGGTAACGAGGACAGGCCGAGAGAGCATGCAATTCTTGGAGACGAGATCAACCTCATGTGTAAAATGGTTATGCCAATGCGCATTGGCATAACCGTTTTACCTTCATCGTCCAGCTCCAAATTACGAATATAGTATTAGTGGTAAAAGTAACGGCGTACTGTCATGAACCATGAAAGATTCACTCTAAATTAGCATTTGGATTGTAATAGTAATGTAATTTCATTATGAGTATGTTATTTTAATTGCCGTTTACAGTTAAGTCTATGCTTTATTGTTTTTATATATGCCATCACGTGAGTGACGACAAGACGAAGGAGGCCGCCGCGGCTGAAGCAGAAACTGCGCCAGCCAATCTGCCCGAGCTGAACGAAGAGGAGAAGGCCCAGGTTCTTATTCTGCTTATGCTTATTTCGTAAATGAAAACCTTAAACATATTGGGGGATTGTTTGCAGTTTGTTTGTGATTGGTCATGTGTCTTTTTCTTAGAATAGCGCCACAACTGACACCATTTTAGGCCAATCTAACACCAATCTAGGCCTTTTTCTTTTTTGTCGTTTTGTTTTCCAACTCGGGTGAAGATCTTTAGATGAATGTGTATCAATCCTAATAGTTGCATCTCTCTTTCTCTCTCCCTCTTTCTATCTCTTAAGATGGAAGTGGACTCAGCGGCAGCCGCGCAAGACGGCGCTGCTCCACCGGCCGAGATGCTCCCGTCGCCTCTCCAGTTCCGCTCTCCAGCTCCACTCTCCAGCTCTCCAGCTCCGCATTGCTCGTGCACTCGGGACGGTTCGTGGTTCTTTCTTCTTCTTTTTAAAATCATTAATTCATTCGTTATTTGAACGTGACCACACGTTAGTTAGCTATCATCAATAGACTCATCAACTCGGCAATGTTCTTTTTATTTGAATTATTCATTTTTCGACGCATTTTACGTTTTTAGGGGCCATTTTACGGGTTACTGTAATACTGTAAGTTGGGAATGTTCCTTTCTACTTTGAATACGGTGGATTTTCATATGTAATTCAAAATTCTTCTTCAGTTGGTCTGACGCTTGATCCTGCCGCGACTCTCACTGCAGCGCCAAGGGATTTCGACATCTGTTTCGCCATTCCCCACTGTATTCCCTTCGGTACCGTCTCGGCCATCTGGAATGCATACTCGAATCTTGATTCTACCATGATTCCGTATTTATGCTGGAAATTCCTGTTGTGTTGTGGAATGGATGTGATCTGTGTGTTTGCTCTCCCTCCATTTTTTTCTTTTGGTATAAGTTAAGCTTGCGGATTCAGGAACATATTGAAAGTGAAAGAGCCAGCAGCTCAGAGTCTGTTGTTCCTTGCCACAGTTACTAGTTCTTGTGCTAGAAAGCGACTTTATTATAGGATATTCCTTGTAACTTGGTAGTTAGTGATGGCGTGGATAATGTTCAACTTAATGAAAACAAATAGCTCATTTTAGTCTGTATTATACGCAGATTTTTCCTCTTGTGTTTTTGTTTTTCTTCCTCTTTTCTTCTTTTCTCTTTTGTAAGGCTGATTTCCATGTACACTCTTGTTTAGACCCATCCATTAGCTTCTCATTCACTGTTTGATAACATTATTGTTACAAATAGCTGTTTTTGCTGTAGGTGAATTTCCAATAAGAAAATGATGGATATAAAGTGTGCTGCAGCAAGGTGTAGTTGTAGTCCGCATCGGAATGGTCCCAAATAGGAGCGACAGAAGAATGAAGATGAAGCAGGAATGGAGCAGGGATGACTGAGGGTGGATGACAGCAGCAAAGAATATACGAAAGGAAAAGATAGCATCTTTCAGCTGACATTACCCTCAGGATAATGCCCGGCGAAACTGAGTGGTAATGGTTTTACCCTCATGGGTAACAACCTCAGGATTACCCCTCAAAAAGCGACACTTTACTACGGCGGCAGGAGCGACAGGGGATTCGAGCTCTTTGAAGTATTGATTCAGAGATGCCAATAAGATCTGCAGGAAAACAAAAGGTATGAAATTGATACAATTGACACGACTTGATCTCTTCGGCTATAGATTAGCGCATATGCCGAATAAACCAATTTTTTTTATCAATAGCTGGTATCAAAAATAAATAATTTTACCGAAAAAGTACGAAATTTCTGAGGTGAACGGCGGTTAGATGAGCTAGTAGTAAGTGAACTAGTGGTAATAAGAAAAAAGGTCACAATCAAAATTAGACCTACAAAGAAAGGCATCGGAGGAATAGGACGTTGTAAGAGAGGACACTATCACAAAATAAAGCAACATTCATATATGTATATATAAAAGAAAGTAGGGGAAAAGCATACACATTATAGGGACAACGAAATATGGTAGACACTTCTCGCATGATAATATGTACATATGTAGAAATGTATGTAGAAAAAGTCAACGGCGCTCAGTTTTGGCGTAATTTGATAGAGGATTTAAAATTACATGATTTTCACAATAAAAAAATTGCATGAAGGGTTATGTTATCGTTGAACCCGTGTTAAAGGAGGTATCCGGGGAATAATTAACCTATGTTTTGTTCTATGTGGATAAGTTCATCTTGACGTAAAACATACATCCAGAAAGTTTGAGCGATTTTCTTCCATTACTTTCTGAGTAATAGTAACGTGAATACTGGCGGGTAGAGAATTAGCTACGGTATGTCAGAGCCGCCCTCCTATTTCACATGCTCTCTCGACCGAGCGACAGGCAACTTTATGAGCGCGCGCATTCAAACTCGTTCTCTAGCGCTACTGTAGAATTATTCGCCGGATACTTCCTTTGAGGATCAATTAGTCTTCGTATAAATATTAGCTGTCGTTGTCCACCGACAATCAGTACAATGTCTTCTCGCCTAGTGATTTCTAGACAGGCCAGACTCGGAATCATTTGATTTGGTAGTGATTTGGTAATCAGTGTTTAAAATGGTCAAGAAATCGGGTTCGACAAATGCTGCTCTAACCAAAAAGAAGAGGGGAACAAGGCAGAAATATAAAGGGAGATAGTGTAAGGAATCTTCAGAATAGATATGAAGAGAGCAAATTGACGAATCCTCTGACAAGAGTAGGATGGAGAAAAGATGTTATACCGGGATTGGGTGAACTTGTCAACAGATTTTGCGAACACCTTACCCAACACATGCAGTTGCCGGCGAGAGGTCGTGGCCTTTTCCACCCGAAGAGCTGAATAGATTATTCCTACAGTTGCCCTTTATAACACACGCCTTGTAGTACATGGCATCTGCGCAGCATTCCATCCTCTTTGTAAGTGTCTGCTAAAACGATGACGTCATCATCGATGACGAAGTTCTCCGCCTTCGGAATGTCAATCTTCGGAACAATACCCTTCGCCACGAGAAGGAGTTGGGCATCCTGAGAAAAGCAAAATTGCAAGAAGCCATAAAGCCGTTCTTTTGAAAAGGTGTCATTTACAAGAAATATATCAGCACCAGATCAGGGTCCGGGACAAACGAGGAAGGCTGCTCGACATGGCAGAGCTGTTCGCTCCTTGCCACCCTCTCTGCTCCGCTGCTTGCCTCTTCTAAATGAATAAAAATGCGAACATATTACAGGATTAAGAAGCTGTTTTGTGTTTATATTTATGTATGTAGTTCAATCGTACCATCGTACTTTCTGTCGAGAAGCATCTGAAGCGCGAGACTCTCGATATTCCGCGAACGTAACTTGTCAAGCTGCTCAGACATCCAGCGATCCATGCGCAGTTTGCTGACTGCTGTCTAAATAATATAAAATAGACGGCACGGTCAAGATAAAAAAAATTCCCCTCGAACCTTCTATTATCAAGAGCTATTCAAGAAAAGATTTTTTGGAATTCAAAATTTCTAGCAAAAGCTCTTAATAATGTTCTCTTTGGGTAGTCCTCATGTAGCTTTAGCACAAATTTTCAGAGATCGCTATAATGGCCTAGAAAGTGGGGTTTTTAGGTTTTAATCTTTTCATGTACTCAGCGAGTCGAGGGTTCGATCCCCCAACGCTACAATACCTTTTGCAACTATTTTTGGATTTGTAAAAAAATCAAGGGAGAGAAGACGCTTGTCCGAATCCAGTATTCCATGTGTTGCTTTGCAATAATGAGCCAGCACGGACTATCAGATTCCGAGCAGCAAAGGAGAAGCTCTGCAAAACCTTTCCCCCTTCTCCTGCAGGGCCACGTACAGCTAGTCTCCGCGGGTGCCATCGGCGATTGAGGGGGAGGTCGGTGTAGGAGTGGGGTGTCGCTTAAGTAGAATGCACAATTGCCTCGAACTTCTGAACGCACTTAGGAGTCAGACTTCTCGCGGGGCGTATTTCTTTGAGAATAATAGAAGGCAGAGTCTTGTTGGTCGTCTCCGTCTTCACCTGATGGAAATTTGGCGGCTGCCTTTTGGATGCGGTCGCGGTCACGGAGGTTCTTGTTTGCGATCAAAGGCGTCACTCGCCGCCATACGTCACTCGCCACGACACTTCAGGCTAAAATAACTTCTGCTTTGAGCTCAGCCTTATCTGCACTTAACGTAAACCTACATTTATTTCTCAAGGGTATACATAAGTTCTTACTTAAGAGTAAACGTTAGCAATTTCTGAAAGTACGCACTAGCGTCTTCTTCAATCACGTACGAGTGCCAGACAAGAGACTCCTGCACAAGCGACAAAAAATATCAATAGTGAGCTATAATAAGCACGGTGGGTTAGGTGTGTGGAATTACGGACATTAGAAAAACTTGGAATTTTGCCAAAAATTTTGCAAAGATAGTATCTCAAGATTGCTTTAATGGAAATCGTGCCGAGAGCCTAATCATTTCAAAATTTGGGCAGAGAAAAGACGAAATAGTACTCAATTTTATTTTAGTGTGAAGTGCTAATTACCGTAATAGCCTCTTATTTAGTGCAGCTTGGTACCGTAACCACGTTTTTTCATAATTCGTACGGTCACACTAAAAAATCTCCAATGTCCGCCTTGACCCACCGTGTAAGGGGTACTGGCAACCAGTCGATTTGGCCACATCATACATACAGGATCCAATAAACCGTTTTAAGATGTCTCAGGATCTGAAGAGCCTCTGTATTTGCTCTTATCAACCATCTTCCGACATTTGCATACCTTTTCATCCTCGTTGAGGATTTCACGCTGAAGAACGGCAGAAAGCCAGAGAGAGCAGAAGATCCCAGCAATTGCAATTATCTTATTATTTTTTTGGTGATAATGCGCCAGTTCTGAAGTAAATTTTATAGGAAATATTCGACGAAAGAGTGCGGTAGAATTTCTGAATCATAAATAAAGTCATGAATTTTACAAGCAGGCAAGGACATGATACGCAAGTAGTGCAATATTATTTGAAATCAAGACGCATGTGAATCTAGCAAGTCGCATGTTCTGTAATTTCTCCCTTTTCTCTGACGTCTTACCTTTTCGTCTTCGTTGAAGCCTTCAAGCGGAAGAACGGGCAGGAAGCCCGAGACAGCACAAGTTGCCTTAAATATTCTTATCGCTTTGTCAGATAATAATGAGCTTTCTCACGAGCCTGCAAAGGCGATCCTCTACGACTGTCATTGGCTTGGCTGATTGCCAATTTTTTTCGGTAAATTACGGTAAATATGGGCAATTTGTTCACGGCGATTAGCTTGCAATGGACTACTTTCGCACGTGCGCGCACTGATGCTGTGAATCGCTTTTTGCACTGCATAAATGACTGTGATTTCTTAAAGAAAAAAAATCGAAAACTAAACCGACCTTGACGGCGTCCCGTTTATCATTAGCGGTCGCATCTTCAGACGTAGAGTATGCACGCTGCTTGCAGTGTTTTGCCTAAAACTAGTAAACCAGTAAACCAGTATAACCCTTGCTGCAGATATGAAGCGGCAAAATACGCTGACGGGTTGATTTCCTTCTCATTTGTGTTGTCCATAAGTACGCCCGGGCAAACGGGGGCAGCAAACTGTGGAGCGCTTCTACAATAAGTCCTCGTCATGGGCATCAAAACAAGCAATATCAAATATTCGCATTAGCCTGGGAGAAAGCATTCAGAATCCTTTCTCGTTATATCTCGATTCTAAATATCGCGTTATATTGTAAACGTTATGGTAGCACCATTTAAAATTTCCGTCAGAATGCAAATAGTAATAATCACGCGTATTCCCTACGAGTAATGTTCACCCTGCTTATACTAATATTCACCTAATGCTCTTCTAATTCCTTATTAATATCAATATTTATTAGTATCGATGTAACTTGTTAAATTTCATTCACCAAAGAAGATTGTAGAAAGTAATATTCGCTTTTTCTGCCCGCACTGGGGAAAAAGGAGCGCAGCTTCTACGCAAGAGCAACTGCTTATCACCCAGTCTGAACACCTTCCCTTGCACTTTAGCACTATTCTAATGCGCATTTTTCATAGCTAAGCAAGCGAGCGCGTAGCAGCTGCTAAATGAGAGTGAATCCGGTGCTACTGCTGAGTAGTTCAATAGTAGTAAGTCTGGGTACGACTACCCCTCCACTTTAGCACTGGTATTTCAAATTTTCGCTGCTAACAATAAATTGCAAAATTGCGACTTTTTCACTGCGTAGCAGCCGCGCTTCTTCTTCCCGAGGATGTGAGAAACAAAGCAGATGGAATTAAAAATTACCATTACATCAAAGTGAAGGGAGTACCGGTATCAAAGAACCATGTACAAAGAACCACACAGGCAATTCTGGGAAGAACTGGGTAAAATCAAGAAGATGGTGGTCCTCTTTGTTGCCCCAGGCCCCAGGCATTGCTTGTCCATCACTGTAACGGACAGTGACCAATGCGAGTTCGTCTTCTGTGATCCCTCCCTCTCTCTCTCTTCTCTCTCTCTCTCTCTCTCTCTATTGCCTCAACAGACGCTGTTGTAGCATATCTGCGCGTTCTCGAAGACTATAAGATCGTGAGTCTAACCATAAGATAGATTATAAGTGACGGAGAGAGAGGGAGGAGGAGAGATAGAGAGAGAGAGAGAGAGAGAGAGAGAGAGAGAGCTGGCACAAGTCGAATAAGAGAGAAAGAGAGTGAGAGAGAGGGAGAGAGACGGCACAAGTCGAACACAGTAGCAGTTCTTAGATGAGAAGGTTAAATCGATGGCACTATGGCTATAGGTACATTTAAGCCTCTAGATATTTCGGTAAGGCATAGACGACAAGGGTAAGAGTTGGTGGTAAAATTACCGCAAAATCTAGCAAAGAAATGTGCCGAGTGCTACAGAGCGCTTGAGAGCAAGATTGACGGAAACCCATCCAATCTTGTTGTAGAAGACTATGAGGCGTTCGAATATGTAAATCAGTTCGAATATGTAATATTCCGTGTCGTGGATTAGGAACGAGGTACACAATAACGGAGTTTTCTCAGCACGCATATCATAAGCATTCCTATGGTTTTCAGATGCCTGCCCGCTCGATTTTTCATCATAGTCTGTCGTCACTCTCACATCACGACTCATTTTGGAGAGGAATGAGTCATGACTCATTCCTCTCCTAAAAGAAAGCCTCGTTGACTACTTTCTACATGGAATGGATTCGCAGCATCGATGCTAACCAAGTATTAATAACAATACTAAACAAGTATTAATAACAATAAATAGTACTATTAACAATAAGTTAAAGAGAGCCTTGGGTGACATTAAAAGCGTGGTGAATATAAGTGGAAGCGTGGTGCATTACACGCGTCGAATGTGAATGGGTGAATACTCTTTGTTCCTGTCTGACGCAGAAATAGGAATTGATGGTAATGACGGCTCGTTCGCGAGGAGTTGCTTTAGCTCTGGTGTTACATTCTTATCTGCGTTATCTTCATTTTGTGTTTCATGTTAGGAAACTAACGTCTGAGCTTTTGTTGATTCGTTGAGATCGTATCTGGAGCTTCTCGCGGCCTCACTCGTGTGAGCAGTCTCTCATCCAAGGGCATGCCTTTCCAGACTTCACCACCGCAATCAACAAGCAACAGTTAACCTCCAGTTCTAATATCGATGCTTTGTGTCCATATTTATGGCAGGCAAAGCAGTTTGCGCTGTTTTTGTTGGACTGTTTCTCATGCCTAATCCTGCAGCTTTTTTTGGTACGCCAATGCTATGGTAAGGGTGTTGAATCCCTTCCATCCAAACTACTCGAGTTTCGTTTGATTTGCGCCGCCAAAAAGTAGTAGCCTGTCCAGTGTCTCTGGCGTGCTTCTCAGTTAACGGGGTCATCTGGTGGCCTTGGCGGGGCCAAACGACCAACTGTCCTTTTCATAAGAACTTCCATTCAGACCAGAGGTTTACGTGAGGGAAGACAGTCGTAAAAGAAAAGAGCTGTCATAGAGGATGTAGATTTGAAAAAAACTCTTTTAAGATCCAAATTTGATTTTGAAACACTATTTATCTGTCGGCAATGCATATTATGTTAACCTTTTCATCTTTTATCCCTAATATGTTTTGATTAATTTACTTCTTCTTCAGAAATCCTTTCCCTCTTTCAGCCTCCTCTTTTCCGAGGCATAAGGAAATTCCCTCGTCCATTTACATATCCCTTCGTCCTTCTATTTCTCATCTATCCATTCCCTCTCCCATGTTTATCCCTGCCTTCTCTCCTTGTCTGAGATCAGCCAATCATTGGGGCATGCATATCTTGAACCGAGCGAGTGCCAGGCTGGCTCTTCCACCATTCACAGTCCCCACACAAGAGACAGCTCATCGTGTCGCTTGCGATCATCTTCAAATGTCCTTTAGGTTCGACTCATTGCTCCCTCTCTATACTTTCTTCTACTACATCATTTCCTTGTCCGTCCTCACTCCAACCATCTCTCTCTCTCTCTCTCTCTCTCTCTATCACTCTCTATCTCTCTCTGTCGCTATCTCTCATCTCTATTTCTCAATCGCCTTTGTACCCAGAGGAAGCAACCCTTAGAGATAGTCACTACTTGAAAGTGGTTTGTAGCTTCAAATGATATTTCATGCCATGAAATACTCCTTTTCTATTATTGGATCAAACAATCAGCGATATATGTATTAATCGTGACTCCTAATTTCTTTACCAATGCTCACTGATATGAAATGTTTCTTGAATCCACAGTTGCCTGTAGACACTCCCTCGGAACTACGAGTTCTCGCTTATGTGACAGGTCACAAGCCAGATTCTGATGTAGCAATTAGTCCTACCACATCGTTGGCGAGGTCACCTCCAACAACACAGGAATGGTGATGATTCAAGGAGGGAATAAGGGAAGGGTGGTGATTCGGTTTTGCCTTCTCTCTTTCTTTCCTGCTCTAGCATCTCTCTCTCTCTCTCTCTCTCTCTCTCTCTCTCTCTCTCTCTCTCATCATACTCAACACCCCTCATCTTCGAATAACGGTCTCTCCTTCTGCTCTCAGCCGGCTGTCTGCATAATGTGCAGCCCCTGAGGCCAATAATAAAATCGGATGGTGGACAGCCACTCACCATGTTACTCTTACTCTGTCTGTCTCTCTCTCTCTCTCTATCCCTCTTAATATCTGAGCTTATCCCCCTCTTTCTCTGTCTGCCTTTCCTTGTCCACTCTATACTCGGTTCAATCTCCTCTCATCCACTTCTATCTTCTGTCACAAATGGTCACTCCTCACAGAGGGAGAAGAGGCTCTGAGAACTCAATCCACCGTATCCGCCATGGAGGAGAGACGGCAGCTGGCTCCCCTTTTCTTAATTTCTTACTAGTTCCATCTTTTCTCTTATTCTTCGACTCTCTCCCTCTCTTTTCATCTCACTTTTACTCTATCTGTCACTCATTCTCTCTCTATCTCTCTCTCACTCTCTGTCTCTCTCCGTTTTTTTCATTATTTCTCACCATCATGCTTCCTCCATCTTCTGCTGTATCTATTGCCTCCCTTCTTTATTCCTTTCCGGACTCGGCTTCTCTTCCTTCCTTCCTCGCCTTCCTTCTCATCTCTCTGTCATTATGACAGTCCATTTGTCCGATTAAGAAGATGAAAGGCGCAAGGCGGGTGAGAGATACAAAGCGGAAACCAATTAGGAAGTTGATTGCATGGTCAAGTTAAATCTGTCAGCGCTTATAGCTAGAAAGAGCAAACCGACTTTTCCTATGAAAACAATTGAGCTGATTGTGAGCGGAATAATGCAACCGAATGATTTTCAAGGTCACTTTTATTAGCAGCCTTTTTAGCAGGCCATTCTGGAGCTGCTCATAAAATTGAAGATGTTTCAATCAGACACTGCTCTTTTGCGCTTGTCTAGCAATGCTCCGAAAACTGTTATGTACATTACTTGCCTTTAGGTCTCATCTTTGCCCATATTAGACTTGCTCCGAATTCATGTTCCAAATCTCTAATCGCTGATTTTATTGATTGTCATTGATTTTCTATACCCACTCTTGTTATTAAATTGCTACATTGCTAGTGCTTCTAAGCTTCCTCCCCAACTCCCCCACTCCACAGCAGTCGTTCTCTCGTCGTCGAAGATGTGTTCTCTCTCACACATGCCACTAGAGCCTTGCCACCTCCATGGGGACCTCGTCCACCCCCTCTCCCTCTGGGGCCTTGCCCACCCCATTCCGACGGCGAGGCGAGCGGTGCGCTGTCCCTAAATCCCCTCCCCCCTCTCCCAGTTTAATTTTTCTGACTCTCTCTCTTTAAGTTCGTTCTCTCGGATCTTTTTAATATCTCTCTTCAATTTTTTATTCGCATATCTCGTTAGTCAAGAACAAATCTTCAAGTGTTGTCACATTATTATTAATGTATTGAATAAATAAATAAATATTCGCTGCTGCCCTCTGTGTCTCTGTCCTCTTCTCACTCTCTCTCTCTCTCTTTCTCTCTCTTTCGCTCTCTCTCTCTCTATCTCTCTTTCTCTCTCGGGGTATTCTGTTCCCTGTATTTTGCATGCATTCTGCAAATGTTCTCTCTTATCATTATTCTCGAGAGGGTTCCATAATTTCTGTCAGGATATCGAACGATGTATCATAAGAACGAGGAGAAGATCTCACGGCGATGTGTAGCATCACGACAAAGAAGAAGAAATGGAAGGATAAGAGGTGGCAGTGAGACAAAGAAGGCGAGAGAGCGAATCTGAAAACGAGAGAGCGGTGAGAGAAATAGAGCGCGCTTGCTGTGTGCCGACCCCCTGTGCTTTCCTCTTTCCTTCCCTCTCATCCTGCCAAGGCTGACTCTTCAGGAATGCAGGCAAATGATGGCAGAGGAAGTATCCATGCTTTTCTGCTTGTCACAACATTTATTTTCTTTTCTTTCTTGCTCCTATCTCTCTCTCTCTCACTCTCTGTCGCTCTCTCATTTCACGATCTCCCTCTTTCCCTCAGCCTTGAAACCGTTCTAATTTAGAATCTTTCTTTATGTCTCCTATTCAGGTTGACCTTTTACTTTCCTCATCCCTTTCTATCAAGATTAACTGTGATACTCCCAAGAAGTTGCAGTATAGTTGGACGTGTCGGAATTCTGGCTGCCCACGCGGTAGCGACCAAAAAAGGTTCCATTTCTCCGTCTGCTGGTTTGTACTTGCGCTTCGCGTTTCGCTGTGCACTGTGTAAACTTTAGCGTGACCTAGCGAACAGAGAAAAGGAAAGAGGGTAAAGAAATGCCATCTCGGAAGGAGAGAAAGAGATGAATTGCTCGAAGAGAGAGAAAGAGAGAGGGGAGAGAGAGATCGATCTAATGGTAGACCATAGAGAATTGAATGCGCTATGACGCTATCGCGGCCTGCCCAAATGGAGAAGAGATCTAGAAATTCCCGTCCACCATTTCCACCATAATTCACACCAGCCTACCGTTTTCTCTCTCTCTCTCTCTCTCTCTCTCTCTCTCTCTCTCAGCCGTTCGTTTCTGGGTGAGAATGTCTAAAGGCCATTTTTTTTTATTGCTGCTTGGAGAATGCCGTGGAAGATGCAAGCACGCTTCCTTCAATTACTCTTCCGTGCATCGTCTCTCCCATCTTTGCCCTGCGCTACGTGTTTGTTTACTCCTGCTGATAACCAAGATCAGAACTCGTTGTGCTCTCACCCAAGCAAGCATACTCTTTTGAAAAAGATTGAGAATTGACTACTTTTTCTCATTTCCATCTTAAATTATTTTAATCAAAATCGGCATGCTTTTGAAACTATTCGTTGTATTCCTTACATCTTGCTTTCGCTTTACTCTTCTTCATATGTCATATCCATTCATAATCGCTTCTCGCTCGGCACTCTTTCTTCGCTATGTCAAGGCCCCTCTGTTCCATACCATCTTCCTCGGTTCTTCTTTTCCTTCCCCACCTCTCTCTCTATCTCTCTTTCTCTTCCTCTCACTCGCCCTCTCTCTCCTTACTTGCTAGCAGCTAGAACGCTCCGCCTGATTGTGATCGGTACTGCTCTCTCCCCACAACCTGCCCTCCCTCAGCTAGACTCCCGCTGACTTCCTTTCAGCTGTTTCTTACTCTTTCTCTTCTCTCTCTCTCACTCGCTCTCTCTCTCTCTTTCTCTCTCTCCTCTCTCTCTAATCTCTCTCATCCACCATCCAAATACCTCGCCAACCTCTTGTGATGCCTTTTTCTTCAAAGCGCTAAATTTTTTTGGAAGGGTATTCCTAATTTGAAGAAGGTTTCAGTATTGATTCAGGACTAACATTCTGATTTCATTTTTGAATGATTTTATTCTTGGCGAAGTGAAGGCGGAAGTAAAAACCAAGCATGCTTAAAACAATTTTTGTTGTTGTTGATGGTTTGGACGCTTCAATTTTTTTTCCATAAGAATTAAGCGCTGATGTTCATTGCTTTTTTAGTCTTGCGCTCTACAGTCGCTAAATTAAATTTTCTTGATAGTGAGTATTTGTAGCTGAAATTGTGGTGTGCGTCGCAAAGAAGCAATGCCCATCACGCGGATATGCCCATGCAGAAGTGGAAGCCCAGCACCTGCTCCGGAGGCGGTAATTGGTTGTTTCCCCCAGACTGGCGGTAACGGGGACGATGTGCGGGAGAGAGACAGGCATATTAGTCGAGAGTGTCACATGCAATTTGCATATGCATCCTTTAGTTCCTCTCTCTTTCTCTCTCTCTCTCTCCCCATCTCTTCTTAATCTGCACTCTCTCTCTCTCTCTCTCTCTCTCTCTCTGTCACGATTCTCTTCCTCATCTGTGACCTCTGCACATCATGCCCATTTCGTTTCTGTCATTAGGTTTCCGTTAGCCTAGACTACCTGGTCGTAAGCCGGTAGTTTCCGTTCTGTGTACGCTGCTGTCTCTTTCTCTTTCTCTCTCTCTCTCTCTCTCTCTCTCTCTGTATCTCGCTCTCTCTCTCGCTCTCTCTCCCTACCTCTCTTCATCTTACTCTCCCTCTTTCTCTATCTCTCGCTTTCTCTCCTTTCTATCTCTCATTCTCTCCTTCTTGCTCTGTCTCATGCTTCATTCAGATGCAACCACTTACATATGCGAGAGGTGAAAAGAGAGAAAGACGAGATAGAGAAGAGCAAGTAGTAGTTTAGCAACAACTTTATTCATATCCTTTTCTCATTTTCCTATGCATTCCCTCCCCTGCTGCTCCTTATTGCAAACCATCACATCTTTTTATCCTCATAATCGGAAACTTCGCCGGAAAATCTCTAGCTTATAATTTCTGCTATGGAATCCCTTGAACGGCTTTACCATATCTCTATCATCAAAATCCTCTCTCTCTCTCTCTCTCTCTCTCTCTCTCTCTCGTTCTCTCTCCCTGTTTCTCTCGTTCTCTCTCTGTCTCTCTCTCTCCCTCACCTGCGCTCTATTTTCCTGCTACCCATATTTCTATGAAGATGGCCCATGTCTGTCCTCTCCCTGCTGGGCCACATGAACCTAACGTGTTCTGCATGTCTGCTGCCTCTCTTCTCTTCTTTCTATCTATGCCTCGCTCTCTCCTCCTCCTCATTCACTCTCTCCTTCGATTTTCTAGAGTTCTCTCAAGGTCCTCCTTATATTTCTCTACCGTAATCTTGCTTCCTATCTCGCTTATCGTATCTTCTCAGATCGTGTCGAGACCGCAGCATTATCCCGCGTACCCATTTTTTGCTTCTCTCTCCTCCGCTCCTCCCCCCGTATATCAGCTATCAATCTCCCTCACATGTCTCCCTTCCCTCAGCCAACCAACCCCCCCCCCCCCTTCATCCCTTCAACCACACTCATCAGGTTCTCCTTTCTTACCCGTTGCTTGCTTCTCTTATTCTTCCTTTCTCTGCCTATTCTCTTCCCGTTATCTCTCCCTATCTCGTTCCTCTCCATTTCACTTTCAGTCTGGCATCTCAACTCTGATAACGATCACTGTGTTTCCCGCTTGTGTGTTTCCTGCCAAACGACCCCTTAACTATTCCTTTCGCTCTCTCTCACTCTCCCTCCATCTCTCTCTGTCTCTCTCTCTCTCTCTCTCTCTCTCTCTCGTTTTCTCGCTTTCTTCTCAATTCCTCTCTCTCTCTCTCTCTCTCTCTCGTTTTCTCGCTTTTTTCTCAATTCCTCTCTCTCTCTCTCTCTACTTTCTCTCTCTCTACCTCGATCTCTCCTCACCTAGTCAATGCACATACACTTATGCACGCCATACAATGTAGCCTTTGTCGATCTCTCGACAACCTCTCCAATTAGGTCCCTCTCTTTCTCTTCCTCTCTCTCTCTCTCTCTCTCTCTCTCTCTCTCTCTCTTTACTGTCTGCCCTCTCTTTTCCTCTTCAAATCTCTCCCCTGAGCAACCACAGATCATTTGCCTTCCATCTCTCAATGCCAATTGACCGCACCGGTCACTGGGATAGTGCGGGTTGTATCTCTCCCTCTCCCTCTCCCTCTCCCTCTCTCTCTCTCTCCATCTCCCTCTCTCCCTCTCCCTCTCTTTCTCTCTGCTCTCTCTTTCTCCTCTCTCTCGCTCCTCTCTCTCTGCTCTCCATGTGTTTGTTTCTTTCTCCGTCTCTCCATTCCTCTGTCCCTATCTTCCCTCAGGCTGTCTTTGTTTTCCCTCTTTATCTCTGCCCTCCTCCATCTCTCGAGAGTATCTCATGGGAAGATTAGTGAGAGTCCCCTGCCCGCTCCAGCCGCGACTGTCGCCACATCTTCCGTGGGGAGCAGTCGTTAATCGTGCGCCCTTGCACATGTCGTTTTGCAGATGTCTCTATTTCTCTATTCTCTCCCACTCTCTCTTCCTCTGTCATAATCTCTCTCTATCCCTCTCTCTCTCTCTATCCCTCTCTCTCTCTCTCTCTCTCTCTCTCTCTCTCTGTACCTCTCTCTCTCTATCTTTTCTGCATCCACGCTTTCTACTGTTTCCTTGTATCTCATTCTATTCTCCGCTATTCCTTTCACTCTATCTGCAGCTGTTTTTATATCTTTCGCTACTTGTCACCCGTCATAAGTTGTAAAGACACAGTGTATACATTGCACGGATTCATAAATCTACCTACTCCTTTTCACTTATCACTCTTTATAACTAATAACGTAGAAACTGAAATACAAAGACATAGTGTTCTGGTTCAACTCCCTTGGACTGCCAACAGTGGAATGGGAAGGGCACAGCCACGTTGCCAACACTCCAGCCTACTCTGTCATCTCCATCTGATTTCCCAGCTTTCGACTGGTGCTAACCACCAATGACGTATGAATCGTCTCGCTGTTATCTCTCTCTCTCTCTCTCGCTTTCGTTTTTTTTTAAGGCTTGCTACACCACTACTTTCGGGTAACGACATTTAATTGTATGCGGAATGTCTCTTCCCGAATTATAATAAGACGCTGTTTATGTCATCCAGACTAATTTGCCTGTACACCATAAGCCTGTACAGAGTGCCATACGAATTTTCACTCGAGGCGTCAATAGTGGCATATTCTTGGATTTTTCTCTCTCTCTCTCTCTCTCTCTCCTCTCTCGGATTCTTTATCTCATTCTCTCCTTCTCTGTCGCTCCCTCACTTGCCTCGTTCATCTCTGCTTTTTGCCTATGAACACCCTCGATTCTACAGCGAAAGAGTCCTCCAATAGAATAAATCCCTGAAGCACATGTCTCTTGGAACTCACTGTAAGGGTAATGTAATGGAGGAGTGGTCAGAAAAGAGACGGAAGGCCAGCCGAGCTAGGCTCGCCGGTTCACAACGGGCCGGTAAACAACCGGCACGTCCAGCCGAGCAGTATCTCTCTCTCTCTCTCTCTCTCTCTCTCTCTCTCTCTCTCTTTCTCTCTGTCCCTTCTCTCTCTCACTTTCTCTCTCCTCACTCTCTGTCGCTCTCTAATAATGCTTCTCATCTACTCCCTCCGTCGCTCATCGACTCTCCCCCCATTCTTGAATGAATCCAATGTCATGGCATTCCCATGCATAATCTCCTTGTCTCCTTGCCGTCAAAGCCAACTTTATAGCCATATCCACACCTTCAATTTCTCCTCCTCCCCTCTCCCTCAACCCTCTCTTAAACTCTGTCTCTCTCTCTCTTTCTCCCTCTCTATCTACCCCAATACTCTCATCGCTCTCTTCATCTTTACTTTAATACCCCATCATCTTCAGCTATTGCTTTTTTCGGTCGCGACCGTTTTTGGTCCGTTATGAAGATGTCCTTGATAGTGATGCTGTATAAGGTCGCACCTGCAAGCTGTGGCAGCCATGGGGTTGGTCGGTTAGAGTGTACATCTACAGGAGAGTGCGAGAAAGATGCAAAGAGAGGTTGGGAGAGAGTTAGGCAAAGAAAAAGTGCCTAACATGAGGTATAAACGGGGGAGATAAGAGAAAGAGTGCCGCATTACTGAGGTATGTCATTGTGTACCGTAGAGAGTGATAGTACTGTAGCTGGAAGACAAGCTCCTTGAAGAGCGCCAGCGCCTGCTATTTCCTATTCCTTTCCACACGGCATGACTCCAAGGCCTCTCTTTTCTCTGCGTCTTTGCTGCGGTTGTCTCCTCGCACTCTCTCTCTCTCACTGTCTCTCTCTCTCTCTTCCTCTCTTTCTCTCTCTCTCATCCGGAGCCTCGCTCCCTATTCCAACGTATCCACCTCTTGCCCACTCATCCCTTCCCTCTTCCCGTGCCCATCTGCCGTCGCATTTGCAATTCTGCTGCTGCTCCCCTTCCATTCCTCGTATTTTATATATCCCCCTTTCTTATAAATTTCGCTCCATTCTTAAAGTGGTTTCTCTACGCTTGTATACCAAAACAATTTATAACTTTCACCTTTCAATTACAGTATACTACTTCACCGATTTTTCGTATCCTCATGCGAGGGAAAGGGAATGTATGTTGTTCAGTACAGCGACATGCTCTATATTGATGGTAATATTGTTTATCACTTCTGCCCAGACGATCTTTCACCTGGGGGTGCTGATATGGAGGGGGGGGGGGGGGTTGGGTGGAGCATTAACCAAGTGGCCCTCTCTAATGCTTCTTATCTCGACGTGCTAAGAACTACATCCAAGTGGTCATCTCAGGATAAGGTGAAATGGCCTATGGAAGAAGTGAGTGCCTGTTTTCTCTTCCCATTCTTTTTCTGATAGCCTTCAGTTATTTCATGTGCTCGCATTGGAGGGGTCCGGAGTGTATATGATTATAGAGCACGAGTTCTTTCACACTGAATTCGGAATATTTTGGATAAAAACAAATACTTCGCGACAGGTCAGTTTAAGGGGCATTTATACACTTTTTCCGCGGTCGCTTGCTATTCACCTGTTTGAAACCGATTCTCTTACGGACCATGAGTGTTGTTGATATGGAATTCTTGAGTGCTTCATTCACACCCGAGATTTGTTTGGTTTTGTCACTCAAGTAGTCAACGATATTAACGTGAAGATGACTTGATCCCATCCCATGATATCCCGTATGCGTACGTTGTCACCATCTATTATCTGCTTATTCTTTGGAGATTACGGTACACATGCGTATTCCTTTCACATAGACCCCTGTTTGTATGGACTCCCGCGATGGATTTGTCTTGATGGCTTACCTGTGGATCTACCGTATCCAGCCAGATAAATAGAAGGATGGAGAGGGATCGAACGATATTCCCTCTGAGACCCATTCCCAGCCCTCGCCATCTGCCCTCTCTTCTGCCAGTCCCTCCCTCTTCCCTTTCATTCTCTTGGCACCACCCAGCCACGCCTGAGTGCACATTGTCATGTCCAACATTGTATTCGGCAGGATCTACAAATGAATGGATCGAGACGCTGACCCACTACAGAATGTGTAGCCTTGCTTTCCCACCTCACTATTTTGTCTCCTCGGCGCTCTCTATTTCCTCTCATTCTCACCTCTCACTCACTCTCTCTCACTCTCTCTCTCTCTCTCTCTCTCTCACTCTCTCTCTCTCTCTCTCGAACTGTACTCTCGTCTGCAGATAGTTCTTGTGTTCAGTTTTCTTTTCTAGAGCTGTCTTTTGCACTTGTTTCTCTTCTTGTCCATTGCGTCAACGTTCAGCATGTATACAATCCCATCCTGCCTGCCACTTTTCCTTTCACATTCTATCGTACGCATTATCTCTCTCTTTCTCGTTGTGTCTCTCGATGTCTCTCTGTCTTACTCTCTCTCTGTCTCTCTCTCTATCTCTCATAGTCTCTCTCAATCTCTCTCCCGCCATCCCTTTTCTCTTTTCGTCTCTGCCTTCGTCTCTTTCCTTGCGTCACTGAAAGTATGAGGTCGCGTTCACTGGAGCTTTTCCCTCTGTGTCTTTTTCTACTTTCTTTCCATCTCTCCCCTTCCCTCTTTCAGTCTCCTTTTTTAACTTTCGTTTTCCTGTTGCATCTGGCGCCTTGTGGCAGCTAGAAAGACGAAAAGTGTGGAAGGCGGAAAGATGCTGGCAGTTGGAGAGTAGAAGAGAAAGAGAGGGAGAGGAAAGAGAAAGGGAGAGAGAGCGCGGGTGAAAGAGAGGAAGGGAGTGAGAGTTAGAGGAGAGAAAAAGTAGACAGCAGCCTTCAAAACAGGCGGAAGTAGGCGGGTCGCCAGTTGGCCCTCTCCTCTCTATTAGGACTGCATTCACTGTAAAACAATTTGTGCTACCCCTCAATTCAGACTCTTTATCGATAACACAGCTATTTCGTTAAATTGAATTACTTGAGATTTGCATACTTAATTTATCCTCAAGAATATATTCAGATTTTCATGCGCTTATTTTTTAAATAATTATTCCATTTTGTCATACGTAATCGCTATGGCAGGCAGCGACCTTTTCGCAAGAATTAGAAGAGATCAAGACGAAACAACATTCGGATTCTTCATTAGCGTCCTTAAATCAAACGGAATCATGAATGTCGTGAAGAATCTCTGTCGTACTTTTTGTTCGTTCTCTCTCACCTTTCTGCTCTCTCCTTCTGTCTCTCCCACTCTCTCTCTTTCTCCCTCCCTCTCTCTCTCTCTCCCTCTCTCTCTCTCACTCTCTCTCTCTTCCCAATTTCTCTCCCTTACACGCACAATTTCTTCGCGGTCCTTTCTCGTCCCGGACCCGTCACATCACCAGATCCGCCGTAATTAGCATAGACCAATGCATATCTCACTACTGCCCTTCTGGTCAATTTCTCCTATTTATTTTGCTCTCTCTCTCTCTCTCTCTCTCTCTCTCTCTCTCTCCATCCCTGTACTATACGTCTCGTCTCGTCTCGTCTCTCTCTCTCTCTCATAGTACCCTTTCGTTTGGCCCTCCCATTCGTTCTTCTCCTCTCCCAATCAGTCCAGTCCTGCTTCATAGCGTGTATGAGCGGACGTCTCTGCTTCTCTATTCTCTCCCTCTTCCATTCTCTCTCTCAAGCCTAGCGCGACCTCTCACAAGCTCTAACGAGCACTCTCATCTGCCCTGCAATTCTTTGCAACTTATTCACTCTTCTTCTTCAATCGTTCTCTCTCTCTCTCTTTCTCTCTCTCTCTCTCTATCTCTCGCTCTTCCTTCTCTATGCCTCACTTCTCTCTCTTCTGCCCAACCCCTCGCCCCTCCCCTCCCGAATAGGAATGGGATGCTGCTTTCTGCTTCTCTTGTTACTGTGCCAAGGCAGTCATCCTCTTCATTCAGTTGGCATACTTTTGCTTTCTTCGAATTAAACATTTCTCTATTTTCAACTCTCCCTCATCTGCATTCCAATATCTCTTGCCTTATCTCCGAAAATCCCCTCGTTTATATTTTCCACTTGGTTGGTTCGGCTGGCTGATAACGCCAGAGGCGAGTTTTCTTGACTGACAGCCTTCCTTTCTGATGAGATGTTGTCATGTGCTGCGGCCATTTAAAGAGAAGGTTCTATTTCATGGACTCTCATGTTATTCTGTCTTTTCGTTGTGGGGCGGCAAAGCAATATCTCCTATTCCCTCTTCCATGTACATCACCTTTGTAGGTCGCTGGCCACTTGGTGATTGTACTTTCATTCTTATTCTCTATTTCTCACTCCGTCCATTTCGACTTAACTCTCTCTCTCTATATCTCCACTCTCGCTCTATGTTTCTCTACTTATCTCAGTCTATGCCTCATCCTTTCCTACTCCTCGCTCTCTGTCTCTTTCCTCTCTTTCTTCTCTCTCTCCCCTCTCTCTCTCTCTCTCTCTCTCTCTCTCTCTCGCTTTCTCTCGACTCTGTACACTGAAGCAATCCTCGCTTACACGTTTGCTCTCCTTGAATCCTCGGATTCAATTTTTATCTATGCACCTATCTCTTACGCCATTACCGCACTTTCTTATCACTCTCGACTTTTCAGTGCTTATGAGAGGGGAGAGGAATGGATGGAGAGTGAATAAGAAGAAGAGAACGAAACAGGTAGTGTATGTAAAATGAGAGAGTTATCACAAGAGATATAAAATAGAAATGAAAGAGGAACAGAAGCATGAACAAAAGATGGAGAGATGAGAGAGCATGAAAGGGTGAGAGAGAGAAAGAGAGAGAGAGCAGCAGCAGCAGCAAAATGATCACGCGTGTTAGTATCACGGTGTGCTTTCCCAGCCTCGTCCACTCGCCGAATCATTTCCACTTCAACCCGCATCATTCATTTTGATAACACTCTTTACGCAGTCCCTCTTATCGCCAATCTGCTCCTCTCCCTTTACCGTAGTCTGTAATGATCTCGATTCGAACTGTTTGTAATCCTCTTCTTTGCACTTTTAGTCATTCCGCAGTTCTCTGTTCCTGTCACAACTGCCACTAGAAATGCTCTTTTGTTATGCTTCTTCCGAGTCCACCCAATTGTTCGACTTGTACACTTTTGTCCATGTACTCTTCTTATTCACTTCCATTACACTCCCCTTCCCAAGGCTACTCTTGATTTCTCATTGTCCTACTCCCTTTTCTGGTTATTCTTTTTGCTTTCTCTCCCGCTATTCATTCCTTCTGCCATGTCACTCCGCAACATTCTCCGACTTTGTGCTTCTTTTTGCTTGCTCACAAGTAGTCTGCTTGTCCAGGTTCACTACTCTCTTTTTGCCTTTTCTGTCACTTTCGTTAACTTGCTCTCTCTCTCACACACACTCTCTCTCTCTCTCTGTCTCTCTCTATCTACCCCACCTCCACTATTTCTCTCTCTCTCTCTTCGTCCCTTCCGACGGCCTTTGGCATGACGCAAGCACTTTTCAGGTGCCTTTTTGCGAAGAGCCACTTTGTATGCAGAGTCTCGAAGACACGCATTAATGGAAAGAGAAACAGGGAATAACATAGAGAGAAATACAAAGAACTCAGAGCCATGAGTCTGCGGGATCAGAGCCTCCCAGAATCACAGAACACAAGCATGAATATGACGACTCTCAGCCTTCGCATGGTCATAAGCCGCAACCTTTCACGCGGGCCATGCAACAATCTCAGCGCGCTTCGTCTTCCTTTCTGTTCACTTCTTCTCTAATACATTAGCTAGCTGCGTCGATTTCCTTTTTTCTAATCTTTCCTCTCAGACTTCATATGTCATATATTCCCGAATTCTTTTAAGCTGGTTCACTGCTTATTGTAAAAAAAAACAGAGCCGGTGTTGTGATTCAAGCAGTTGCGCTTTGATTTTTGCATCCTTATCAATTTCTGCTCGCCTTTTTGGATGATCCTTATCTTAATTGTAGGAGTTATAATGTTTCGGCACTCCGGCTCATCCTTTTCACCTTTGGATAACTGATCTGGGGGGCCACTGTTTACTGCACTCTCACCATAAAGGGAACTATCAAGGGAAGAAGGACGGCAGGGGAGCAAACACGCAAACACCACCACGCTCTCCAGGCGGATGGCGGCCCGCTTCTTTGGTCTTCCCTGAGAGAAAGAGAGAGAGAGGAGAGGAAGGGGACAGCGATGGATTGGCTGTCATAGAAGAGGAACTGCAGAAGATGATGCGCAGGCTGTACAACGCACGCGCAGAGAGGAATGCCATTGACCTGGGAACGCTACTTGAGAGAGAAGAAGAACGCTAGAAGAAGAGAGAAAGATGAAGTGAGAGAGTGTAGAGAGAGAGAGAATGAAAAGGCCAACCTTTCTCATTCTATGGCCCATTTCTTCACTTGTTCCTCTTCAGCCTTCGCGGTCTGCACACATTAAGACTCTCTCTCTCTCTCTTTCTCTCTCTCATCTTCCTATCTTCGTTTGGTTATAGTCTGCGATCCCACTCATTTACTTCAACCGAATCAGCATTCTGCACTGTCAACGCCGCGTTTTCTCCACTTCTCATTTATTTATTTTCAACCTTTTTTTATTAGATTTTCTCCTTTTTTTGCTTGATCATCACAAGACAACAGGTGTGACAGTTTGGAGTGGCGCTGCTTCCATTCTAGTTCTTCCTTTTTCTCTGCTTCTCTACATTCACTGGTTCTCCAGTGTTAACCTTGTTCTCTGCTCAGTAGTCGCTGTCTTACTCCTGGTTTCACTACTTTTCTTCTTCTTCTCATCGCTAGCACCCGTTCCTTCTTACCGTATAACGCCGTTACGGTCCATTTGATTCTGTTACTTCGCTTGTGAATACCACTTTTGCAGTCAATCTCTCTCTCTCTCTCTCTCTTCTCTCTCTCTCTCTCTCTCTCTCTCCCTCTCTCTCTCTTTTCTCCTTGTCACCACAGTGTCCCACTCCTCTTCGCCTCTTCACCAAATCAAACCATCTCCTCACACTTCTTCCGCCGTTCTAGCTCTGCCATACGCATTTATATGACGTGTTTTATTTATCTCGTCATCTTTTTTTAAAATTTATTGTTTAATCTCGTTCTCTCACCTTTCTGTGTCTCTCCGTCCTTGTGAGCATGTTTCTCTTCCTTACTGTATATTTCTGTATCTACTCTCTCTCTCTCTCCCTTTCTCTCTCTCCCTGTCTTTCTTTCTCTTCCTCTCTCTCTCTCTCTCTCTCTCTCTCTCTCTCTTTGTCTCTCTCCCTCTCTCTCCCTCTCTTCGCTGACCCTTCCTCTCCTCCTCTGGCCATTCGTCTCCTCATCTTCTTTACTGCGTGCGAACGACGTGCTTGTCTGGACCATCATTTCGGCGAGCAGCAGCTCATTCACATTTTATCGTTTGTCTTTCAAAATCTTTAGTTCTCTCTCTCTCTAATCTCTCTCTCGCTCTCTCTCCCTCTCCCTCCTCTAGATCTCTCTTTCTCTCTTTAATCTCTCTCTCTCGTCCTCTCTATCTCGGCGCGTGCTAATGACCCGTCATTTACTTCGTACGCACGACAAACGTGCAGGTGAATTGGCAGCAACATTTCAAGCAAGCGAGGGAGACCTCTTGCTTGCCCATGACACTTGGTCTTCCTGGAGTCCCGCCCCTTCCCCCTCAAGCTTCTTGTATTCCAGGGGGTCTGCCATGCCGGAGGAGTCGGAGGTCGCCAGCCCGCTCGCCCCTCTCCTCCCGCCCTCCCCTGCGGCGACTCCCCCAGCACAAGAAGCTGCACTGCTTGAGAAGAACTACGTTCCGATGCGACAGGTTGGTCAAGATCTTTCTCTCTCTTTCTCTCTCTCTCTGTCTCTGTTTCTCTCTATCCCTCTCCATCTCTCACTTTCACTCTTTCTCAGTCTCTCACACCCATGGCCATGCTTCACACTCGATCTTTGGCCCATGCTCTCTTCTTCCTTCACCCTCCCTACTCGTCGCCATCTTTTCTTTCTTTTCTTTTCCACTTTCTCTTTTCGTCTTGTTACATCCCTTTTTCATCTCGTCTTGGCTTGCTCCAACCGCCTTCGCTTTCTCTTTTGTCTCTGCTTCTCTCACATTCTCACATTCTCATCCTCTCTCACTCATTCCTGCCTCTCTCTCTCTCTCTCTCTCTCTCTCTCTCTCTCTCTCTGCATTCCCTTTCCATCGGTCACGCTCTCCCTGACGCTTAGATTGATAAGAAGTGCTTGGTTTACGGCGATCTCATACTCTTTACCTACCGTAGCTAGCAGTTTTTGGTTGCATTTTATTATGCTTTGATACAATCGGAATATTTTCCATGGTGTTTTAACGGTTTGGAGAAAACTATTGGGCTTCAACAATAGGATTTGAAGGCAAAAGTATCTTAGATTAAACACGAAATAAATTAAATTAATTAACATCAACAACATTTACTAGCGACCAACAAAAGGCATTTCTTCTTGTTGCCACTGAAAACTATTCGTTGTGCTACATTTTGATGTCTTTTTATTACTAAAGAGTGCGTGGATGCGAAAGCACTCGCTTAAGCTGCTTAGCGTCTAATTCCTGCGATTATTGATGCACTTCCGGTGCCTTGTCAATCTACTTTTTCTCCATCTCTCTTATTATAGCTCGCTCTCTCCCTCTCTCTATCTCGCTCTCTCATTCTCACACACTCTCTCACTGTCCGTATTCTCCCTCATAACTCTATTCATTCAACTCATTAATCCGTTCCGGCTACCTTGTACGAGCTGCGTTTTTTCTCAAGCTCATATTTCAATCTGTTCTGGCTCCAACGAATCCTTTCAACTTTCTGCGACTTTTCCATCTCTTTTTCTCTTGTTATCTTTCTCTCAACTCTCTCTCTCTCTCTCTCTCTCTCTCTCCTTGTATGCCATGTTCCGGTGCCGCCCCCGCTCAAGCTGCATTTACTATCTCTTATTCTGCCCCCCACCCCCGTTAGTTCATTCGTCTCTCCAACCCTTCCATTCATGCGCTTATGCATTCTAGCCTCTCTCGCTTCTCCACTTTCTCTCTCTCTCTCTCTCTCTCTCTCTCTCTCTCGCCCTAGCAATTCTTGTTCGCAAAACTCAAGCATGATGCTCTTTAATTTCTCTTCTTATTTTCTTTTGTACACGCTTTTAGTATCTGTAGGTTCATTTTCCAGAATCTTTACCTCACTATCTCCCTCTTTGTCGGTCTCTCTCTCTAACTCTCGCTCTTTCTCGCTCACTCTCTCTCTCTCTCTCTCTCTCTCTGCCTCTCATTGACGCTGTTGTGTTTGCATGCCTTTCTCTCTCGCTCATACTCGCTCATACTCATTTTGGAGGACATGCATAACCCTCTCTTTCTCTCGTTTGAGTCTCCTGATAAGGGGTGAGCGGGATGGAGTGTGCTTATCAGCGACGGCCCTCTAACCCCTCTCCATCCTTGGGGGTGGGGCCAGGGGAGGTCCTCCCTGAGACCCTCGCTGGAGTCACCATTGCACTCTTTTCTATTCCCCTACGACACATTCAGTTTCACCTTTGCCTGCGTCAATCTTTCTCTTTCTGTAAAGGCCAGTCATTACGGGAGTCTCCTTACGTGTGAATTCTAAACGTCACTAACCAAGCATAATCCGAAATGTTAAAAATTGTATCTCATTGCTAGAGTATTCTGGACATACTCTCTTTCAGACATTTCATTTTTGTTGTGATTAGAAAACAGGAATTCGTCATATAGGAACCAGTTAGTCATGTTAAAAAAAGATATTTTATAATTCCTTGCAATTAGAGACCTTCACATAACCAACTCAACAATATTAAATCGAACAGAGTGAATGCTTTCCATTGTATTAAACATTTCACCTCTACTTCTCCCGTTCTTTCTCTTTCACCAGCTGAGGAATTCGTTCATGCGAAGGTTGGGGTAGCTTTCGCTAATATATAGGCGAACAAAGTGCAGAAGTGCAATGTGCGGACGTCGTCTGGCGAATTGTAATTGTCGCACGCACTATGGCACTCTTGCCATCACCATAAAAGAAGGAAACATCAAGGAAACGAATACTGTAACTTGTTAGACTCTCTTAGCACTCCTTATTCTCGCATTTCTCACCTAACTAACCATTTTCCGTCATGCTCAAATGCTTGCGCTATCCTTTATTCTCTCTCTCTCTCCCTCTCTCTCTCTCTCTCTCTCACTCTCTCTTTCTCTTTCTCTTTCTCTTTCTCTTTCTCTTTCTCTTTCTCTTGTCTCGTTCTCTCGTAATACCTGCTTTGACTCAGTACATTGCACTCTCGATTCACTTCCGTCCTTTCCCTGCCCGAGGAGTGCAGCTCCACTCTCTCGTGTACTTCTTCTGCACTCTTTCGATCGAAGCTGCGGCGAAAGCAGAGAGATCCAGGATTTGAGAAGAGAGTGCAGAGAAAGCAATGAGAAGAGGATAAAGAGAGAGAGAGGGAGAGAAAAGAGAGAGAACAGAGAAAACATAGAAAGTCCAGCGCTGGCGGATGTGGAAGGCGGCAAGGGGCCGTAGTGGTCATTTGAGGAGCGCTCTCATCAAGATGCACAATTTCTCCTCCCTCTTCCTTTCTTTGCGGTTTCGTTTCTCCCTCTCTCTCCTTCTCTCTCTTTCTCTCCCTCTCCCTCTCTCTCTCTCTCTCTCTCTCCTCTCGATGGATGCCATGTCCCTACATTTTTCACGTGCCGTGCCAGCTCGTCTCACGACTTCTGCCTGCCTTTTTACTATTCTCCAAAGTTCGCTTCCTTCCTTTTGCTTCCTTCCTCGTAACTCCATTGATATGTCTTGTAATATCCGTTCCTGGAAAAGACGCACCCGTTTTTCTCTCTTCCGCCTGCCTTCCTTCGCCTTGTAATTTGCATGAATCAAGCATTTGTGACGGCGGCAGATTCTTTGAACTTACTCTCTCACCCTCTCTCTCCCTTTGTCTTCCGTCCTCTCCCCTCACTCTCTCTCTCTCTCTCTCTCTCTCTTTCTCTCGCTCTCTCTCTCTCACTCTCTCTCTCTCTCGCTCTCTCTCTCACTCTCTCTCTCTCCCTTCAGAGATTCCTTCTTTTTCACCGGCTCCTTTTGATGTCTCTCCAGCTGACCCTGGTCCTGACATTGTCGCTCACGATTTAACATCTTTGATATCCTTCTTTTTTCCTTTATGCTTCTTCTTGTGGGAATACGTCTAATCTGAGAAGTAAACGGGTAGAGAAAAAGAGAGGAGCGAGATAAGAAGGAGTAATATGAAAGAGAGAGAGAAAGAGTCGTCTTTATTTCCATGCATGCAAGCAAAGCAAAACGTATTGAAAGAGATGCATCACTTGAAACGAAAAGATGATAGAAGTGGAGAGAATGGGAATGTGAAAGCGGGAAAAGGAGAGAAGAGGAAGAGAACTGATGTGAATGAGCGAGGAATGCCCTCATGCTTAATGTGCTCTTCTTTTGCGTGGTCGTTGACAGTTGAATGATAATAATGATATGTCCTGTGACGTCTTCCTCTACAATTATAAACGTGTGTTTATTGGCCCATATTCGCTAACAGGTATTCACCCAATTCCCATTCCTTTATAAAGCATGAGTCGATCCTTCCTCTAACATAAGGATCAATTCTCGCTAGAGCATTGCTGGTATGCTGCAAGAAAATTGGACTATCAGGCTCAAGAAGTGTTTGGTCTAGGATGCGGCTTTCATTAAGTTTGATAGGACGCATGGATTATGGTATTTCTAATCGGTGAAAGTCCTCATTAATTGGCCATGTACTTTTTGTCCGTTATGCTAATCACCTATCAGCTTACATCCAATATTTTCTACTTCTTCTTTTCTGCTCGCGTTCTTTTTCTTTCTCTTTCTCTCTCTCTCTCTCTCTCTCTCTCTCTCTCTCTCTCTCTCTCTATCCACTTCCTGTCGAACCATTCGCTGACGCTTAAGCCGATTAGCGCTAACAACATTTCTCTCATACTTTCTCTCCATCTCCTTTCTTCTGTATGTTTACTTCTCCCATTCTACCTCGTTCTCACTTGCTCTCTCTCTCATTATCTCTCATACTCTTTGTCTTTCCCTGTTTTCCTTTGCCATATATTCCCCATTCCTCTCTTTCCGCTCTCTCTCTCTCTCTCTCTCTCTCTCTCTCTCCATCTCCTTTCTCCCACCTAACAAACAGTTCCTTTTTGTAGCAGACGCTGTCTTTTCTGGACTCGATGCCATCGCGGGACGTCACTTCCAGGGATGAGTCGATGGCAGACGTGAGTGGTAAATTGAAGGTGTATTACTTTATTATTATTTTTCTTTTCCAGCAACCCTTGCATAAGCGGATGCGCCGGTCGACTTCCCCGCCGCTGCTCACGCCTTCTCCATCTCCTCTCCTCTGCAGTTCTCAAACAAGCTCCGCCCACCCGTCCTCGAGAACAAGCCCCGCCCACCCGTCCACTCCGTCGAGCATCTCCTCGCCGTCCACCTCAAGCTCGCCTTCTCCTGGATGCTCGACGTCCATTGTTGATGAATGCCACTTGGCGTCTGCTGAAAAGCAAGGTCAAATCTTAATGACATATTTTGAAATATAGTGAAATCAATGAATTTTTAAGCATTTCAATGTTAGATTAATGAATTTAAACAAATTAATTTTAAGTTCATTTATTTATTATGTAATTCATATATGTTGCTTTAGGACAATCGATGTGCGCAAGTGGGAAATGCTCGGGTGAACCGAGCAATTCGGAGAAGTCGAAGAAGAAGACGAAGAAGAGCGTTGTCTTCAACTTGTCAGAAGAGAAGAAGGGAGAAGAGGAGGAAGTGGGAGGGGGAGAGGATGACTATGGACTGGTCGCGTGCTTGTGGAAGGGATGCGGAGTGGATCGGAGAGGAGAGAATGAGCTATATGATCATATCATTGAGGTTATCAGAGAGGGAGACATAAAAAGTCTTTTTTTTTTAATCGGATTTTTTTATTCCTCTATTTTGCCATCTTCTCACATTTTTGTGTCAAATTGCTCGGTTAATGCCATAATATGACTTTTTATTTGTATCAGGCTCACGTCAACGTTCTGCCTTCCTCTAAGCCAACCGACGCGGAGAGAGATGCTTTCCTGAAGAGACGCCAAGAAGCAGAGCGACAGAGGAAAGAGCGCAGACGGCGGAGGAAGCAGCAGGTGAGGATATATGAAACTTAACTTTATTGCCTAGTTGAATTATTTATTTTATTTGAATCACACATGATTCTTATTATCTAGCTGTTATATGGCTTTTATTCATTTCTCATAAATGTCCATTTTCAATCCACTTTCAACGATCTTTTATGGGCTTTGTCTTCTCATGGCTAAGTGTAGAGAGTATTGTTTTCCTTGAGGGAGAGAACGAGAGTAGTGACGATTCGGAGGAAGAGGAAGAGGATGAGATGCCCGAGCACTTCCGCTGCAGCTGGGAGGGCTGCGACATGTTCTTGGCCAGGGGCAGCGATGATAAAAAGGTTCTTTTTTCCTTTTACATTATTTACTATTTGATTAATTAAATCGCGGCTGTTAATGATTAAATCCTCTTTCGCCTAATCTAATAATAGAAGTGTCATTTTATTGGATGATTTCCGTGCCTCACATTCCCTTGTTATGCTCTGCATTGTGATATATGTTTTCCCACGCGTAGAAAAGAATGTGCATAACAATTAGTTTGTAGATATTCTTTTTCTCACGCCCTCTCCTCCTCGCTCTCTATTTCCGTCCTTCTCTCGTTCAATCACTTCTCTTCCTCTCTCTTCTCTCTCTCTCTCTCTCTCTCTCTCTCTCTCTCTTCTCTCTCTCTCTCTCTCTCTCTCCTTGATTGGCGACCCGTCTTCCTTAGTGGCAATGGCCGAAAGAGAGCAGAGACTGCAGGCGGGGGGTTCTTTTTTGGCCGGCACTCTCTGGCCACGGAGTGACGGCCCGGCTTGGGAAGGTCGATGGAAAGAGCATTCGATCGAGTAGCCAGAGAGCATCTGTTCGGAATGAAAAAGACCCCTTCCATTCCACCCGCGCCGCAGGGTAATATATGGTCCCCTTCCTATTCAGAATCCACCCCCCTTCGGCAGATTGTATATGTGAACAGGCAACGAGAGTGAGAGAGAGCGAAATGTGCGAGAGAGACGGACAAAGAGAGAGAGAGACAGGGTGACAGAAAGAAATGGACGGGAGGCCGACCTTTTGATGGTCAAGACTATTATTGAGACGGATCAGAATGGCTGGAGCCCACCCTGCGAACCCTCACAATTGTTTGCTGGTGAGGGTAATGGGTATCGGGCAATTAAGTTCATTTTCTCGTCTTAAAGAAGTGAAATGCAAAGAGAGAAGAAAAAGAAATCACGATAGATTCTCTTATAGCCAGATGTGAGGGACACTGCGGTGTAAAGTGCAGGGAAAAAGTAGCAAGCAACCTGGTTGGTCTGTCCAGATGTCATTTATCGTATTTTTTCTTCTTCGAAAAATGGGCCTAAATATTTTGTAGTGAGAATGAACTTGGTATGGAGTTATCGCTAGGCTATGCTGACTAATAGTACCCGTTTAATAAATTCCCAAGCCAATTAGTCGTGCGAATATAGGATAATAAGGGGTAATTGCTTTGAGCATGGTTAAGTGATTTGAAAGATAAGAGGATAATTATGAAGCACTTAAGAAGACACTTGGAAACATCAGATTCTCTTTTCCTTGAAGATCTTGCGAGGGGGCTCAGGTTGAGGATCTCTCTACTTCTCTCTCTCTCTCTCTCTCTCTCTCTCTCTCTCTCTCTCTCTAACCTCCCTCCGCCTCTACCTACATCTCTATCCTTCATTCTTTAGTCGAGCTTTCTTCATTCTATGCATACAAATGGATGACTCGTTTTCTGGCTATCAGCAATTCTGTGCTGCTTGATAATAATAATGTGTCATCAGACTCTTCAATGCTGACATAACCCAACATCTTCTTCATTTCTCTCTCTCTCTCTCTCTCTCAAGCTTTCGTGATAACAGCGTATGTTTCTTTCCCGCTGCTTTACCCACTCGTGTTTATGTCCCCAAGCTCTCATCCTGCGCGATGACGAATTACAGTGGATAATGCAAATCTACTCTGATATCCATCTGTTCATAACAACAGCGTGTCATGGGATTTGAAGTCAAGGGTGAGCCCTTGTGGAAATTCACTAATCATTCATACTTGAAGCGTTAAAGCGCCAGTGAGCAAAGTGTGTATGTGTGTGTGAGAGAGAGAGAGAGTGAGAGAGAGAGGAAACGCCTACACAAATATCATTAAACTCATTTGTTCAGTGCATACGATACGGTATAAACACTTAATGAATATATTATAGAATAGAAAAAGAATTGGTCGATTACTGAGTAAATTGCAGCTAACATGGCTGCGTGACCACCTGGCCACTCGTCATCTCGTGCGTGCACAGACAGTGCGGTGTCTGCTGCAGGGATGCGGACGGCGATTCAGAAGCACTCGCCAACTTGATGACCACATTCGCATTCTGCACCAGGCAGCAGAGGCCAAGAAGGCCAAGGGTCAGTGGGGCAGAACAAGAAAGGGAGAAGGAGTGACAAATGGAAAGAGAGAGAGAAAAAAAGATAGAGGCAAGGATAATAAAATTGATAGTTTGATTGAAACTATGTCAACAATCAGTTTCTTGAGAAGTACTATAGGAATATTAATTAGTGAAGTTGACCATTTTCAGCGGGTCGCAAGAGGCAGTCGACGGTAGCGGAGACAACAGCAGCAGCCAGCGGAGTGGCGGCCACTGCGGCTGTCGATCTGCGGCCGACCTGGCAGCCAGCCCAGCGGGCCCCTCCCGTAGCCACTCTCGCCGACTGGCTCACCGATGCTGACCACGGCGTCTTCGATGCCTGGGCATACGCGAGATACAGCGAGATGCACGAATGCAACTTTAAGGTGGGCATTCTTTTATTTCCAACACGCATTCTTGTGCAATTCGAGAGCTGTTATATAATATATATTTATATAATTGTACACCACCACATTTCAGCAGCTAGATAGATACTTGCAGTACCGCTTGCTGGCACGACGCGTTAAGAAGCAGAAATGCGGCTCGGAATGGCGGAAGGAGAGAAGGCAGACCGTGCTGGAGATTCAGCCACTCCAGGAGGGAATCGAGGAAGAGACCGAGCAGCTTCTCACCGATAAGGTACTGTACATTTTCAGTGTTCGTCTCTTATGGTTAAGGCTGCTAACATAAGCATCATTACTTGTATACTTTCTTCCTCATTCTTTTTTTCTAGAGAGCTTGTACTTTTCACACGATCTATGCACATATTTAGTTGTTATCTGCGATATAATTACCCAATATCTTTGAGATAATCGACCTCGAAGCTCACCGACGGACGACATTCGACGATCTCTTCCCGCCCCCTCATCTACCGTATCCCTCGCCGTCAGCACAGCAAGATGCCCTCCTGGACTCGTTCCCCTCCTCACCGTCTGTCTCTCTCTCCTCCTCCTCTCTCCTCTCAACGGGCGAGGGAGAAGAGGACGCAGCAGAGTCATCAGCCACCTTCTTCCCTCTCACCTTCGCTTCCGGAGCCTGTCATCCCCAGCAGGGTCCCCCCGAACAGCAACGCCCCGCACCCACTCAGTCGGTCGGCCAAACTGCGTGATTACCATTGCAATATCATTATTAATATATCTATTCCAAAGATTTAATTACCCTATTATTTTATTCCACATTATTCTTTTCTACATCAGTGCAGATGATTTATTAGGGCGCGTTATTCTGTCATATTCCACTTGAATTGAAATGACGTCACCCATTCGAGCTCTTTCAGCCAGCCCTGCCCATATCCGCGTCGTTCCTTTCTTTGCATCCCCAAGTTGTCTTTATAGACTGCCTAGATATGCTTAGATGGTTCCCTTGTCAGTGTATTCTATGCTAGCTCGCAGATTATCATTCTGCTCATTAATTTCATGACCCTCTTCATGACCATTCTTTGACTATATTTGCTATCCCACAGCTCATGAGAAATGAGCGTTAGGGTAATTGTTACACGAAAATAGAACTCGATCAGCTATGAATCCAAGGATATCAGATGAATTGCACTCAGTGAGACGCCCAGCAATCTCAAATCTTTTTTCTGTTCTAACTGTTGGAATTGCATCATGTACAACGATTTCAGGTTGTACCATTTCCGCTTGCTTTCCTTACCATAATTGTCCTCTCTAGCGACTCCTCTCCTCTCTCACGATCTTTCTGTTCTTTCTTCCTTTCTCGTGCTAGTTGAGGAGGGATGGATAGAAAGGATGGCAGCAGTAACCCTTACAACAACCCCGTCAAAAGCTTGGAGAGGAAGTCGAGAGGTTAATACTGTAGTTGAGAATTGATCTACCGTGACTCTTCAAGCTGTCCTTCATAATTTGGTTCTCGGAGAAGCTGCTGCCATGTTTCCAAATGATCGCTTGAAGCGCTTGCTCTTCTTTACTTTCTCTTAATCTTCTATTTTTACACTTGTGATTGTTTTGTCTTGTTGAGTATGTACTCTATCGTCTTTTTTTTCTTGATGTTCTCTCTCCTCTGCTCATTCTTTCTCCCTCTCGCCAGTCTCTCCACCTCTCACATGCACACCTGAGTACTGGAACTTGCTCATGTGTTCAGCTCGCTCTCTCTCTCTCTCTCTCTCTCTCTCTCTCTCTCTCTGTGTCTTTGTCTTCCATTTCCCTCTCATGTCCATACATATTGCTACCATGTTTTTGACTCCTCCATCTAGTTACCCTCCCATTCAATGCGGGATTCAGTATTATTTGCCTAATAATTTATAAAAATTCTTTAATATTACATTAAATTTCTTCTGGATTTGTCCCTCGTTAAAATGTACCAAATGGTGCATCTAAAACAATTTTGCCTTTGTTTTGTGATTACGATTGACATAACTTATTTTCCTAGCCCCAAGTCATTTCATAATTTGCGCCTCAAAAGGCACCGTGTCGCCTTTCCTCGGTCTTTTCATTGTTACCGTAACCCACGAACAACAACATGATATTTATATTCCTTCGTTTTATACACACACAACTGCCGAAGAACGGTCAGCGTGAGAGATGGAGAAAGAAACAGAAACATAAGGATGAGAAAGAAAGAGCTGGGAATCTGAGGGATGCCTTGGGAGGATGGAGGAGAATCGGGACCGGGAGGACTGCAACAAGTGGGAGGAGGTGCGGCAGGGTTACAGTATCCCACTACGCCCGAGGAGGTCAACTCGAGCACAACTCGAACCGAAGAGGTGAGGAAACTGCAGAGACAACGCACCGAGTCACAAGATAAAACCAACAAGGCTGCAGCGTGAGAAATGTAGGGAAAGTGGAAAGGAAAAAAGGAGAAAAAGAGAAGTTGAAGCGCCTCCACCGAGACACGAAAAGGAAGACAGCCAGTTATAAAAGGAGGGTGAAGTGGGAGTGACGTGCAGTGAGGAGGTGGAAGAATCCGGCCCGAAGCAGTGCTAGAACCACTAACTCTCACTGCAGGAGAGAGAGGGCAGTTGGGAGAGGCAGAGGAAGTGACGGAGAGAACACGCGGGTCAAGAGGTAAGCGCGACTCATTCGAGATTTTTGCGGAATCGGTGAGAAGCGACATTTGGGTTGGCAAAGAGAAGAGAGAGAGAGACAGAAAAGACAGAGAAAGAGAGACAACGAGAGATGGAGACGCGGCGGAGACGCAGAGAAAGAAGGAACGCTCAAACTGATGGGGGCGCGATTGTACCCGTATGTGGATGCATTCTTGGGAAAGCAGGGAAGCTTCAACTTATACAAGGAGGCAGGGAGAGAGAGGAGTGGACACGAGAGAGCAGAAGTGGAGAGAGGAAGGGAAACAATGGAGGGAGATAAGCATGTATTAACAGCATGAGAGTATGTTGTGGAACGCTTAGAGATAAGAGAGAAGGGGAGTGAGAAAGAGAGAGAGAGAGAGAGAGATAGAGAGAGAGAGACGGAGGGAGAGAGAGAGAGGAAAGGGGGTCTAAAGATGTTTAGAGACTCGCGACAGGGCACACTCACACGCATTGTTGCACGCAATACCTGTAGCACCGGCCTGAATTGGGTTGGGAGGGGAGAGGGAATATGCCGCCTAGAGAATCGGAGAGAGAGAGGCTGGTAGAGAGAGAGAGAGGAAAAGCGAATGAGAGAAAGAGAGAAAACCCTCGCAGGCGGATACATCTAGGGCTCTGAGATGAGCTAAGACCTAGCCAACAGAAGACAAAAAGACCTAGTCTGACTTGTATCAATCATTACAATCCACCTGTAGAAAATTGTCATCACTGACTCTCACTCGCAGATGCCTTTTTAATGCTGCACAAATATCAGTAAGGACTCGTCGTTTTTTTCTCTTTTCCTCGCTCACTCTTCACTCCCTCGCTCCCGTTTTCTCTGTCACTCTAGCCAAGCTTAGAAGTATTCGCGAGGGGCTAACCGAACGATATCAAATGGGTGGTGAGACCGAGACAATGTGGAAAAATATAACTGGGTAAATGGAAACTGATTAGCAAAAATGGTGGACGGGTGGGCGGAGCTTAATTTTGCTTACGCTACTATTCGTATACTTTACTGCATGCTGCGAGAAATGGAAAGAAAGAATTTATGGGTTAAGCTAAATAGCGAAAAGAAAATGCAGTCTTTTCTTCATCATTCCTTTCTTATTCTTCAGCATGCAGTAATTTCGTAAAATGGTTGGGAGATGGAAGGGAGAATACGGAATAGCATCCAGGAGTAAAGGCGTGGAGTGAGAACGAACACACTCTGGACCCTTAATCGTTTTGATTGACAGAGAAGACGGCGGGAGATAAGATAAGAGATAGCACAAGTTTAATCAAAACAAGAGGAGAACATCAGAACGAGCTGTACAAAACGAAGAGAAAAGAATGATGACCCATGATCAGTGAGAGAGTCTCAGAGGAGAGTGCACTGGCGACGGCTCCACAAGGATATATCATATAACAAGAGGGATACCTACCGTAAGACACGAAATACCACTATGAGCTACAGTAGGCGGGTGCAACTTAGTCTACCGTACTAAGAAGTGGGGTGGAAGAGGACTTGGGGCAATGCTCATGAGGTACGTATTGGCAGCAGCAGCTATGCAGCTAGTCTTACACTTTCACTAACCCTTCTCGATTAACAAAGAAACAAACTTGAAAAAGAGCTACAATACAAATACGTCGCACCATCTTATATTGTAGAAAGTGCTAGATGATGAAGGGGGGGGCTTGGTGGTGAAAGAAAATGGGGACAGGGACGGGTGGGCGGGGCTTGACCGTGGGCGGTGGAGGGAGAATCCCGGACAAGGCTAAGCTGACAGAGTCTCCTGACGTCTTCTCTCGGCTTCTTCTCTTGGCGGCAGGGGGGATAAAATGGCGCTCCTTTAACAGATACCTCGTGCTCCATCTCCTCTTCTCTTCTCTCCTTGGCTGCTCTCTCTCTCTGCAGTCTCAAGCAGTGGCGCCCTGATTGGCCACCGCCGCCGCGCCCCCGAAAGGACCCGCCGCCGTGCCATTCGGAGTCGTCGCCGCCGAGGAAGGCGCTGTTGAGAAGTTGTTCTGGTACGACATCGAACTCTGCAGGAAAGAATACATTCATTAAGGACCACCGAGAACAATTCTATGTACATAATTCGTAAAGATTAGGCTGTAAAAAACACCTTGCAGAGGTAAAAAACTATATATTTTCTAGAGGGTCCACCACAAGCTCTTTAAATATATAACTGGGAAGAAAAGAGTTGACGTAATGCGGCACCCCGTTTTTGACCGGTCAGACATACCCCAGTCTGAGTTTTGAGAATTTTTTATATTTGCAGGATTTCGAATATGGGCGGCGCAGACGGAGGAGAGATGAGATGTTCTTCCAATCCCTAATTGAAGAAGAATAAAGAAGGATATGAACGTACATTCACATTTTCTCTTTCAATGTCCTCTGCTTTCATTCTCTGCATGCATTTCCGTACTTTTTTTCTTTGCATTACTTTCTCACTGCTTTCATGCAATGAAGGAAAATGACATATCTATCACTATCATTCTCGTCTCTTTCTCTGAATCCTGCAGTCCCTTGCCCTACAGTGCCTGCCGTCCCCTGTGCAGAACAAGAAGCGTAACATACACCACGAGTAGGAGCTGGAAGCAAAGTCCGGCGGAAGTTGATGAAATGGTCAGCTTCACGAATTTATCACGCACCACTACAACCTCCAATTAGTTCTCAGTTTACATGCATGTTTAGTGAAAGTGCAAAGAGCTCGTGCTGTGATGTAAGCGTGTTGCTCTGCTTCGTTATTTGTCTGAATAAAGCCTTTATAATAAGTGCACAAACACACATAACCATGGAGAAAGAAAGCATGAAAGCACACGTAAAGGGAAAGCAAGTGAGAGGGAGGAAACAGAGGGAACATAAAATGGAACATATCAGCAAAGGGTGCGAGTGCGAAGGCGTCACGGAAGCGGCGGGAGGAAGTCATGCACAGAGCTTACCTGAAGATATAAAGTGCCTGAAGATAGTAAGGAGATTCTGTCTAACTTAACTTCATTTTTGAGAGAGAAAATTTTTTTTAAGCATTTTAGAACCCATTTATTCAAACCTTACATTCGCATTTTTAAGTATCCCACTTTGATTTTCATAGACATGCGTCAACCCTTTACTTCCCTGATTTATAAAGAGCACACTAAGAAGGCGGTGTACGATTAACAGAGGAGAAATATAGCAAGTATATGTAATATAAAAAGAAATGAAACTCTCGAGTCGAGAAAACGATTAAGTATCCTCATAAGGAAAGCAGAAGATAAGCTGACCATTTGCAGTGTCTGTGGCAACTTCGGTCGATCCTCCAACTCTTTGTATTCGAGTTTCATGTCCTTCGGAATCTTCAAAGGATAACTTGGTTATAATATTAGCTTTATTAATCATTAAGGAAAAAAAAGAAATATTGAACAATGATATAAATAAATAAGTCACTTCATGACGAAAATTCTTGAACAGTCACATCGAATGCTGTCTACCCCCATCCCTTTCCTGACCTTCCTCCACTGGAGCGGGTCGAAGACGTTGTAGCTGCCGCGTTCGTAACTCGCCGTCTGCTCCTTCACTCCGCCGTACTGAGACCGCGTCAGCCAGACCTGCTCGCCCTTGTGGAAGCGCCAGTCACGGGAATAACTGAAGAGGGAGGGTGAGAGAGAGTGATAGAGAGAGAGAGCGAGAGAGAGAGAGAGAGCGAGAGAGAGAGAGAGAGAGAGAGAGAGAGAGAGAGAGAGAGAGAGAGAGAGATAAAGAAACAGGGAATGAATGCCACAGTCGAGTGTTTAGGAAAACAGGGTGGGGTAGGTGTTTTCTGGAGCCCAGAAAACAAGGCGGGTAAAGTCACATACAGAACTTGAAGTCATAATCTAGGTGAGGTGTGGCTCCGGGGAGGCCCAAAATCAGGATGGGTCGGTAAACGTGCCTTTCAAATCCTTGAAAGGAAGAGAAAAAGAGTAGTAAAGAGAGAAAGAGAAATAGAGAGAGGGAGAGAAATAGTGCAAGGATAGATTTGAGAAATGAACGGCTAGAGCAATACTCCCAACATACTTTCAAATTATCCACACACCAAAAGGGAACGGCCATCGTTGGCATATTACACACAACTGCTTCAATTTTTTTAATATCAATTAATCATCAGTTGAATCCCCAAGAATTAATAGATATCCTTCTCAATCATTTCATGACTACATATCAGCATTTTTTTTTGCTAACAGTTCAGATGCTGCTGCCATTTGGTAGACTTCGCCTGGGCAATTGTAGAAGAGAAAGAAGAGGACATCCTCGTTGAGCTTGTTCAGCTTAATGTTCGGCAGCTTGTCCCGGATCGTCGAGTTCGTTAAGTACTCTTCCGGCACCTGCAACAGAATGCTCCATTAATGCATAAGGAAAAATCTTTTCCTATAAAGAACACTTAGAAAGGCTTCCCTCACCCGATGAGTGAAAAAATGTTTTTTATTTAAAAAAAACTTTCAAGAGAAAATTTGTCCCTTTTCATTTAAAACTACAAAATGAAACTCAATACAATCAGCGTAACACTCTCCGAAAAAGCATGCCACGTTTTCGCCGAGTGATTTAATTAATGCTCCCTTTTTAAAATACAAATTGGTTCCGCTTCCCACTTCCACTGCTCACCTTTGCATCGAGATCTTGAGTCCGGCACGGGTAGTCAGCCCATGGCCCTCCAAACGTCGTATACAAATGCCTTCTGAAAATGGGATCACGTTCATCTAACTGTTAAAAAGGAAGAGAATAAAAATTGCAAGCCATCGATTCATCCATAGGTAAGGAGAACCCTCAAAGAAGATGGAGAGAACTGACTCGGATAGATTGAGATTGAGTCCGAGAGTCGTGAGGTCCATTCCAAGAGCGAGAGAGACTATGCTCGGCTGATCTACCGATCTCAGGTAGGTCACCAATCCAGCCATGCCGAACTGGTCTGCCAGCATGGAACCCGGGATGCCAGTCACATCTCCTGCAAGCATTTCATTGAAAAGGGAATCAGAATGAGAGTTAGAGAAAACGAGATCGAGACTTCAAAAGAGAATGAGAGCAACCGAATAGAGCTTGGCTTGAGTATTTTCAGAATTCTTCTTCAAGATTTAAAGGGAAACAGTGAATGATCCCAGGTAGGAAACTGCCTCTCTTGTGTCGTTTGCACATAATTCAAAGGATATTTGTGCATATCTACACGAAGTCTGGGGGTTTACAAAATGCCGCTTTGAGGAAGTGGGGAAAGGAATGTAGAGAACTGGAGAAGAACAATCCTAATCAATTAAACACAGGGAATCGTATTATAGAGAGGAAAGGTGATAGACGGACCATTGGGATGCATCTGAATGCCCGGGGCCGTGCTGGCTGCCGTTGCGTTGCTCGCTGCAGTTGCAGTTTGTTGTTGGACGATTCCCGGGGGGAGCATCGGCTGCTGCGTTGTCATTGATCCTCAACGCAGCAGGCTTATCTCCCAGTATTCTACCTTTTATTTCAAAACTTCGCCGACACATGTACATTATAAAAATTTATTTGGATGTTTCCACTAAAACTCAAAATTCAACACTGAAAATTCGATAGCTCAATAAAATCTAATTACTGAAGTCTCCACAACATAAATGACGTCACTTGCAATGAGTGATATAGCAGACTAACCAATAGCCGTAGGCATGCCTGCCTGTCTTAACTCGCTTGGCCGTTCGGGGGTGCCTGCCCCTCCTCCAGTTCCGCCGGCGGAGGACGGCGCCGGCGACCCGATCAGACTACCGCCGCGTCCGCCCTCCGAGGGCGCCATTAGCTCGGACGCCGAGCCACTTCGCAACTGCAAAGAAGGACCAGAGATTGAACCGAATGAAAAGAACATTAAAATACCTTGTGACAAATCGACTGCTTTTGTTCTAGATTATATTTTTCATAATTCATTGTATTTTATCCTCCATCTAACGATATGTACATATGAATCTGGAATCGTGGTAACGAGGAAGCGGGACACCAACTAAATATAAAAACAGACTGGGTTCCGGCTGCACCGAATATGTGTGCCTTTTCAGAAGACAGGAATCGCACAGTCAAATGCTCATCATTAGAGAGAAGGAGAAAGGGGAAGGAGGGAAAGAAAGCAGTGGAGAGAAGCAGAGGAAGGCAGGAGATCACAACCATAAAGAGGCATGACTCCTTATCGATTATGCTTCTCCTTCTCTTCGCCAAAAGTCACTTTTGATGACTAATTTCGGGCTATAAAAAAATATAGCCACACCAGAACTAGGATAAATGAATCTAAGACTGATATGTCGGCAATAAGGTAACTTCTGCGGAAAACCTCCCACAGCCTTGAAGAAGAAAAAACCAGCCACAGCCCGGAAAGTACAGAAGCAGAAAAGAAAGTCCTCAATACAAAAGTATCAGAAAGAGCGAAAAGTACGGACGAAATTAAAGAAGAGTTTCCACACGATACATGAAGATGATGACTAATCCAGCTTTTCCCTTTAGGACCGATGTTTCTGGTTAACGAAAGGCTGGCGCCACTGTATACACCTTTAAAGGCCAGAATTGAAGCAAAGTTGTGTGATACAACGGAATGAAATGTCTCGTACATTCAATGAAATTTGACAAATGCGAATAAGCAAAGCGCGCTTTTTGTGAATCCCTGCGAGATGAGAGGATGCCACTCTATCTCTTATGGGAAAATTCATATCTCAAACATGAACGCGCCTTGGGCTTCACATCCAAATTCCAAATAAAGCCAGAGCTCTCTCAAGCCATGAAGAGACAGAATTGACGATAACTACACCGTCACTGCGATAATTGGAAATGACAAGAGAGGAGATAACTTGGCGGGATAATCCCAGGCAAGCTCGGCCACAGCTACTTCCGCAATTGTTGAGCCTCTCTAGAGAGTGACTCAACGTTGCCTCGCAACAGACTCAGGAGGCAGCAGCAGTCAGCGCGGTTGTGCTGCACTCAACATGGCGGTCATAAATTGCTCGTACTCTTCATGAGTACGCAAGTAAAGGTTCGCAGTAAAAGGTGAAATTCGCATCGGCAATTTACATTATGAGAAATATGAAAGCGAGGGAGTCCAACTTATTGCATTTTCGAGAACTCAGGGTTTTGCTCTGAATTGTCAATGAGCAGACGAGAGTGACTGAAGATAGCGAAAGGATGGAGGGCGGAGGGGGAATGGCAAATGAAGAAGCTGCGCGTGTGATGACAAAGCAGGGGCTCCTTCATTTCATCACGCTCAATCGTTCGCTGGGTCATCTTTCTACTTTGTCGCTCTGACGTCATCCCATTTCATTCGAAGAACTCCTCCCCCCCCTCTTCCGGATTGGAAACTGCTTCCTTCCCTGCTCGATTACCACTTTCGAAATCATGCCTTTCTTTGATGGCTGATGTGCAAAGTCCTCTCTTTAACTGAAAGAGCAGAAAAAAGAAAAGACAGAGAGAGAGAGAGAGAGAACAAAGAGGGATGCGCATGCCAAGAATGAGCGAGTCAGGTAGCGTGGTGTTCAAACGCTGAAGGTGATGGTAAACACGTTTGGTGGCTCCATTAGGCGTTCTCTTCCTCTTTTTCTCCCTATTCGCATTCTTTCTTCCCCCTTGTCTCTCCCTCTCTCTCTCTCTCTTCCTTCTATATATGCCGATGAGAAGAGGCAGACAGAGCAATCAATGCACAGTGACAAAAAGCGCCGAGCGAAGCAAAAATACGACCAGTCCACTTCGGAGTGAGACGATTCTTCAAGGGTGGACTGATAACCTTTTGGGACTTGCCGGCAGAATTCTTTAGCAGAATCAAAACTGCCTGCTCCTCTAGATTATGTTAGCTGTCCCCATCAATGCGCATCCCTCCTATTCCATCCAATACTCATAGACAGAGAGAATGAAAAATAGAAAGGAAAGGAATGAAAATGCTCACAGTACGAAGCTGAAAAGGGATGCTGAACAATGTGGGACTTCATCAATCACCCGCCGGCTTCGATATATGGACGTTTTGAATTATGAATGGAGGGAGCCTTCCCTGGAGTGGGAAAAGAGGATAATCATAGGATTCTGCCTGCCTTGGAGATAGAGGCACGCATCTGAGAAATAGCTGGCCCAGCATATGGACACGACAGAAGATATCACAGGCAATGATAACCCGAGGGATCTGAGTGAGGACATTGCGTGTCAAATATCCCTCATCTCTGGATCTTGGCGAGAGAGAGAGAGGACCAGTGAAAGTGAAACATCGCCGTTCAGGCACACTCCAGTCGGGGTGTTCGCGGGAGGAGGCGGGGTCTAGAGCTTTTGCAGTCATCGAAGAGAGACAGACGGACAGAAAGAGAGAGAGAGAGATAGCAAGAGCGAGAGAGAGAGAGAGAGAGAGAGAGAGAGAGAGAGAGAAAGAGAAAAGAAAAGTAGGAATGGGAAGGAGAGAAGAGCTCACTAGGCAAGCCAGAAAGGAATCGCGATGCACCAGCGGAGTTGGGAGAAACAGAAAAAAAAAGTATTGAGAAAGAGAAAGAGCAGACAGTCAGAGTCGAGCGGAGGATGAATGGGAGGGAAAGGGAGAAATGAGGGAAGGGGGGATAAGAGAGGACAGAGAGAGAGAGAGAGAGAGAGAGAGAGATTCAGGGAAGAAGAGATTGAAAGAGGGAGACAGCGAGAGAGAGAGAAATTGTCAACTTTGCAGCCCAACAACAGCCCCAGTAGCACGCCAGCGCAGGCGCACATCGAACAGTGCATCGATCGGTCGCTTGGGTAGGGAAGAGAGAGAGAGAGAGAGAGAGAGAGAGAGAAGAGGCAGAGAAAGAGGGGAGAGAAAGAGCCTCCCTCCTCTTCTCTTTGTCAGCTCCGTGAAAGGAGGAATCGGAGGGCGAAGAGACGGCAACGAAGACACGGCCCTTGACCATCTTCCAATATTAAATACGAAAAAAGCTGAAAGAAGATTTCAAGTTCATTCTCGCGGTGTTTACTTAATACACCCAAAAGCGATCAAAGATGAACAACAAAAGGTTCCCGTCTGATCAAAGATCACTTCCTTAAATAAAATATCTTGGAGGAATAAACAGTGGGAAGTAATAGGAATGCTGAATTCTCGTTCAAAAATATGGCATGAATGTCATCGTGTCATATGTTAGAGCATATTGCTCACTCTCACAAATACGCTCACATGACAGACAATCACACAAGCAATCGCATCACGTTGCTTTCCAAAGGGCATTCTGGGTAGGAGGGGGAATCCCATGACCGTGAACAGGAAGAAGAGAAAGGGCAGGGAAGAGGGCGGAGGAAGACATGCGCTTATCTTCATCCAATTATCACATTTACACTAATATGGAGAGCTGAAACTAACAAAAACTATATTCGTCGCCTATTTTAGTGGATTAAGTAGCGCAGTCTTTTAAGTGAAATCTCCTGAAAATACCAAGCGCAGAAAACAAACTCGAGATAAACTATGAGAAGACCATACTGTAAACAGCTAATTTAAGAATTGCCTATAGCAAAATATATTCAAAAGAACGTGAAAGTGCTCCTCCACATAAGCTAAACAATTCGCCATATAATATTCGAGAAAATTATCGGCCGAACGTGAATGATGGTCACAGGAAGAATTCCTCAAAATAAAGAGGAATTTCCCTAAAATAGCAAGCTTACGTAGAAGTGTTTATATAAACACGACCAAAGAAACTTGGAAATATTTTTCAGAGCAGCAGGAGGAAAGAAATTGCTCCCGAGAACAGCGAAAGAAGTAGCAATTTCATGCAAGAGCTAAGCACTGTCCGAAAAAAAAATCATTGATGCAAAGCATCAACGATTCCGTAGCCAAACACTGAAAAGGTGTTCAGAAGCTGACTCGAAAGTGCTATAGAATACCTATAGAATCAACAAAAAACCTCCGTTTCATCATCACAAGATAACACATTTATAACTTGAAAGAATAGAAGGAAGAACAGAACCCACCATCCAATGCGAGTAAGGAAGCAACGAATGAATGAGGTAGCTCTGCCAGGGAAAACAGAACGTTGAAATGTCACGTCTCAAGGGAATTTGAATAAAATGGCTGCGCTTAATCACTATTTTTGAGAGATTCCACGGGAGCGGTCGGTCAAATCAAAGAATGGAAATTTATTTACAATTAGGAGCGTGATTAAGAGGACTTGTGTTGTTATTCCGTCGCAACTTACATATTCATCCCCAAAATCCAAGCTATACGTTTGTAGCAGTAGTATAATTGTGAAAAACCTGCCAACAAATGAACCCAACAACCTGAAGGAGAAGAAAAATCCGAATGGCAAGAACAAGAAAGAATTCGTGTAAGTTGACTGACGAGATTGACTGCCGACTCGAGATTCGCTCCGGGGAGGGCGGGAAAGTCCTCGTTCTGAATGTGGAACTCGCTGTTGCTCGTCATAGAGCCGTCGCCGCCACGCATGAGGGTGGCTAAAACGACAGCTGCATACTGGCCAGGTCCGGCCTCTTCCTCCCCGACTTCTTCTTCGCCAGCCATGGTTCAAGAGCACCCGGGGACCCTCGAGGATCGCCACTTACAGATCACAAACATAATCCAGCAAAACCATCAGGAAAGAAAATCCCTCAAATCCAGAATTCAGACTACAAATTTGGAAATTCGGGGTGTAATTCGTATTTTTCACTTGTATATTTACAGTCAAACTTCACAATGGCGATATCGAAATTACGGTCTTCGAATTTGGTCATTCGTTGTAAACTGTCCATTTATTTAGGTTTTCGCTCCTTGCCTTTCCATTATTATTTTTTGCCTAGTTTTTTCCTGTATGTATAAAATATCGCTTGGAAAAGAAAAAAAAAAAGAAATTAAGCGGCAAAGCCATCTGGAAGCTGACCATAATTCGCTCGTTGTTGCAGAGCCGCGGCAGCTGCTGCGCCATCTCTGCCGTAGGGAACGGGAGAATGACGACTGGTGGTGGGCAACGGGGAGAAGCCTGGAGAGGCCGTCCCTGCAAGTGAGACAGCACTCAAGTGGAAGATGCCATGTCTCTTCTGCTCATTACATGCTAAATATCAAGTAATCTTCGTTTATTTGCACCCTGTTATTCTATCAATATTCTATGATCCCTTCTAGAAGTTTGAAGATATTTGCTTTCTTCTCAAACTGTCTTTTCGCTAAAAGTATTCTTTAAAGAATTTGCTGCGAGTGAAACGTTTGCTTACTTCATATCAAGGAGAAACATTTTGAAAAGTTTTTTTCAAAATGTTTCTCCTTGATATTACTAATTCTGAGATAGTATGAATATAAAAGAAAGAAGAAGCTGACCCCGCACGCCCAGTGACGGGAACTCGGATTCGTTTATAATGTTGGCGGCGGCGACAAGCGGCGATGCGCGGGAAGAGGAGAGAGAGTGGAGGGGCGATGATGGCGGATGGCGGAGGAGAAGCTGGTCGGGGAGGGGGTGGAGAGGGAAGGGGTAGGAGGGCTGGTTCAGGGGAGATGATGACGCTGAGGCGAAGCCACTGCTCGAGTCGCACGTGTCCACTATGCTTGTCGGGATAAGACTCGCCACCGAGCTCATAGAGGAGCAAAGGGAGCACTGCCCGACTGTGTCTTTGTGTGCCAGCCACTGACACACCGACCTGACACTCTGCCGGACACTCACTGCTACGTTCCCTGCAATGAGACAGAGAGATAAGTGAGATTGGCCTCTTTCATTGCCAGCGACATCGTGTTTGAGACTGAGAGTGTAATGGCTTAACTTATAGAATTGCTTACTGTATGAGAGATGAAGGACGTCGTTACAGTAAAACCTAGCAATAAATGATGTTGCTAACTGTAGTGGGAACGAGTGAGCGTGGATGGAGTGAGCTCTCTTAGATCCTCGAGCTTGAACTGCTGAGTGGAAGATGGAGACACGAAGATGGCGTTCTCTCGAGTTCTACCGCGACTGCAATCGACTGCTCGCACTAATTTTCATCTGTAATTTAGAACGGACAATAATCTTTGACTTTGGATTTAATTAAAATTGTTAGTAAAATATATTCATCTCACCAACGAAATTTGCGTAATCGGCAGCAACGAATCGGGTCGGCGGCTTTATATTTAATTAAAAGTTGTAAACTGCATCTTACATACATCGAAAACAATATTTAGGCACCGATTCATGGCTATCATTGCTCTAGAACTGTTAATCTTATCCTAAGCGCGTAATAATACATAGAAAGAGACATCACGTGCATGTAGTAAATCATTACGCCAAGGTTAACTGATAGTAGTCAATTGGGGTAAAATGGAAGAGAAGAGAAACGGATGGAAGTGAGAGCCGTGAATCCCCTGAAGGCCTCGGCATCCTCCACGCGGTTCATGATCATCACCAGTCTACAGCCACAGCGAATCCGGATATTCTCTCTTTTTCTCTTTCTCTCTCTTTCTGCGCACGTTTTTCTAGTGGTGCGTGTGTGGTGTACGTCTCTGCTCTCTTCATCTGCTCTCTGATTCTTATGGCTAAGCCTAACTCTCTCATTTTCCATCTACCGTCTGCCTCTCTCCGTCTACACACTCTCTCATCCCAGTTGCCGCTTCCCTCAGCAGCCTCCATCTCGTGTGCTCGCTCTTTCTCTTTCTTTCTCACTGCGTCTGCCTCCTCGACGCGCTGCTCCAACGCGTCGCGGTCTTCCCCGGCCCAAATGCTGTCGGCCCCAGCATGAGGAGAATGCACATCATGCGGGAAATTTGAATCAGAATTAGAGGGAGCAGCCGGCTGGTGCGGCTGTGCGTACGAGTGGCTCTGGTGTGGAAGGGGGCCGAATGTGTACTTTGAAGGGCATGCCATGCCCGCCTCCCTCTCTGGAAAGAGGAACTTCATTTGGAGTGATGGGGGTGGGCTGCCGGATGGATTCCACTTTCCCCCCACTCATCCTGGGTTTTGCACGCTTTCAAGCGAACGAACGGCTTTCTCTCTTTCCGCTATATACAATTTCACTGTTGCTTCTTTGTGTCTCTGCATGCATTGCATGCGCCTGCTCTGCGAGTCGTGGAATGGCATCTTTCTATCACTCCATATTTGTAAAAAATAAAATAAAGATGCGTTTGCTGATGAAAATCGCTTTTCAAAGCAGGTGCCTTTGACACCTTTATAAATTGTTTGTGTATGTACTATAGACGTATTCAACGAGTATATTTGTACACGTACAAAAATAGAATTGTTAGCATTGGCCCACTTGATGAGACTGGCATGTTCACTTCATAGAAGAACGTCCCTCATCTTTCTCCTTCTTGGGAGTCAGAAAAGACCATTTTTATCTTTTTTTTTCAATGACGGCTCCGCTTTTTCGCCATTCTCCGCGAATTCTGCATTTCTCTTTGTAGCAGTTCGAACTCTTTCACGTCATACATACATGCATACGTCTTGGTTTTTGTTCCTTTTCTGTCTGCGTCACTTACTTTCTCATTCTCTCTCGTTCAGAGAGTCACGCTTTCTTGCTATCTCTCATACTCAATCTCTTACTCTCTCTCACTCTCAGCTGTCATTTTCCACTTATTTTATGTCATCTTTTTTGCACGTCTCCAAAGGCCTGCTCGCCTGACTATTTTTCTTTTTCTTTCTTTCCACACGCTTATTTTCTCTTTCCTCTCACTTTCCATCTCTTTCTATCTCTTTCTCTCTCTCTCTCTGGCTCTCTCTCTGTTCTTTCTCTCCCTCTCTCACTTTCTTCCCCTTTCATGTTTTCCATCTCTTCATGTTGCATTCCGCCATTGGAATGAGCGCTTTCCATTCCAACGTGGATTTTCTAGGATCAGTCAGATTATCTCTCGCGTGTTTTCTAATTTGTCTTTGCTCTTCTTCTTTCTCGTCTGCACGTTGTCTCGCCTTCTTGTCGCTACTCCCTTCCGTTTTTCTGATAACAAAAACATTTTATTGCTAGAATATCCTAGTCACAACTTCTAAAGTTAGTAATGTTTTCTGCCCGTTGGATAATTAGCTGTTTCCATGCAAATAAATAAGTCTTTTTTTCTGACAATGAAGTACATATTTACGTTGCTCACTACAAATGTATGCACCTGTAGGCAACCAAGTGATGCAGGGTCTGCATGCTGCACTTTCAAAATTTGAAATTACCCACAGGAGGGCAGGCGGGAACTCCCAAATGTCCCTTGGCAGGGAATCTGATCTTTTCCTTTCTCTTTCTATGTCTATCTCTCTCCCTCTTTGCTTCCCCGTTCCTTTCAGTACCTCTCAATCTCTTCCCCTTGCCCTGTCTTTTTCTCTCCTGCCCAATGCACATTTGCTGCTATTCTCGTGTAAACTACCGACGCATGTCTGATGCAGTTGTTCGGTTCTTTTACCATTCGGTTTGTTCTATTAGGGGAGAGGGATTGCAGAGAGGAGAGAAGATAAAAAATAAGAGGGGAAAAGTTAGACTTTAAAAAGGAGTCATGAGAGAGGGAGAGAGTGAGAAAGTAAGAGAGAGAGAGAGAGAGAGAGAGAGAGAGAGAGAGAGAGAGAGATAGGGAATGAGGGAAATACGGTATTATAAATACGAACGGAATGAGGGAGATGTAATCAGAATAAATGAATCGGAAATGCGAGAAAGAATGCAGTATTTTGGAAAACGAAAGAAAGAGAGAGAGAGAGCCTTTCAAACCGGGAGGGGAGGCGAATAATGCTGGAAAATGATGGACGGGCTGAACGATTGAGCATGCGTTGAAATGAGATTTTCGAAAAAAAAAAAAAAAGGATTGAGTGCATTCTATGCATTTGAGAGAAAGAGGCCGGCTAGGACAGTGGAAGAAAAAGATAAAATAGAATTGTAGATAGAGTGAGAGAAAGATAGAGTTTGAGAGAAAGAGAAAACGATCGAAAGAAGCAAGCAGGGCGCGTGCTCTACGGTTTCCCCTCCAGGTTTGGTAGGCAGAAAAAATAAACATTTCATCAGCTGAAAGCTGACGGAAACCTTCCTCATCTTCGTGTCATGCACGATGACGTTTAGCTTTCATCCTCCTATCTCTGCTTTCTTACTCGCTCTTCCTCATTATTTTTCTTTCTCTCTATCTCGCTCTCGCTCTGCCTCTCTCTCTCTCTCTCTCTCTCTCTCTCTTTCACTCCCTCTCCATTTTCTTCCTCGTATCATTCCCTTTCTCCATATCTCGTTCTCTTCCTTCGTTCTGACCCCTTCTCTCCCTCTTTTGCCATCAACATCTCCAACAATCCCCACAAAAAGGAGGTCTGTCAATCAAGAGGAACTGAGCTGCTCCTTCTTACTTTTACATATCCCTGTTCCGAGCAGGTCTCGTTCTTCTTCATCTCTCACTGCTTCTACTAACGAAGACATGCAATGTGAGCTCAAATTACATTGCTCTCCTTCACTTGCACTACATCCTGATCTCTCCTTTGCCGCTTTCTCTATCCCTCTCTTTCTCTCTTTCTCTCTTTCTCTCCCTCTCTCCCTCTCCTTTCTTCCTTTCTCTATCCTCTCTCTCTCTCTCTCTCACCCTCGTACTATGTTTCTTGTCAAATCAACTGTTGCCACTGAGAAAGGCAGGAGAGGGCATCGAGGAGTCCATCTCCTGAGCGGAATGAAGAAGAAGGCGAATGAGTTTAGATGGCCATGTCAGAGGCTTTATCTAGCAAGTAATCATGTTCTGCTGCGCTCGCTCTCTCTCTCTCTCTCTCAATAACTCATCCTCTTTCTATGTCTCTCTCCTTTTTACTCGTTCTCTCTCTCTCTCACTCTTTTTCAGTTCCTCTCTCCATCTCTATCTTTCTTGTTTCACTTGTCATTCATTCTTCTTCAATGAATTCTCTTTCCATGCCCCTTGTGCCTTCGTGTTTTGACACCTGACTAAACAGACCACATTCGCACGACAAAAGCACCTAGCACAAATTTCCGAGATATGAATCGGGAGAACGTGAGATAATAAATGTGGAAGAGTGATTACTTTTCATTTCTCAAAAGTGATTCCGCGTTCAGACAACGAGAGAGTCAACAATGGATTACATTGAAGAAGAGATTAATGCTGTGCATTGCGGATGGCACCATTCTTTACCGCGGAATTCTTTATCGTTTAATGGGAATGCAGGGATATCGACCCTTTTCCTTTTGTGGGCCTTTTCCCCGCTGGCGGATTTCGTCGCTATTTGTCTCTTACGGTTGCATGAAAAAGCTATGTGGTTCCCTCTTTATCCCTCTCTTTCCCTTATTTCTCTTTTTCTTTTCTCAATGTCGTCATCTCTCCTCTCTATCCCTTCTTTCTCTCTCTCTCTCTCTCTCTCTCTCTCTCTCTCTCGCTCTCTCGCTCTCTCACTGGTTTTCAACGACGACTTTGATTCATTGACTCTACTGACTAATTGTCTCTCAAATCGATTCCCGTTCTGTAATTTTTTACGGTTACTTCTGCCAATGCCTGTTCATCACTCGCCAATTTAATAAAATAACTTTGTCATGACAGTTGGTTTTTTGAAGATTCATTTCAGTAAGGATTGATGTACAGTGAAAAATGTTTAATTTGGGAAATTATAAAAATTCGAAAAAAAGAACGCTCCATAAAAGGCGAAAATCTAGAATTGGACCGTCTGGTGCTGATATTTGCTTTCTTGACAGACCGGAGTTTGTTGTCTGAATTCTGCGAGTAGCGTCTCTTCCGATGCATAATGCATGACCACCAGGATCTGCTGTATGCCCCTCCCCAAGTCTGCTCAAAATAGTTTTCCTTCATCTTTTGGTCATCTCTCTCCATCTCCCTCTATCCCTCTATCTCTCCCTCTTTCTCTCCCTCTCCTCCCCAATTCCACATATTCCCTTGCAGCTGACCACACTTAAAACCACCATGAATGCCACTATTTATTTTAAATCCCTTTACTATCTGCCCCACCCATGTATTTCTCCTCTTTTGATGCTATACAAACAGGAATTCTCCTCTCTCTCTCTCTCTCTCTCTCTCTCTCTCTCGCCCTCGCACTTCCTCTCTCTCTCTCTCAACTTCTCTTTCTTTCTCACTTTCCCTATCTCTATCTATCACAGTGCTCTCCCAACGTTCATAATCCACTTCAAAACACTATGCAATGTCTTTTGACACGTGGACTACGGTCTTTGTTTAAATATTTTGTCTTACATTAAATGAAACTTGATGCATTCCTGCCATTTAAAACATGAATAATTTTCTACATCGCCTTCCTCCTTTTTCATGTAATTTTTCTCAGTCGAACATAATTATACACTTCGCCAGGAAATTAGCGAGTTTCAACAGCGTTTGATAATTCTTCATCATTGCCATATAAAAGAGGGGAGACGTGGGCAAGTTCAACCATTGAGAATCTCTCTTTGTGCCACAACTTTTTGTTTGTCGCCCACTATTGTACATACTATGGGAATATCGCAGTTCCTTCTTGTTCCGCACGTAGATTGTATCGTCTCTTTCTACTGTGTCATTATTTTCTTCCTCTTCTCTGTATCTCTTATCCGATCTCCTATGAGGCTGGCGCTCTCTTCGCTTCACTCAAACTACATACCACGATTGCGTTAAGCCAACCCTCTCGCGCGGAAAATCGACTAACAATATGAACTGTTTGGTTATTCTGTCTCTTTTCTCTTTCTCTATCTCTCTCATTCTCTCGCCCTCTCACCTTCAAATTTTTTTAAACAATATTTCAAGACCAGATCTCTGGAGCTTCGCTCATCATCTGGTCGCTTGGTTAATCTATGGCATGTGCCAATTTATGTTTTGTCATGTATTGTCTGTGCTTCCCACTTGATTATGCAATTTAATTCCTTTCCCTCCCAATCCAATTCTCTACTCCAGTCAAGTCTCTCGACCTCATAACATTATGCGATTTGCTTGAATGTATCTCGTGGAGAGTGGAAGCAGAACCAGCGCGGATTTCTACATGACTCTTGTTGAGCAACGGATTCTAAGGGAGGAAAGTTTCGAGAACATGCCTAAAGTCGTAAAGGGCGATGTATAAGAGAAAGAGAGGGGGAGAGAGAACGAGAGGGAGGGAGATGTATGAGAGAAGGAGAGGGGGAGAGAGAAAGTGAAGGGAGAGAGAAAGAGAGGGGAGAGAGAAAGCGAGGGGAGAGGGAGGGAGAGAACGAAAAAAAAAACAAACGGGCATTGCATATGTATTGGCCCGCTGGGCTTGCTGTCATTATTCATCCGAAAAGCGACATAAAAATTGAACAGATGTGCCATATAAACAAATGCGACTTCTCCTCTTCGAATCAAATGCACTTATCCTTAAGTTATGCGTCGAATCTTTAATCTTACATACCTGGTTTGAAATATTTCAATATGACTTTTAAAAAAAGTTTTTTTTAGTCGCTTAAAAGAACATTTTGTTGTATTGAGGAGTTCCTCGGTTTACTGACCACTTGCATGCAGCCAGAACATTAAGAAGGGCCCTTCCGATTTCAACTTTTTGTTTGCCTTTCCCCCTTACTTTCTCATGCTTAGCTTCTTCGGTCCCGACGGGGAAGCTGACAGGGGAGGGGGGGGGGGGGTTAGTTGGAGACCATGAGTGCTGCTTGCTTCTTCTGTTCGTCCTCCTGTTTATGGCCTTCTCAAAGCGGCTTCACTCTTCTAACCAAGGCAATCTGCTTCTTCAAGGGGTCGCTCTCCTCTCACTTCAATTTCTCTCTTTTCTCACTTCAATACTTCATTAATATCTCAGTGTCCAGAAGGCGATGAAAGAATAAGTCCGTATCTTCGAAGCAGTCGCATGTGGTTGTGGTGTCTCCTTCGATTCCATTCTTGCCATTTGATTTGACTGTTTCTATGGGACCGTCACATTAGATCGATGCGTCTTCATTCACTTTTTTGTTGTTCTTATAGAGAGCGTTGTAAGATGTCGAACTAAAGGAGTTGAGAAAAGGAAAGAAAAACAGATGAGCGAAATAGCGCATGCATTGAAGGAGAGCGCGAGAGATCGAGAGAGTACTGCCTTCTCTTCCTTCCTCTTCTTCTGTTCGACTCCGTGCGATGCTTATTGTTAGAAGCATCGCCACATCGCCGCCCGCACCCGGATGAACTCGATCCGCGTCTCCGCACTCAGGTACGGTAGATAGTAGATCATATTATATTTGTATTAGCCTTCTCAGCCAGGTAATTAATGTGAAAAAAGTGCTCTGTTGTTTTCACGAATGTCCATAGGTCTCTTCTACCTCTGACTCTCTCTTTCTTTCTTTTATCGCCTTCATCAACCAAAACTCGGTCACGTTCCGACTTTTTCTGTCTTCTCTCTCTCTCTTCCGCTCTCGTTCTCACTTCAGACGTCGCATTGGCTTCGCAGTGGTCGGTGTCTTCCTAGTGTGGGCGTTCGCAAATCAGAACACACAGACTTCGCGAGCACTCGAGGCTATGAAGAAGAAGGTCGAGGCAGCCGAGCAGAGTGCAGAGAGCATTCTCATCAAGCTAAAGGGTGCGGGAGGGAGAGAGAGGGAGTGAGAGAAAGAGAGAGAGAGAGATAGAGACAGAGAAGAGAGAGACTGAGAGGGATAGAGAGAGGAAGAGAGAGAGAGAGAAAGAGAGAGGGAGAGAGGGTTGGAGAGAGAGAGCACGACAGATATGGTAGGAGAGTAATGCAACCTTGTTAGTTCGTTAATTATTTATTAAGAGAAACAAACTTTAAAAACTTTAATTATCATTTTTCATTCGTATACATATTACGAGAAGCTTCTTTGTAGTTGTCTACGAGCACAAGCTGAAAGTGACCGAGCTCTACAATCAGTTCAGAAATGCTTCCGAGAGGAAAAACGAAGGTTTCAAAGCTTTTTTCTTCGTCCATTATTGCTCGACTTTAAAACATTCCTTATTCCCGGACTTTTCAGAACTGAAAACGACCATTCGGAAGTGCGAGCTGAATTCGTTATCAATAAAGGTTTATCGCATTTATTTTTTGGTTTATTGAAGAATATTCGTAAATTGTTGTCGTTGTAATTTGATTTTTCTTTGCAAATAAATAAAGAACTGTTCTAGGATCGCTTGACAAAATGCGAGGATGATTTGTCAAAGAGGCCTGCTCTCGTGCCACAGGGAGATGCCAATGCTGAAGATTCTTTATCAGGCAGGATTCTCTCCTAGAAAGTCACTCTACAAGTATCAGCATTTGTACAATCGTGAAATAAAAAGATAGACCGAGGATTAAACAGAGAAAGAAGACTGAAGGATAACGTGTTAGATGGACATATCTTTTTTTAAGAGAACAAAAGAAATATTAATCAAATTGTTAAAAGAGCACAAGTATTTTTTTGGAAATATAATTGTTGCTAAAATCTATTAATTTTTCATACTTTTAAAAGCGATAACGTTGATATTACAGCAGTCGCAAAGCTGCAAGAACGACTGGCGACATTGGAGGTCAGGAATAGCACGTTCTTTGAAGTATATCCTTTTTGCAAGTGATTTTTTTTTATGTTTTTTAAAACATGAACATGAAAATGACTGCAAAGAAAAGTGATAGAAAATTTTCATTCTGTTTTTATTTTTTTATTTTAGGGTCGTGTTCGAGAGGCAACTGCACAGCTTGAGGCTTCCGAGCGGGAAAAGTCTTCTCTCAAAGTCTCATTTTTATTCTCAAATAAATTTAATACATAAGTATACGTACTAGATGAAGTTTCCTGATCTTAATAGTTGCATTGAAATAAAATATTATTTTCCTTTATTCTTGCAGGCACAACTCGAAGAATGCCAACGGCACACCGCTGCCAACGCAGGAGTCAGTTTGAGAATGAGAGAATTGCAGAGTACAAGGGAAGGATCGACATTGAAAGTCTCAAGAAGTTCCTAAGAGATTGACCAAGGATCACTTACATTGGAATTTCTACCAAATACTGCTTATGAATGACGACTGTAGACTTGATAACCTAATAATAGACTGATCGTTTGAAGCGACGGAGTCAGGGTATCTGTTTCTTCGGGTATATTTTTCAATTTAGTAGCTTGACAGAACCGAGAATAAAAATAAGAGAAAGAAAGAGGGAATTAGAGAGAAAAAGAGGGTAGCGTAAAAGTGTACTCCTGGAGAGGAAGACTCATGAACAGTAACTTTGCTGGTAAAGAACACTCGCAGGCAGAGAGGCTGAGGGGTCAGTCGTCGTGTAGAAAGCCGCGTATGGAGAAGGCCAGAGGTCAGTAGAGGTGATCGGGGGCTGGCTGTACACAGAAGCCATCGACGTGGCCAGTGGCAGCTGAAGGAGAGAGAGAGAGAGACAGAGAGAGAGAGAGAGAGAGAGAGAGAGAGACGGAGAGACGAAAGTGATGGAGATTAAGAGAACAACAGACGGAGAGAATCAGGTAGAGATAAATAAAGGATAGCAGAAGACGAACCGGTAGAAATGTGTCTGGCATCTCTGGCTTAATGAATGGGAAGGCATTCGAAGACGCAACCACCGATGACATCGCCGCACTCGACGTGGCCGGAGTCTGAATAATTGATATGCTATCACTGTGAGAGATTGGAAGATTGATTCCTTGACTGACTACGGTAGGCGTGGCAGGGGGAGCAGGAGTGAATGCCGAAGAAGCAGTGCATGGAATGGCAAGGGCGGCAGCAGCAGAGGCTGCGTCTCCGATCGAAGCGAAGGCCGAGCACGGCATCATCTCAATGGAGACATTCTATTGCTGGCGAAGGCGCATTTGCATCAGCTTGAAGGAAGAGTAGTTCAGATATGTACATAAATATGTATATTAACCGACAGCTTGTTTTAAGACATAATATTGTTAAATATAGACGGTGTATATGGTATGGCCACATACCTGAGAGTAGTACTGCAGCTGGAATTGCTGGAGCAGCAACTCATTCATCTGCTGCATCGGCCGCGCTGGACGACGGTTTCGGCTGCAAACAAAAAAAGCTTAAAATTGTAGCCAACTAGACATACTCACCGTTTTGAATTGCCCTCAATCCCGTATTTTCTCTGCCTGATTCTCCCTATCCGCGTACACATATGCACTGTTATAGCAAGTATCCTTGACCGCATGATTGCTGCAGTTTGTAACCTTTTCATGCAAATGATGTCTTGATGCTTTCATTGAGTCTAGCCGCCTTATTCAAACAAAAGAGTTGTTGCGCATGCGAAGTGACGCTGCGGTGGAGATGACATTGTTATCAGGGAAATTTACAGTTTAAGGAGAGAGACAAGAGAAAGGAGGCGTGAGAATTGCTTCTCCCCTCTCTTAATGCATCCAACGAAGCGGATGCTCTAAGTCAGGCTGAGCTGTTATTACGACAAGAGTTGCAAGTTGCATAGAAAGATTCGGGTGGCTTTTCTCTCACTTCAATGACGTCTTCTTCAATATTGAAAGCCGAGAGGGTAGAGATTACTCTCTGCTGTTCAGCAAAGCAGAAAGTGCTGCATGCCCTAGCAAAGTTCATCGCCTCTCTCATGTCCTGAGATCAACTCTCATCATCGCACTATTTGCATTCTTTTATTTTGAGGCACAATAGGGAACTTGATAGCGGTGAGATGCTGAAAGCGCGTCTAAAATATAGTTTATTTTTGTATAATAAGTACAAAAGAAAAAAAAGCAAACGGACTAAATTCTTTGTTTACTGAGAGATGCATTCTGTTAGAATGATGTATTGCCTTTGAAAATAGAGTGAGTGAACTTGTTGATGTGTACTTAAAAGAACATAGCTGACCGCCGCTTAAAGTTCCCGTTGTCGAACATATTGGCCGTGTCGGGTGCGAGAGTCCAGAAATTGCCTTTGCGATCGGAGGCAGGACCGAGGCCGTCACGAGCCTTCAATAACATACTTCCTACTGTAGTATAAAAATAGCCAAGGATGTTATTGCACGTTTGAATTTTATAGGAATTCTATAGAAGGCCATTTCTTGCACTGCATAAAAGCAGTGAATGAAGGGATTACACAACAGAGAAAAGAAAAAAATTCCCACGAGCAAACTTTAATAATTTATGTAGTAGTGGTTGCAGACTTTTTTCCGCAGGCGATGCATAAGTTCTGCTCTTTCTGACCAAATTGTGCTTCATACCTTACGGGGTACTGTAATTCGTCTATAAGATAGAGCACCTTCTTGATGAAACAGTCGTTTAGCGAGAGATTATGCCGAATAGAGTTCTGCCAGCCTTGTTTTCTCTTCGCGTCCGCATTCGCGTAGTAGGGAAACCGATTTTCGATGAACTGAAATTTGAATTTAAATCCATCCGTTCATCTGATTCTGATAGTATTAAAGAGTTAACATCTAGAGCATCTTATTCGATAAAGCTAAAAAGATGCGATAGAAGTGAGTAAGAGAGAGAGAGAGAGAGAGAGAGAGAGAGAGAGAGAGAGAGAAGAGAGAGAGAGAGAGGGAGAGAGAGAGACAGAAGAGGAAAAGTGGAGTCAATGAAGAAGGGAGCGATTGAGACAGAGAAGGGACAGGCGACACCACAATGAGGGATGACTCAGAGGCAGACCTTCTTGTGCTGCAAGGGAGAAGAGTGAGAGTATATGAGAAGAGGGAGGAAGAGAAAGAAGACATGACTATCCTACCCGTCTGCTTCATGTCACAGGCCATGATCAACTGATTCCATTTCTCTCTCTCTGTCCTCTCTCTTTCTGTCATACCGTAATCAATATTGTATACTGTAAAGGGAAGAGGAAGGGTGGTGGGTGTCCTTAATGGAAGGTAAATTCTGAAGTGCAAGTGGTAGAAAGAAGTCTGGCGCCATGGATCCTTCCAAAGGGCAAAGTGGAAGCTGACTTGGCCGTACTGTCCACGTTTATCCAGAGCGGACAAGACGTAAAGGATACGAGATTGCGAGAGATAGGGCGAAAGTTGGAGAGGAAATCAGAGAGAGAGAACGATAGAGAAAGAGTGTGTATGTGTGCGAGAGAGAGAGAGAAATGGAGAGCGAGAGATCCCCAGATGAATACTAGTCTAAGCAGCAACTGGAGTGCGTGACTGGAAGACATCATCTCTATAGATCAGGCTATGATAAGAGAAACAGATTGGTGGACGAGGAAGACGTGTAGGAGATGATAACTAGGATGAAGATAGGACGTTGAATGCAGATTGCAGCAGAGAACGGGGTTGACATGTATGCTAGTAATTTATACTCTCTGCATATTTATGCATATTTCTTTATATTATGCATGGACTCCTGGGCGCACCTTGTAAATCTGTGAGAGCGTGAGCTTCTTGTCGGGTGTCTCCGAGATGGCCATGGCGATGAGAGCCACGTACGAGTAGGGCGGCTTCTCGTGGTCGGCCGAAGAGGACGACGACACTCTCTTCGCCTCTAAACTCATCGACGCCGCGGCCGACGAGTCGGGCGCCAAGGATCCTGGCGCCAGAGAAGTTGGCGGAGGCGCCAGCAGAACGCCCGCGGCAGCGAGTGAGAGTTGGTCGGAGAGCGAGGAAGACGATGCGATGGTCATTGGTGGAGGCATTCCGAGGGTCAGCGAGGGATCGGAACTGGAGAAGGAGTCAAGTCAATTATTAGATTATTAAGATTTTCAAATTAATTATTAGATTAATTGTTGCTGTTAAATAAAGAGTAGCTTGACAAGAAATATAATCATAAGTGTCAGAAAGAAGAAGAGCACAAGAGAAAAAGAGTTAAAGGTGCTCTGAATAATCTCTGCCCCTTCAACTATTCATAGACGCTATTGAAATGATCTTCTTAGATACACCATGAATAAACATGAGTTTTATAGGATTAGACGGTGCAGAATTCGCTCCCTCGCCCTTTTTCGCAGAACTTTCTGTACTTTAGAATTTGTTCAACTCATTTACTAAAGTCATTGCAAAAATATCTACGAATTCAACCTAAAAATATGAAAATATTTTGGAATTCTAAAACAGCCTCTCAGAAGGCTACGACATTGACCTGTGATATCGTATAAACCTTGGGGAACCCGATAGGGGCGGAGCTTAAATTGAACGAGATGATTTTATGAATTTCCTCTCCCCAGTGATATCACAATTCAAAAGATAACTTTATCCCCTTCACATCACTCAGAAACATATCCCTTGTCTACTAACTATTCTATAATATTGTGACACAAAAGGCGAAAGAATGTATTCATACAGACTACATATTTTTCCTCTTTTCTTATCCAAAAGCCCTTGGTGCATTTGGTTTCTTGTAAATACGCAGTGTATATATACCAAAGATAACTTTTTCTTCATGAATAGGCCAACAATCAGATGCAGAATCAACACTTTCATGTGAAGTTTTCAATCTTATCCGTAAATAAATACACATTTTCTCTACTTTGACGTCTATTTTCCCAGTTGCGCATTTCCATTCTAACCTGAGAACAAAATTTTATTTTTGTTCTCCCATCCTACGCAATCGCTCGCTCCTTTCCTCCTCTCATATTTTCGCGCTTTATCTTTAGTCTCTATTTTCAATGTAAATGATCCACAAAATCAAGCAAGTGTATATTTCATGTTTACGGAACCGGAAAGAAGCAACAGAAGAGCGGAAAGAACAACAAACCCCTTAGCATCATTCAGCTCTTTTGAATCTCTCTGAGTATATTTTGTAAACGTACCAAGAGAGCCCGTCAAAGCATAAAAGGGAGAAGTGGTAGAAGAGAAGGAAAACAACCAACTAACAACATGCTTAATCAGTCATCTCCGTGTAAGAGAATGGGAAATGTCGAGAGAGAGAGAGAGAGAGAGAGAGAAAGAGGCGGAGAGATAGAAGAGTACGCAATGAAAGGCATATTACGATAAGTTAAAGAGTATGGAAAATAAAAGGAATAGGATATCGAATATCTCTTTGAATTGTCAAACAACAAACGTGCCTGAGGGCGAAGCTGAGATTCAAGTTAAATCCTCCGCCATTTGATGACGGAGCCGATGCTGTTGAAGCGAAAGACATCTTCAGTAGAAGGGTGAAGAAGGGTGAAGCTGGTGCAGGAGGAGGCAATGAGAAGGAGGAAAGAAGAAACCAATTGAGAGAGAGGCAGAGAGAGAGAGAGGGAGAGAAGGGAAACACTCTCTGCCTCTCCTTTTTCTGCACTCTTTTCCCTCTCGTCCCTTCTTCACTCTTTCGCTGTGCCTGCCAGTGCTGACTCTGTCGAGAATGTCTTGCCTTTCTCTCTTCTACTCTCTTTCTCGTCCTCTCTACATCTCTCTTATCTTTTTATCTTTCTCTCTTCTACTCTCTTTCTCGCTCCCTCTACATCTCTCTTATCTTTCTCCCCTATCTCTATCTCTCGCTCTCCTTCCTCTCTTCTCTCTCTTCAATAGTCTCCACACTGTCGATGACGTGTTCCCGAAGGCGACAGGGAGAGAGCAAATTCATGTCGTCCCCATCTGACTTTCTGTAAGACGCGAGACGAAGAAACATTCCATTCCCCCACTTTCTCTCTACTCTCTCTCTCTCTCTCTCTCTCTCTCTCTCTCTCTCTCTCTCTCTCTCTCTCTCTCTCTCTCTCTCTCTCTCTCTCTCTCTTTCTCTATCTCATTCCTCCCTCCTCCCTCTCACCCTGCCCCCCTACTTCTCTCTTCCCTTTATCATTGCTTCCCTGCCGTTTTCAGTGCTTTGTTCCTTGGCGACTACGGTATCATTGAATGGTCTCGAAGAGTCGAGTCTTCATTCGCTGTTTCAAGCAAATTATTTAATTAATTCACACGTATCGTAGAATGAAAGAGAGTATAAACTGGAAGGAACAGTTCGCCATCTTCTGATCTGGAAAACCTTGCCTCTCTCGTCAACCTTTTCCTTCCATTGATTAACTCGTGTCTCTGCTTGGTCATAGAGGGAAGGCCGACCTAGTGCTGCTCCCGCTGCCTTCCTCTTGGTACTAACAATTCCGCCGATCTCCTTTGCCATGAACGTAGGACCAGTCGCGAAGTCAATCTGTTTCTTAATGAAATGGAGTATTATGGTATGCTTCTTTTTAAAGACGGCGACCATCGAGGCCCTTGCATTGTTTTCGCTTGTTATTTTCATGCGCTGGGTTTATGCGGAAAAATAGCTCGCAAGAGAGGATGAAGGTTCCCATTCTTAGGGGGGAAATTTGAATCCGCTGTTTTTTTTCGGTGATCGCCCTCCTTTAAGTGCATATTTACTTAAAATATCCCTTTTTTTTATTTAGCCAAAAAATTGAATTTAGGTGGCGCCGAAGCCGTACTATGTCAAGAACGACTCCGTGCATTTTGAGCGGAGTCATCGAGCGGGAGCAAAGTCAGTCTTCTTTTTCCAGGATTTGTTTTGAGAAGTTCACTACCCACGCGGCCACTGCGCAAGTCCCTTCAGGCCAGACGGACAACAGAAAGGAAGATAATAATAAGTGCTCAAATAAAGAAGTTGCATTCCCATGATTCAGACTCGAATTCGCGCGAGATGAAGCGGTCGGAGATGAGCCGCTCAAGGACGTACAGCTTCTGCGGGGAGCGGATCTCGTGAAGAAGCTGGCGGAGAGGAATGCGGAGAGGGCGCGAGAGAATGACGAGGGAGATGTTCATCCGGCAGAGAGGAAGGAGCAAGGTCAGTGGAGAGATTATTCAAGGGCTCTTTTATATGTAAGTACCAACCACGATATAATTTCATATCGGAACAATCCCAATCTCATTTTAAATATTTTTCTATCTACAAGATATACTCAGAGTTTTTGCCTAGAATTCATGAACTTATGTACTTGTTTACCGTGAACATCATTCCATCGAGTTGTTCTAGATGAATACGTGGCTGAGCAGCCAGACAAGGATGAAAAGGACTACAGGGAGGCATGAGCAGCCTCTGCTCCTTCCGATCATAACACATTTGGCCGCCAGATTACGGAGACTGCTACAAGATGAATTTTGGTCTCTCCTGTTCAGTATTTCTTTCTCGAGCGAAGCCCCACTCCCCATCCTCTTTAAAAGTATTTGAAGATTTGAAAGAAGCGGGTTTGATCCGTGACCATTACTCGAATATGCATACTTCTTGTCTGATGCTTCATTCTCTTTGACGAGTATGTCTCTCGAAAATGACTTGGCGCTGCAAGATTGCCTACGAAATGTATCACTTCGCGTTCCATGTCCTGCCACTTCAATGCCTCTCTGTCTTTTTAATAATAAGAGTGGCGTTTGCATATGAACTCTATGTAACTCATTACAATTCTGTTAGTTCGTTTATGGCTTACACATTTAGTAAGCACAACGTTTAGTCATACAAATCGGGCATAAATGAGCGTTTTTTCCTTCTTCAAAATATCCGTGATATGGTAACTGACGCATTTTGTTTGATTATTTTGTTTTCTTTGTGATAAACAGTGAAATATGTACATATATGTATGTTCCCTTCACAATGAGTTCACTCAAAATACAATGGACGCGGATTACTCCTTTAATTTAAACATTGTATCATATGAATACATGTAGTGTATGGGAGTTGTTTACAACTATAGACTCGATCAACTATGGAAAATAAGAGTCCACGAGGACTTGAGAAGTGAATTGAGAGAATGAAAGCTCTTTTTTAAAGAGCGAATGCACTTGCAATAACAATATTACGAAACATAATTACAAATTTGCACTCAATACGTGGAACTTAAGCTCGAATGGCGTATTCAGATGAAGATGTCTCAGCATTTCATTGGCAGCTACATTTCATTCCTCGTCATTCATACGAGCTACAGCAACAACGAGTGGTCGACTCCAATTCGACAGAGAAGAAACCAAGAATGCAGAAGACTCCCGCTAAGACTCCAACAGTTCGTTCTTTAGTTGTTTTGCAAAAGATGCTGTAACTATTCAACATATTTACTTCCAGACTGCGCCAGCGAAGAGCGTGGGAGCGTGAGACTTTTAGTTTCCTTTAGGGAATAAAAACATTTCACCATGAGCCTGAGAAAATTCTGAAATAAACTTCATTGAATTATATCGTATGCAAAATTTGTACCAAACACTACATGTAATTTAGTAGAAAGTACCCAAGATAGTTGTATTATTTGAGAATTCAACATCTTTTAAGCGCATGATTTTTCAGTGCGCCATCGGCTGGCGCGGCGCCGAAGGGCGCGAGCGTCGCTGCGGTGGCGCCGCTCTCTGGAGAAAGCGCCGCTGCCGTCGATCGGATCGAGAAGTACTCGGTTCGTAGCAAAAGAAGAAGAATAAAAGTGCTAAATTTCCTCGTGCTTCACCGCAGAAGACAGTGATGGCACTGAACCAGTGTCTGCTGCTGATGATGCAGCCATCCAACGAGTGTCCACCCATCGACTCCAACCAAGAGGCGAGCCAGCACTTCAAAGGCCTTCTTAGCCTTTTCCTTCTGAGATCAAAGTCAAGCTTCAAGATTCCAAAGATAAAAGAGAGATGCAAGCAGACCTCTCCGTTGAGATTGTGCCGCATTCTGCTGATATAGCAAAACGTTGAGCTATGGTGAAATTGTAATTCTGAAATGTGTTTGAGTGCGGCGACACGAACGCGAAGTCCGCGCCCCTCGCCGTGATTCGGGCTCTGGCTGGTCTGACCGAGCAGTGGGACAAGCGACCGGAGGTCGCCTTTCTGCTTATAGTGTCTGTGTGTTCAGAGAAGAAACTGACAAATATCTAACGTGCGTTTCTTCTGTGAAAACCCCCTGTTTGGCAGCTGCTGAAGTACGCCGAAGTCGGCCTCCCTGCCTTCGACAAATCTACACGCGAATTTCAAGAGGACGGACGACAGGTCAAGACATTCCACATAATACAACTAAACATCCAAATGAACATTTAGGCGCTCCAGAACATGCGCAGCTTCATCACCGTCGATCTCCGCGAGGTGCTTTGTTTGTGATTCTCTGAAACGGGAACTCGAAAGATTAGCTCCTCATTACAGCGCATAAGAAACACTCTTTCTCATTTTACAGTACCGCAAGAACCACTCAGCGCTGATGGCGGCGCATGCGAAGACAGAAAAATCACGAAATGAATGCAAGGTTTCCGGTGTGGCAGATAGTGTCGTCTATTGTACGAGAGATCTTCTTCTTTTAGTCCGCGGGTGGAGACGAGAAGAAGAAACTCGAGGCGGCCGTTGCGGCCAACGAGAAAGTCTTCAAGGGAATCTCTGAAAAGGTCAGAGTCGGTTACTTCAAGCAATTCTAACATATATGTATTGTTTCAATTGGAGTTCATGTTTGGAGTATCCTTATCATTCCACTTCAGATCACGGCGTTCGACAAGTCCTTGGCCAAGGCCCGCGAGCTCCACTTTGGGGTTCAGATTACGACTGTTTGCATTATTTTGAGTACTACATAATTTGCAGGACCTCTGGAACTTCACGAAGGTACTCGAGCGTTACCACAGCAAGTCAGTGGAGACTCTTCAGCAGCTGTTCCCCGAAGGCGCCAAGAATAGGAAGTCGACGTAGACCTCTTCTGTCTCCCTTCATCATTCTTCCATGTCCAGCCTCCACTTCATTCCTCCTCATTCTCATTCTTTTTTCAGATAAAGCGGATTTTTTACACAAAATGTTTTATAAAGGCAATCGAGGCAATTTTAAAAAGGTCTTGAGGTTTATTGATGTGTCACACGTTAGTTGAGTGAAATTTGCAGGAAAGTATATGGAGAAAAAATTAGGAAACTGCAGACGATAATCCAAAAGAGAACGGAGTACAAAGCAAACAGATCTACTACTAAACGTCTGCAACTGCCGAAATGATGGGATTGATGTGTGCTCGATTGATCATACTCATGTTTATAATTTTTTATTAGAAAAAAAATCCCCCATAAAAATAAACTTTTCAATAGGTTGCGTTGAATTGTGTGAAACGGCCTTTTGCCCGTTTCATGAGATCAAAATGCTGAACGATTTGTAATTAGAAGACTGTGAGAGAAATGCAGGATATTTTGAGTAGAAAGACAAGCAAGACTCCATGATGGCGCGTTATCAACAAGCTTAATGTCCAGCTGGTGAATTCCGCGTCCTTATCTGCTTATCACTCTTCCCTTTACTTCTCTCGCTTTCGACTCTCGCACCTCTCGTTCTTCCATGCTATATCTCTCTATCTCTCTCTTCCTATCTTCTGTTTCATTTTACTAATTCTCCCACCCTTTCCTTTCATTTTCTCTCCATCTGGCCTGTCATTCGTTTTCCACTGATCACAATTGTGGTTTCTCAGTAAATGCGGTCCAGAGTGAAAAAATTCACAGTAAATTTTTCAGAGATTCTTCAAAAAAGTGTTAATTTTCTTTGATAATTTGATTTTCTTCTAGCGAGACGGGTGAATACTCATAAAGTGAAAATGGAATTTATTGCATTAAATCATTCTACTTCTCTCTTTCTTCTCGCTAATTAACATAAATATAGTAAATAAAGTATGCAAGTACTCGAAAGTCGATGCAGGATGGCGAAGGAGGCGGTGGTAGACAAGATAAAGACGCGCATCGCCATCAAGGAAGAACTCTACCGCGAATTGCTCGCAGAACTCGGCGCGACCTTTTTGCTTGTGGTTGGTCTTAGAGAAAGAAGAAAATAGAGTATCCTCTTGTTTTCAAGTATTAAATGGTTTAAAGAATATTTGAATAATAGCCATGCAAAGGTAAAAGAGACGAGTCTCTCGGTCTAGTTTATCGGCTGCTGCAACAGCGTCCAGTTCGTGCTCTCCAGACAAGCACTCAACACGTGGATCCAGGTTGGCTCTTCATCTCACCCTGAGAAATCCTCATTATTCATTCTATTCAGGTTAATCTCGGATGGGGCTTTGCAATTACCTTCAGTGCATACACCGCGGCTCGCACATCTGGTGAGTGTTCTCTTTTTTTATTGATTAAAACAGCAAGAAGAAGTAAGGCGGGAAATTGAAACTACTTGCAGGCGCTCACATGAACCCGGCCGTGTCGATGCTGCTGTTCTGCTTCGGCCGCCTTCCCCTGAAGAAGCTCGTTCTCTACTCCCTCGCCCAGACCATCGGTGCCTTCTTCGGAGCTGCCGCCACTTACTTCTTCTACCAACGTCATTCTTTTTCCTTCTTTCCTTCCGCCTCAAGTTATTTGTCTTATTTGCTCTTTGGCATAATTAGTATAACTAATATATCATTTTAATTGATAAAGAACGGTGTGAATTCAGCTCTCTTCGATCACTTTGACGGAGGCGTCCGCGAGATTGCGGGAGTGAATGGCACGGCGGGCATCTTCGCCTCTTACCCTGGACCGCATCTCGGCTTCTGGGGACCGTACGTCGACCAGGTGAGGAGCAGTGGACTTTATGTGTTTTATAAGAAGGGGAAGGTTAGCGAAGTGTTACATGCATTGATTAAGGATAAGAAATGCGAAATACTTGAAGATTGTTGGCACGGGAATGCTCTGTTTCTTCATCTGCCTCATCGTCGACGAAAAGAATGAGATTCCGCAGGTTAGAATCTTCCGGATGGCTTTAATATTTGTTCAGATTTTCTAGCAGCTAACGATAAGCTTTTCTGCCATATCTCCTTGTTTCATGCGTTCACTTTCTGTTTATCAAGAAGAATGTGACCGCTTTATGCTTTCAAGGGAAGCTTTTCGCTAAACTCTCTTGCTGAAGTCCACTCCTATCAAATGATTCTATGTATAAGCATTATCTTGGTTCGGCTGCACCGCACAATCTCTCTCTCACTCTCTCTCTCTCGTCGTCTCGGTCTCTCTGGTTCTTCTGTCTCTCGCTTTCTCTCTCGGTTTCTTTCTCGATTACGCTTTGAACAGCTTCACAGTTCCTTAAAACATTCTTCTCTTCTCTTACCTTAGTCATATAATTCCCTGGATGGCGCTTTGTCTCTCACCGTCAGCTATAGTTTTGTCAAAGTTTATCACCAAATATGCAGTTGCGGAGGCACGTGCTTTCATTTAAGATTAGAGAGCCCCATAAATGTTCACATATACATACATACATAGTAAACTAAACAATCCGCAAAATAGAAAGTTATATTATTAATGTTATGATAAATATTTCAATAAAAAAATGTTCAAAATTAGTAAACGATAAGGGATTGAGGAGAGAGAACTCTGAGGAGAGGGAAACGATTGACGTAATCTCTTGAATGTCCCTCCTCGCAGCACATTGCCCCTGTGCTGATCGGAGCAGTTGTGATGATGATCGGAATGTCCTTCGGTGCGAACCTCGGCTACCCGATCAACCCGGCCCGTGACCTCGGACCACGACTCTTCTCCGTCTTCGTCTACGGAGCGGGCGTGTTCGAGTAGGCACATCAACTTGTCTTTTGAGGAAAACTTAGCTTTTGGTACTCAAAGTATAAGACTTAAAGGACCCAAAAACTCACTTTTGATTTCGCGCCTTTTCGCCGAACCATGAGACAAATTAAAGAGACTTATGCTAACACGAATACAATAGTGAGATAAATAGAAATACTAAATACTTTAGTCACCCGTACCCGTACTACTGGCTGGCGCCCATCATCGGCCCCCTGCTTGGCGCGCCGTTGGCTGGGTGGATTTATCAGGTTGAGTCCTGTCAAAGAATGCCCTTAAGGGTGAAGGAGAACTAGTTCTGGCGAAGCGGCTGTGGCTTCGCGACTATTTACATAAATCGACGACTCTGTAATGTGAAACTTCTTATTGGCACAACGAAATGCCTCCCCTATTTCTCTAATTAAACAATTCTTGGTTTATTGAGCTTTTGATTTACTACTGTTTTTCTTAGATCTAGTTGTAAATATGAATTTCCATTGGCTTATAATAATGCAGGTGATATTCGGTGCCCACCTGCCGGATCCACGGCCGATCTACCGGATGGTCGACGCCAAAGACATCAAAGTGATCTCGCAATGAGCTCAAAGGCTCTATATTTGAATCGAACGAATTCGTATACTTTCATTGTCATACTGCTAGACTATTCATTGTAGAGTCGAATGCAACCTCAACCTTCTTGTTCATTTTTACCTTCTTTCAATGCTTTTGGTATTTCATAGTCTTCAGGATTGGAATAAATTTTTTTCATATCGTGATGTAGTTTCATATCTCCCTGTAAAACATTTCCATTTCTTCTCGTGGTTCATGTAAGAAAAGGGTTTAAAGATTCTATATTGTATGTTTCTATTTGAAAAATAAAGTTCAACGGGAGCATTAGAATAGAATGGAGATTGCAAAGAAATGCGAGAAAACTCAAATGGAGAAAACATAATAAATCGGCCACTTCCTTCTTCTTCTCTTTCAACAAAGAAGCGACAGCAAACAAAACATATAAAGCCTTCTAAATTAGGAAATTGTGGAAATAGATAACTAGAAGTAATATCACATGTTTGCACATCCTTGCTCTCCTAGAAGTTTAAGTTTGTTCGAGCTGTTCCTTATATGTATGTTCTAATTCCTACTTCCTCTTTACCTTCTTACACAATGGATATCTATGCACACAGTCGTCTTCTCTCTTCAAAGAGCAAGGAATCATTGTCGTTTCCTGGTGTAATTTAGAGACTAGTCGTAACAAATGTCTCAACTGAAAGTGGCACCGAACTTTGAGGTTTCCCTCAAGGATACCCTACAATTCGGCCATTACTAAAATCACCTGTTAATTAAGATGATTGTATAGGATTCTTAATCTTTAACTGTTCCCCATCATCGGAATTTTTTAACCCGGGCCAGCAAACGTTCTGCTGATGTTGCGAAATAAGTGAAATCTTGATGTACCTTTTCTTATTAATGATACGAAGTTGGAGATGTCTTCATAGGACAATATACAGACGATTTCATTGTGAGCAATCTTTTAGAAGCCGATAAAGCTCTCGGGGGTTTCCAGCTTCAGAATAACCTCATTTCACAGCAAGAAGCCCCAAGCAAGCCTGTCGAATTGCTTCCGTTCCGTGTTCACCTGTCTACCTTTTTTTGGAGCTTCCCTTTCGTCCCCCATCGCCCTCTCTCATTGTCCCTCCTTTTCTCTCACTCTCTCTCACTCTCTCTATATTTCTCTCTATTTCACTCACTCTCTCTCTCTCTCTCCCCACATCAATTCAGCCTGCAACGGCAGCTGGAATAGCATGGAATGCACAAGTCTTATTTAGAATTCAGTTGTCACACCCCTTCTTGGCCTTCTCCACACATCTCCTACTGTTTCGCTCTCTTCAATCATATTTGTCAGTCTCTCCTAGCCCTTCTCGTCAGGGCTTCCCCAGTGGAATTCGCCCTCGTGAGCGGAACAATTGTTTTGATCATTCTCGGTCTCTTTCAATTAGTTTTCTCGTTAGAAAAATGGTGCTTCAAACATTCACACGTGTTGAAGTGTGTCAAAAAGTTCAGCATCACTGAATATTTCTTAGAACTCCTCTGTTGACGAAAAGCAGCATTCTGTTTTCCTCTCCATATTTTCCTTGGGCGGACTTGCATCATGTTCATGACGAAACTTGATGATGCGGAATGCTTCCCGAAGTCATGGCGCTTTCACATTCGCTCAGTCGCTCTCTCGCCTTCATTCACCTTATTTTGGATGTTTGTCAAACTGTCTGATCATCACTGGCACTAACCAGTTCAATGCGTAGCTTCATTTCGAAGGGAGCTTCATAGCTCATTACTAGTGTTCTATGTTTACTGGCGGGATTAAGTAGGGATCTAATTCATTTCTCTCTCTCTCTCTCTCGCTCTCTCTGTCTGTGTCTGTCCCTACTTCAACATATGTATGTATCTCTCTGTCTCACTCTCTCGCTGTCATTCATTCTGCACGCTTCCTACGAAAAGCACGCTGAAAGGCATCGATGATGCAAGCTGTGGAGAGCGCCTTGAGAAGGCTCGAGTCTAGAAAAAGCGTGCGAATCAAAGAGAACGTGAGAAAGCGCGTGCAGAGAGATGCAGGGAGAGTGCGAAGCAAAAAGAAAAAAACGTCTGCCAGCGGCCATGACGAAAGGGCGTGGGGCAACTGAGGCCGAAATAGACAAGGAAGAGGATACAAAGAACGATGAGGAGAGAGATGAGAGATAAAGAGATTTCGAGGAAGCGGCAGAGAAGGAGCAATGCATTGCCTCACTTCTTCAAAGTCCATCTGTTCGTCGGCTTCATATTCTTAGCTGATTTCAAGTCTCATCTCTACTTATCTCGTTCTATCCTTTGCATACTTCTTTCCTAGCCTTATTTACGCTTTCCTTCTCTCCTCAGTTCACGATCTCTCTCTTGGCATTCTGCATGGAATCGACAAAATCCCTATCTCTTGCGTTCTCCCTTTCTTCAGTAGTTGTCACCCATATTCTTTCCACTCTCCTTACTTCTGCGCTGTCTTTATCTGGCTGGCCGCGTGGCTCCCCCCACTCATTTTCGCTAGCTCTGCTTCATCTCTCACTCTCCCACTCTCTCTTCTCTCACTCACTCTCCCCGCTCTTCCTCATGAACGTGCCTGAGGCCAAGTAGTCACATGCATTTCAATTCCAAGTGGCCAGCCAATATAGAAAATTCGATTCAATACACTGGATTTCACTCCTTTTAGCTTTCCTTAACTCTCCCTCTCCATGTTCATTTGCATCCCTGCAGTCATATTCCTTTGTGGTGTCAATACATAGCTGAGCGTTAATTTTCAAGAAGTCTTCTGTTTCAGCTTCTGGTTTCTTTCCGGAGTCTTCTTTCCGATGCTAATCTTTTTTTTCTTTTTCTATATCCATCTTTCTCCGGCTTATCCTTTCTCTCCGGATTTTCCTTGTCGTGTCTCTTTGCCAGTGGCAATCGCAGCGTCCAATCAACTGCAACTGCAGCTTATCTGCATGTTTTTCAATATTGAGTAGACTATCATCAAAAGGAAAAAGAAGGAAGTTAATGTCTTGAATATGAAACAAAGAGAGGATGAATTTGGGACATAATTTAAATGACATATATGTAGAGAAATCGAGAAGAAATTCGTATTCTTTCCGTGGAATGCCCTGAAGCGTATGCTGTTCTCTGCCTCGTCTGAAGCTATCCTTTCGCTTTCCAGTCACGCTTCGTGCGTCTAACTGTGTTCCCTGAAAGATTGTCCCGAATCCTTGGAAACATAGCACAACGAGGAAAATGTTCCTTCCATCTGAGGGAGAGAGGAAGAAATTGGCATCTGTGGGAAGAGGAAAAGAGTTAGGATAAGCGTGAGAGAAATCAGTTAGATAGTGGAGGAGTAAGGAGAGGATAGAGTGCGAGAAATTGTACGAAGAATGTGGTTTCTTTTTCGGACGTGCCTAGAAATACCGGGTCTTTCCTTGTTTTCACTGGAGTCTCGTAGCTTTTACTCTGCACGATGTGTGAACTTTCTTTCCAGCAGAGAAAAGTATGATCACAACTCCTCGGAAAAGAACAAAGAGATACAAAGAAAGAGAGGGATATGCAGAGAGAAAGTGAGAGAGAGAGAGAAAGGTGGAGTGCAGGATATTTTTATATGTATGTAAGTGCCAATTGAGTTCTTTATCTTTCCATCTCTCATTCTTCATGCAATGGACAATACCAACCTCACCTACTCTTCCTCTCTCTCCTTTATTCACATCTCTAATCATTCTCATTTTCTTCTCCCTCGTCGTTTCCATCATCTTCTTTCTCATAAACAACTCTGTGCCCCAGCGATTCTTGCTCTGCTGCCCCTGGCATTGCTATCAATCACATCTCTCTCCTCTCACTCAATCGCCACTTCTCTCCTGCGTTGCCTGCCTTCATTGAATCAACTGCTTCCACTTTCAATTTGACTTCGATCAAAGAAGAATGATAAACAAACCGATCAAATACCAATAGCAAGTCGAATCCATCTTCTATCTGAATATATTTGAGTATTAACCCTGTGATTAATTCCCAAATTTTTTTTCTGTTTCCCTGGTGGTATGAATAATGGGACTCACACTGGCATAATAATATAGTTGTATATTATTATTTTCCGCTTGACCGATCATATCCTTTCTTCTCTTCTTACTCTGCAAGAAGCTGAGCAGTTGTCGCCTCGCCACTAAATTCCCGGAGCACACTTCCGCGATAGAACGCTCAAACATCACAGCCATGCGAATCACTCGGCTTTTTTCACTCAATTATGTAGCTCTCGCACCCTCTCGGCAACCCAACTCTTCTCCCCATGGCGAAAGATGTTACAAAAGACTAGAGTTGCTCGCTTCTATTTATAATCATACATGCTTGCATATGCACGAATGTTCGGAAAAAGGACACTAAATCAAAAGCTTAATTTCATTCTTCCTGCGCGTACGTTTCCGCAGCAACGGCTGAAGAGCCCGTGCGAACGAGGGAGAAACCACCAACTTATTAGACATGTCTTGACTTAGATATTCGATCTCTTCCAACAATAGTTCGATATCTTACAGATCTGACCATGAGTGGATAGTGCTTGAGGAGATATTTAGCTATGTTATTTCTCTTTTGTAATCAATACACTTTTAAGGCAAATGACCAATTTAGCTTCCCTCTTGCTTGGTCAAAATGGTTTGCTCACAATCAGTTGGGATTTGGAAGATCTGTAAATGTTTGCTCGGATCATTGATGTGTGATTCGTGGAGTTAGAGGCGTTGTTTCGACTCGTTCCTATGGCTCCAGTTGCCGTTCTCGCTCTCTTTCTTTGCACTCACTTTGTCTTACAAAATCTTTGGTAAGGCAGAGAACGCCTTCCGGAGGATGTTGTGGATTGTCCCTCGCCTTTCTCGTTCCGCCTCTGCATCCTTCCAAATTATTTTTAGTTCTCGCAGCGATTTCATTTCTTCTATCGAACTTAATGCGAGAATGTGGTATCATTCGATTTTTGCCTTCATGTTTGCTACATTTATTACGTTTCTCTTTGCTCGATGTAATGGCAATATTTCCGTATTGGTAAAGATCTCTATTTTTCCTTCTACATTTTTGGAATGCCCCTTTCTCTCTATCTCTCTCTCTCTCTCTTTCTCTCTACAGGATGACTCTCTCCACCCCCTCCCCTCTGGATCGTCTCCGTGATCGCATCCACAGTCGCAATCCCCTCCTCACAAATCTTCTTTCCGAGTTCTACGGCACAACTCTTCTCATTGTACATGATTTTGAAGTTTAATCTGATCGAAGTGAATAATAAACAATTGTTCAGTTCATCGGAATTGGAATCGTTCAGCAGTTTATACTCTCTGGAGAAAAGTTGAACACATGGATTCAGGTAGGAAGGCCCTAGAGAAAATAGAGAAAATGGAAAAGCGAGAGAGAGAGAACGAAAGAGAGAGAGAAAGAGAAAGAGAATGTGTGTGAGAGAGTATTTAATTATGTTTGAGTAGGAAAGTGTAGTGGGAGAGAACGCATTAAAGTCTTATTAAGAATTTATAAGTATGTATGTATGTATATGTAGACATGTAAATGGTATAAGCGCTCATGATATTTCATAAAATAAGGTAAATCTCGGGTGGGGCCTCGCCATCGCATTCTGCGTGTTCGCCTGCAGCAGGACGAGTGGTCCGTCTCAGGTCGCAATCAGTTGACGAATCCTTTTTTTCTATTTCCGGTGGCCACTTCAACCCGTGCATCTCCTTCGTGATGGTGACTTTCGGGAAGCTGAGCTTCTCTCACTTCCTTCTCTACTCTCTCGTGCAGACGGTCGGCGCCTTCCTTGGCGCCGCGCTCTCTTACGTCCTTTATATTGGTAGATTTAATTTTTCCTAATAACAAAGTGTCTACATTTTAAATCGATTAATTTGATGCTTTAATTGTTTGATCGTTTATAAAACAGTAGAACGCAGACCAATTCTGGAAGTACACCGGCGATGCACGCACCATCACCGGCCCCAAGGCGACTGCCGCGTGCTTCACTTCCTTCCCAGCTGAACACGTCTCGAACACCACGTGCTTCCTCGATCAGGTGCATCCATGCTTGGTAGATCAATGAAGGAGTAAGGAGATGACTTGAGTTCGTTGGCTGCGCTTTGCTCGCCCTGTTCGTCTCGGTGATCGTCGACCGCCGCAACGGCATCCCCGAGACGGCTCATCCTCTTCTCTTCGGTTCCGTCGTTGTCATGATCGGCACGGCCTACGGAATGAACGTCGGCTATCCGGTCAGGTTGATATTGCCAATTTTCTATTCAGTTTAGATTAAAAAATATTATCTTACCATTCGTGACGCCCAGCTAAAAGCACTCGTCTCAGCGCCAAATCATAATCCCAGTCTTAAATAAACGGCTTCTTTCGCTTCAGATCAACCCGGCGCGTGATTTCGGCCCTCGCCTCTTCGCTTCCATGCTCTACGGCCGTGGCGTCTTCTCCCATCACAACTTCTATTTCTGGATTCCGATCGTTGCGCCAATTCCTGGTTTCTTTTTCGCTTCCGCACGTAAAATCTCACAATGCAATGCAGCAATATATCTTCAAAAAACCCACAACACGAGTAAATAAAATAACAATAAACAAACTAAAACATGGAGTGAATATTTGTATGCGCGACATTCGGCGCGTGGTCGTACCACTTCTTCATCGGCGCCCACATCGCAGACCCCGACGAGCGTCCCGTCTCCTTCCACCTCGACAAAGAGTTGCAGCCCCTCCAGAGAAGGTTACTATCTTCATTTGCCATTTTGTTAATATGTAATGCGATATTTGCTACAAAAAAGAAAGAAAATAATTGAAATTTATATTATAAACTTATGTCTCTGTCGAGGAAACACTAAAAAACTGTTTTAATATTTTTAAAACAATTTGCTCTTCTCCTTGCAGCGACGAAACAGAACCGGAGAAGGTCGTACCATAAATCCAGACAAACTCACACGCTTTATTCAATGTATTTTGTTCGTGAATCGTCAAATCTTAATCAACTCATATTAATGAAGAAATCTTTATATCCAGTCACGCTGGTAATTTACTATGCATTATTAATCTGCACTTTACTACGACATAATGAATAGTGCACTCATGAGGAAGGATTGATGCACTCATCGAACTTGCCAGATTGCCAGCTTCAAAGCATCTAAAAACTTTTCTTGAAGAACAGAATCCCCTAATATACGTTTTCGACGTTATAAACTTATTCTATATAGTCTAAGCCGTATCTTAATGTCTAATAATCATCTTTTTCTCTGTTATGCCATAAACTTTAATATACTATAATATAGATATTGTCAAATTCATTTATTGTTCTTTAGTTTATTACTCTTCATGCGTCTTGATCATGGCCATCATGTGGCTGCTATCTTTTATCTGATAAATGTTATGAAATCACAACGGTTGTTAATTCGGAGATAATTTCCCTTGGTCCAAACGTAAACAAGAGGACCTCGAGGAATTAATTTTGGAGGGTTTTCTCTAAATCAATTATTGGAGATCAAACTTATATCTTTCATGTAATCAAAGGAAAATATATGTACTATTGTGCTTGCACTTTAGATGTGTAGTAAAGTCGGAAACGTGTACTCCATGGTCTATTTTCTCTCTAATAACGAAAATTCCCTTTCTGTTTTACATTTAAGTAAATCCGAATATTTTATGGGAAAAATGGAAAGAAGACCAGTCTTTCCATCACTCTTCTGATCTCGCTGCGTGGCAGCCGGTCGACATCAGTTCTCTCTCCAGCTCTTCCTCTTCCGCCATGGCGTCACAGGAAGCCCCCTGATCAACCCTTCTTCGAATGTGCAAAATGCCCCTTCGGCCGCACCGTCCATTCCGCTCATGAAGCCCCCGGCAACCGAAGTTCATTATTACTTTTACTCTTCGTTGGAAAAAGACTATCCGAGACCTTCAAAAGCATTTAAAAAGCATTTTCCGAGACGAGCTATACTTCCCAGTTCAATAATTCTTATTTCGTTACAGTACACCGAGCTAGTCCGCTCTTTCATCCACTGCCGCAACCCTCTGATCACGAATGTTCTCTCCTAGTTTTTCGGAACTTTCCTGATGATGGTTTCTTATTGATCACTGGCATTTTTTCACCGCGAAGCTGTTGAAGAGACGAACTTCCTTGAAGGGCTTGGCACGAACCGTTCGCTGAGAATCCACTTCAAACTGAAAGAAAACAAACTCTAGTTATCAAGAAAAAAGTCAAACAAAACACAACCCTGAAAACGTTCTGAAAAAATAAAGAAAGAAAAGAACAAGCGTAAAGGCGAGAAACGTTAGCGTAAAAAGTTTCGCTTTTGTTATTCCCAGCGGTGGCGCCAATGCTTTGCTGACGTGGCGCCAAAACATTGGCGCCACCGCTGGAACAGCAAAAGCGAAAATATAAAAGATATGACATAAATTTTACGATAAACAAGATTAAACCTTCCCCAACTACCCCTTAGTAAGAATTGTATAAATTTCAGAATAAGACATATCCAAAAATGAAACCTGAAACAGCTGCTAGCGCCAAAGTTCCGGGCAGCAATTCGGTGGCGCGGAGGCAAAAAGCACTGAAATGACCGAGCACAGTATTAACAACATCCGAAAAAGATATAAAGAAATAAGTTTAAGCCGATGAACGAAAATAACGGGGGAAATCAAAAAAATAAAGTAAAGAATAACAAAAAGAGTCAAGATAACCTTGAATCTAAAAGCAGGAAGAAATCGAGGTGGTGTAGCGTGTGTGGATGAAGGAGCAACCCGACAGCGTCCCTGAAGCACTGAGATATAACTAATATTCCACAAGAACATTAATAAACGAACGAACACCATAAAAGCATTAGAAAAATACCACGCCAACGAGAAAAAGAATTTCGAAAGTTTTAAATTTTTTAGTGCAGGAAGCAGTATCCGTCGAAATTAGTGACGGTCGAAAACCAATTTTACGGTCCGCTGAATTGCCTGTCTATGTGCAGCCGCTTGCAGAAGCAGAAGCAATGCACTCTATTTTCTTTCTCTTGTTCTCTCCCCCCTCTCTCTCTCTCTCCACAGGTGCTGCCTGTCTATGCGCATATGCGTGCAGAAGCAGCTGTGAACGCTATAAAGAGACGCAATAAAGAGACGCTGTGAACGCTATAAAGAGACGGAAAGGTCACTCTCTCTCTATATCATTAGATTCTACACAGAAAGGCGGTTTTAATGAAGTACAGAGAGATGCGAATAAGTAAAGTTGAGCGATTTGATTACACACACAAAAACGAGGGATCCAACTTTTGCAACACGGCCAATCACTGACATCACGAACATTGTTCACTTATAAAGAGAAAGATAGTTCTTTCTGTCTTTCTTTCATTCTTTCTTACTTTCCCTCTTTCCCTTTCTTCTCTCTCTCTCTCTCTCTCTCTCTCTCTCTCTCCCTTCTCTCTCTCTCTCTCTCTCGCCACAGGTGCATGCTTGTCTATGTGACCTCCTCAGACCTCGGATGAGGAAACTTCTTTTAAAAGTCCAATCGTTCAGACTTACTGTTATACAACATTAAATAGCTCAAAAGAACCGCCTTGTTCTCTAGAACAATGTAGGATAGAGAGAGACGCAACATAAGTCACGTTGAGCAGTAAAACTCTCGAAAAAACCTTTTGGCTCTTTACCAAATTGGCACAGATGGAGAGACCGAGTTCGTAGAGTTCTCTCTCTCTCTCTCTCTTTTACTCTGTCTCTTTCCTCTTTCTGTCTCTCTCTCTCTCTTCATTCTCTTCTCAACATTCTCTATTCTATGGGCGCCGCCCGTTTCATCTGGATAAGTTCTTCAAGTTTCAGATGTCCTCACGTTTTACCTACAGTTTAAACTGTTTTATAGCGAAAACGACAATAATAGCTGCAAAAGACGATTAACTGGCTAGTTTGTGGGTCGTGTTTGAGATCCCACATAGCAGAGAGAGAGAAACAGAGAGAGAGAGAGAGAGAGAGAGAGAGAGAGAGAGAAAGAGAAGAGAGAGAAGAGAGAGAGAGAGAGAGCACGCAAACAGAATGATGGGGAGGCGCCCCCCCCCCCTATGCTCGCGAGAAGCGAGCGGGGAATGTCCTGCTCAGCACTACATTGCCGCAGGACATTGGTGATCCGCTCAGCGGAACATCTGAATGTCCTGCTCAGCGAGTGATTAATGTATCGGTGCCGATTGATAGCATTAATGTTCCGCTTGAATGTCCTGCTCAGACGAACATTCTTCTTTGTGTGTTCTTCGTGCACACTGTACAGGATATGCGAATCTCTATTTTATGTGTCCATTAGCGAATGCTGGGAAATAAGCTGAATGAGATCTGATTGTGAAGCCTGCGTTCAGTTCGTGACGTGTGCTCTTCTCGGCCTCTCCATCGCCGTCATCACGGACCGTCGCAATCGAGTGCCGGAGATGGCGCGGCCGCTTCTCTTCGCCCTCAGCCTCAACTGCCTCGCTTTTAGCGCTCACACAACGGACTTGCCGTCGGTCAACATTTGCTGTTTCTTAGCATGTGAATACACGTGAACCTCGCGTATCTACATGCGTATAAGAATCTTCAGCTCTCTCATTACAGATGAATCCAGCTCGTGACTTTGCTCCGCGCATCTTTGCCACCATGCTCTATGGTTTTGACACCTTCGTAGTGCACAACTACTACTTTTGGATTCCTGTCATCGCGTCCTTCCTAGGTTTGCTAGTGACTTTTATACATCAAACTGAATTAGCTAGCACCTAAATCATGCCTGAATTTCTTCTCTCAGGCATGACTTTCGGTGGCTGGCTCTACCAGCTCGCCATCGGCGCCCACATTCCGGACGAGGGCGAAGCGCGCCCTTCTCCCAACTGCTAGGAGTTAGCCAAGCATCCTATAGAGAACTGTCCACAGGCGTCTCCGCTGATTGAGTAAGAATTAGTTTTCTCTATTTCAAAATGTCATTTCGTTCAGCAAAGCAACGGCAACGAACAACAAGCAGGGCCCCTCTTACATCTCTTCATCTCTTCTCTCCTTCGAAATAAATCTTTCGTTTGTACATCTGTGTCTTTAACATCTCAATCAAAAATCATTGGCTCTAATTTGACGATTCTATTGTTAGGAGATTGGGGTTTCTCTTCAGCAATAAAGCAACCGATTTACTAATTACATATGTATATACATACATACATATATGTCGCAAAAGGTACATATGTTTTAAAGATATTGTATCGGTCGTTTTCTCTTTCATTCGAATCTATTCGTTTATGTTATAACACTGTAGAACATCGGTTGACAGCAGGGATTTTCATCACGCAGTCTCCAAATGTAGGCCAAACTTGATCATATGGGGATATGTTATTGAATCATATGGGGATATGTCTTGAAACACGAGATAGCTTTTAAAAGAGAATCATTTATATCTCTGTCTATCATCAACAGCACAGTGAGTACAGCCAAACGCTTATTTTTAATCCCGGTAACTGATAGCGTCAAAACTGACGTCTTATGCATGAATCAGCTTCAAGATAAGAAGAGAATTGCCTGACATATTTCGTTAGAGAGAACTAATCCACATACTCAATAGTTTCCGCATGCAGGAAAGACGCATTAAAAATTCAAGAAATATTTTAATACAATAAAATATATATACTTAATTAAAATTAAAGAATAGTTGAACAATAATATACGTAGTTTGATAAATTCACTAGCACTTTCTGCAACAAGACTCTTGCGAGTGCATTAGAACGAAGGTTAAAGATAACGAACGACAGGGAAGCGTGTCTTATCGTTGACTGTTTTGACTTCCTTATAAGAGATGGCGGATAAGTCACATGGCGGCAGTCCCAAGTCCGCGTGGTTTGTTTGATGTCGTTCTCTGCTGGTCGAGGTGGACTGTTGCTGCTCGCGTTGGTCCTGCTTGGCCAAGGAGTGGAAGGCGTTCTTCTGAACGAAGAGGAAGTCGCGCACCGCGCACTCGCGCGCCTTGCAGGGCATCGACTTGCAGCTAAGGTCAGTTCACTGTATTCTAAGTGGAGTTCTATTTTCCAGACAAACTTTTCATATATTAAAAGTATTTTTTGATTTTAAATTTTATCATTTCATTATTTCAGGATTAAAGTGGTATTCAAAGGAACTCCATTATTCTCTTCCACAGGAAATCGCAGAAGTCTGCGATGGTGACCTGCCGAGGTGCTTGAATACATTCTCGTGGTCGGATGCTCTCTCCGCCATCTCCTCATCTCCTTCCTCGTCACTCCCCTCCGAGTGTGCTGAAGATGTTCTTCTTCTCTTAGAGGGACTGGCGCGGATCGCGGGAGCTCTATTCAAGAAGGCCAACCTCACGGTCTTCGACAAACAAGTCCTCTTGCCATGTGGGTCATTTGTGCATTTATGCCTAAAATTTCACCGTTCAGTACAATTTTGATCGATTTTAACAATTTAGTGATGGACGCATCCGGGAAGATATCTCCGGGCATTCTGAAGGGTCATCTAACGTTCAGCGGAGAATACACTGAATGCGTCGGAATCGATGGCAGCGTAGAGGGCCGAAATCGAAATATTAAAGGGGCCTACTACAGGTTTTCCGCACTTTCTTTAAAAAAAATGTATTCTTTTCTCATTCGAATGCGTGACAAATACTTCGATTAGAGAAGAAAAAACGTTTACCTAGATTCAACTTTGACTCGTCATTTCGCTACAATTCTGACCCTGACGCGTGTGCCCCGAGTCCCATTACAATCGGTCTCGATCTCTGTCTGCCTGCCAGTTGCACTAGACAAGCACTTCACGCAGTCTTCGGGCCACAGCGTTCACGATTATTTATTTCTTTTAGTTATTTCTCCTTATGGTCAGCCAGATAACTATGGTTTTAAAACTCTTTGTTTGTCAGCCAACTCTTCTGGATACTCGCCAATCTGCTCGGTCCTTAACGTCTTCCAGCCAGATGAATATCCATCAGCTTCCTTCTACATCGTTCTGTTAGTTTTTCGAAGCATATACATAGTTGTTATGTTTCAAACAATATTTTAAATATTAAAAAAAAACATGCACCGAATATAACAGAAGAAAATAAGGAATATGATATTTTTGTTGAGAATCCCAACGGCTGCGGTAGTTTTAATTTGCATATTATGCGGTATAATCGACTACTTCATCTCGCCTCTCATGCAGGACTCCCCCATAACTAAAAGTTAGCACATTACATTCCTTGAAATGTTTGAGTAAAGTCACATAGCCAAAATTTTATTCAACAAAATTTCAGCGCTCTCATGGAAGCTTTGTATGGCCTGTTCAATTTATCGAAATATTTCCTCCATTTTTGATCTCTCCGGTGTGAACAAGGTTGGAACTATTACGTTGGAAGTGCCAGTTTGTGGATAGAACTGTAATTTTTTAGACTTGTATTTTTGTCGCATTAAGAAATTTTCGGGAATTAAAATAACTCCCTAGTTTATTTGAGCCTGGTCAAATTGGCCCAGTCCACTGCATTCGCTTCTTCAGCATGTGCTTGGTCGTCTTGGGACACACACTCTCGACATCTATGCTTTTCGTTTGTGAGTCTGCAATATTTCTTCATCAACTTTCAATCTCTCGATAACTCGTTTTAAGGATTGGAGGAAAATGAGTTGAGTTGTTTGACTTGCAGCGAATCCGCTCGATGTCCTTGCGATAATGACTGATCTCACCACGGGATTCTTGACAAACGCCTATTTCACCGTCGACTCCTTCTTCTTTCTCTCGGGTCTACTTCTCGGGTTTATATGGTAACACTAAAACTGCTCGTTGGTCATTAGGAATCTTGAAAATGTTGAATAGGTTTAAAAACTACAAGAAGAACCCTCGTCAACTGACATCGAGCAGCGCATGGATAATGTTCTACGTCCATCGTATTCTACGGTCAGGCACATCCAACGAGCTCTGAAGAAGAATGAACACAGTCCATTGAAGCCTCTCGCCTCCTTTCTACTTCGCGTCCATGTTCGCGGGTTTCGTGGAGAATCCGCGAATGCTTGGATTCATGCCAATCTTCATGAATCACTACTCCTCTGTCATAGGAGAGTGCGATGTTTCATGGTGGGCTGGCCTACTTTACGTCAGCAACTATGTCTACTACGGCCGCTCGGTCAGACAGCATTCTGCAGTAGAAGAATTGATAGTTTCCACACCGGTTATGCTATTTTTAGTGCTTTGCCATTGGCTGGTATCTGTCTTCGGAGATGCAAATGTACTTTTTCACTCCCCCACTCTTATTCGCTCTCGGGAGGAAGCCAGTGATGGGCCTTCTTCTCTCGGCACTCGTTCTCCTTCTTAGCACAGCTGCTCACGTCTTCACCATCTACCACTTTCATTATCCGGTTTGCAATCTATTGTCGACATTTCCTGCTGGGTATCATATGCTGGCATATATTTTTCGGACAACATCATCAGAAAATACTATTATATATTAACTATACACAAGTGAAGTTTGTAGCTAGATATACACGTTTCTGATAAATTAAAATATATGCTACATTTGGATTACCTTGATTCAGGCAAATACCTTAGACATCGGACCGGGGGATCCAGAACAGACTCACGCTGGGTATGCCAAGCAATTTTCCGTCCAGGGACTATGCTTATTCAGACAACAATTCAATTCTAATTCAGAGACTACAGTTTTTGGATCTACGGATCTCCCTACATTCGCTGCCAGATTTATGTGATGGGCATTCTGGTTGGCTGGCTTTTACAGCAGAAGAAAGCTGTTAAGATAAATCCAGTTAGTGAGCTTCAAGGTTCTGGTAGTATCTAAGGTAGTCCAAACGATAAGATTTCAGTTCGTAAACCTGGTGTGCTGGTTGCTGTCGTTCTGCCTGATGCTGACGGTGGTGCTCGGTCTGTACTCCCACAACAACGGCCTGTACCTCTCTGTGTTCTGGCGCGCCGCCTACTCGTCTCTCTCGCGCCCCGCCTGGGGGCTCGCGCTCGCTTGGATCATCATCTCCTGCTACTACGGATATGGAGGTACTCTTTGTAGTTACGCAATGCCATTTCAATACGTATTTGTCTGTCGAGGACCAATCAACGACTTCATGTCGTGGTGGATTTGGGTGCCTCTCGGGCGGCTTACCTACTGTGGTTACCTCATCCACGTGCCACTAATCACCTACTGTTATGGACTAACAAAACAATCAAACATCTACTTTTCCAGCTTTAGCGAACTTGTCAGCCATCTTCTGTTTCTTATTTTTTTTTTATCTTGGATGCCATGAATGTTGCATTTTAAACGTTGTTGCAATGATTGTACCTGATGCAGTTTATTGTCCGCGTTTTGCCGTTCATCATGCTTACCTTCTTCGTCTCTATTTTCTGGAGCGCAATCTTCGAAATATCGTTCGGCAAGGTATGTTTTGGTGAATTATTAAATTCCAGAAAAGAAAGTGTTCACATCACTGAAACATCATGTCCCTCTCCCACTATCCATTCTCTGACTTATAAAGTTCATAAAGTCACTTGCGTTCAAATGTATACATACGTACATACGTTTATCAGTCCTGTCACAAATACAGTATTTTATTTCAAATGTGATAAGTAAGTAAATAAAATACTTCTCGTAAGGTGGAAATGCTGCTTCTTGGCGGTCTTCGGAGTGGCGAGGAGCGCAGGAGTCCGAACAAGAAAGACGTGGTAGCGGATTCCTCACCTCCAGATGCTGCTATTTCATCCGTTCAGGAAGAGAAGGCGATAAGATTCTAGACAATGCTAAATTTGATATGTACAGCATTGTTCGTTATGTTATGACCGAATATGTTCATGATACCTATAAATGAATTGGTGAAAAAATACTGTTGAAGAAATACATACAACGGCACATTGAATTGTGATCATCCGTATTAATCTATAATTAGAAAGGAGATTGGTACTTCTTTTCGTTTGCACACGGTATATTTTAAAAGTAAAATGGTAATAGCAAACACTTCACTGGCTAAGCCTTGGATGAAAAGAAGAGTGCTTAGACAATGGTTACCTTCTTGTAGGCAGCAACATAACGAAGCACCCTTCAACAAGAAGACAGCGCCTCGTATTGGTTAGAAGTTACACCCATATGTATGTGTCGTATATGATTAATTCCTTGATTCGAAGTCAAAGTAAACAGGACATTTTATGGATGACATTGGAAAATAGAATCACGGCAGTGCTAGAATCTGCAAGAATAGAAGATTCCAAAAGTCCACTATTATCACGAAGACGAAACCAGAAATTCGCCTGCAGACAACATCAAAAGCAAATTGTGCTCATGGTAAAGCATAGGCTAACAATTAACGGTGTCGCGACACACTGATAAGAGTAGTATGCTTACTTATTCATTCATTTGGTTTTTAATTAGTGATGTGATTCCAATGAGCTTCTAAATAAACGGTCGAAGGAACAAAATGAAACGGTGTGCAGCAGTCACACATTAGAATGAAGCGTAACACTCATCCAAATTCGGATAGCGTCATTAGCGACGTCAGCGACATGAATCAGCTTCATGATAAGGCAGGAAAAGCCAGAGACATTTAGACGGAGATAATCCCAAACAATCACATAATAAACGAAGATAGGCAAATTAGACGCTGACCATCCCGTTGTTGTTCAATGCCCCAAGTATTTTTTAACTGCAGTTATAATTCAAAATCACAGAATTGAATGCGTACGAAAGCAAAAAGTGCATCAGATGGCCTCTGAGAGTGCAAAAGAATATAACTACTGATAACGAAGAGAATGAGAGAGTGAGGCGAGAGAGGGAGGGAATGACTCGCTTAGTGGTATCTGATGACTCTTACTATATAAGTGTGCCTAGATGTCAAATGGCGATAGTCCCCAATCCGACCGGTTCTCCTGATGTCGTTCAGCTGGAGCAGCACTCGAGTGCTGTTGCTGCTAGGAGTTGTCTTCCCTCCCCAGGCAGTGGACGGCATTCTTCTTAATGAAGAAGAAGCCGCGCGGCGTGCACTCGCTCACATTGAAGGACATCGACGAGCAACCAAGGTTATTTTCACTAAAATTAAAATAGATCTCCCAATAGATCATAGTAAAATAGTTAGATTGGGAATCACTTCATCCCATAGGAACTCTTTGAAGTCTGCGATGGTGACATGACGAAGTGCGTGAACGCTTTCTCGTGGTCGGATTCTCTTAGTGCCCTCTCCTCTTCTATTCATCCATCACTCTCCACTGAATGCACTGAGGATGTCGATTTTCTCGGAGAGGGACTCAAGCGTGTCGCTGGAGCATTCCTGAAGAAAGCAAACCTAACCGCCTTCGATAAAGAAGTCCTCCTGCCCTGTTGGTTAATCAATTGAATCGCATACAAGAATAGGGTCTTCACTCTTCTCAAATTGAAAGCGAAAAGATTCTAGTGTTGGATGCCTCGGGAAAGATCTCTCCCGGCATTCTCAAGGGACACTTGACGTTCGCCGGAGAATACAACGAATGCATTGGAATCGATGCTGCAGTCGACGGACGAAGTCGCCATATCCAGGGTGCTTACTACAGGTCACAGAAATTTCCTTTTTTTTGAATGCGAAATACGCTTATTATCATCATGTATGAACTTAATTATTCGGTAAATATTTGTTTCTAGACTTAACTTTGACTCTTCCTTCCGCCGAAACTCTGACCCTGCGGCGTGTGCCGCTGGTGCCATTGCAATCGGCCTCGATCTTTGCCTTCCTGCTAGCTGCACAAAAGAAGCGCTCCAAGCAGTGCTTGGCCCACCCTCGTTGACAGAAGGTTTTTCGCCATGTCTACTTTAACTAGTATACATATTCGTTAATGTAAATATGTTTGAGCTTTCCTCTATCAGGAAACAGCTCTTCTGCATACTCGCCGGTCTGCGTGGTTCTTGACGTTCATAAACCAAAGGAATTTCCATCAGCTTCTTTCTACATCGTGATGTTTGCACTTTCTGAATTATATATTGATGTCACAATGAAAAATGACGCCTTCTTCCATGTTTTCACTTCGAACAATCGAAGATGAAGACGTAATACACTTTTACTTTTAAGAATCCCCACGGTAGCAGTCGTCCTCGTGTGCGTCCTCTCTGGGATCGTCGACTTCTTCTTCTCGTCGCTTCTTGAAGACTCTCAAATGAGCAATAGTTAGCAGCAAATATCATTTAAAAGCAGTCACAATCAAAGAAAACACCCCTTTTTATTAGCGAAAGAATTTCAGCGCTCGTATGGAAGCTGTTCATGGCATGTTCGGCCTATCGAAATATTGCCTCAATATTTGATCTCACTGGAATTAACAAGGTTCACTCAAACGTTCAATCTTTCAACTCCAAATAAAATTTATTTTATTTTATTTTTTACTTTATGTCTTAGTTTTAATTTTTGAGAAGTTGTTTAGCTGACTTTTCATCGTTCCATTTAGCCTGGTCAAATTGGCCCGGTCCACTGCATTCGCTTCTTCAGTATGTGCTGGGTGGTCATGGGGCACACTCTCTCAATATCAATGCTTCTTATTTGTACGTTTACGAGACCTTTTCTCCCACGAAAACGACGCTTTCTGTTCTTTAGAACATTGAATATTGGAAGAACTTGTTTAATTTGCAGCAAATCCTCTCGATCTCTTCGAAATAATGCCAGATCTCAGCACTGGCTTCTTGACAAACGCCTTCTTCTCCGTTGACTCATTCTTTTTCCTCTCAGGCCTCCTACTCGGATTTATATGGTTTGAAATGATAAATCTGAAAGCGTTTATAGGGACTCACAATCAGAACAGAGGGCATTTTAGGTTTAAAAATTACAAGAAAAACGAACGAGAAACAACATCCGCTAACGCATGGATAATGTTCTACGTTCATCGCATTCTACGGTCAAAACTATTCAAATAGTTTTTTTTCTGCATTCACCTTGTTAACAGTATATAAAAAATACTGTTAATAAGGTGAATAAAGAATTCAAACTATTCGATTGAAGACTCTCTCCGCCGTACTATTTCGCTTCAATGTTCGCGGCTTTCGTGGAGAATCCTCGCATGCTTGGGGGCATGCCAATCTTCATGAATCTCTACTCTTCGGTGGCGGGAGTCTGCAACACTTCTTGGTGGGCCGCCCTCCTCTACGTCAGCAACTACGTCTACTATGATAGCGCGGTTGGTCAGAAATTAAAGCTATAATAATGAGAAGACAGCTGTCATAACTGTATTTATAATTTCAGTGATGATGATTTTAGACATGATTTTAGTGCTTCTCCGTCGGTTGGTATCTCTCGTCCGAAATGCAAATGTTTTTGTTCACTCCAATTCTGCTAATTGCCCTCGGGAAGAAGCCAGTCCTTGGCCTTCTCCTCTCTGCTCTCGTTATTCTGCTCAGCACTGCCGCTCATTTCTTCACCATCTACCACTTCCACTACGGAGTTAGATTATTCTTGTTTTAAATTTATCTCTCGAATACAGTATCCTCCAAGACATATTCCAAAATCGATGATTCAGGCAAATAACATGGATATCGGGCCGGCGGACCCAGAACTAACGCACCTTGAGTAGGCAATGTCGTTTTATAAGTTTTTTTCCGTTCTAGAGAAATCTTATCCTTTTTTTGAAGAAATAGGATTTTGATGTCAAAACTGCATCTATTTAGTGACTACGGGCTTTGGATCTATGCTGCACCTTATATCCGCTGCCAGATTTATGTGATGGGCATTCTGGTTGGCTGGCTTTTACAGCAGAAGAAAGCTGTTAAGATAAATCCAGTTAGTGAGCTTCAAGGTTCTGGTAGTATCTAAGGTAGTCCAAACGATAAGATTTCAGTTCGTAAACCTGGTGTGCTGGTTGCTGTCGTTCTGCCTGATGCTGACGGTGGTGCTCGGTCTGTACTCCCACAACAACGGCCTGTACCTCTCTGTGTTCTGGCGCGCCGCCTACTCGTCTCTCTCGCGCCCCGCCTGGGGGCTCGCGCTCGCTTGGATCATCATCTCCTGCTACTACGGATATGGACGTACTCTTTGTAGTTACGCAATGCCATTTCAATACGTATTTGTCTGTCGAGGACCAATCAACGACTTCATGTCGTGGTGGATTTGGGTGCCTCTCGGGCGGCTTACCTACTGTGGTTACCTCATCCACGTGCCACTAATCACCTACTGTTATGGACTAACAAAACAATCAAACATCTACTTTTCCAGCTTTAGCGAACTTGTCAGCCATCTTCTGTTTCTTATTTTTTTTTATCTTGGATGCCATGAATGTTGCATTTTAAACGTTGTTGCAATGATTGTACCTGATGCAGTTTATTGTCCGCGTTTTGCCGTTCATCATGCTTACCTTCTTCGTCTCTATTTTCTGGAGCGCAATCTTCGAAATATCGTTCGGCAAGGTATGTTTTGGTGAATTATTAAATTCCAGAAAAGAAAGTGTTCACATCACTGAAACATCATGTCCCTCTCCCACTATCCATTCTCTGACTTATAAAGTTCATAAAGTCACTTGCGTTCAAATGTATACATACGTACATACGTTTATCAGTCCTGTCACAAATACAGTATTTTATTTCAAATGTGATAAGTAAGTAAATAAAATACTTCTCGTAAGGTGGAAATGCTGCTTCTTGGCGGTCTTCGGAGTGGCGAGGAGCGCAGGAGTCCGAACAAGAAAGACGTGGTAGCGGATTCCTCACCTCCAGATGCTGCTATTTCATCCGTTCAGGAAGAGAAGGCGATAAGATTCTAGACAATGCTAAATTTGATATGTACAGCATTGTTCGTTATGTTATGACCGAATATGTTCATGATACCTATAAATGAATTGGTGAAAAAATACTGTTGAAGAAATACATACAACGGCACATTGAATTGTGATCATCCGTATTAATCTATAATTAGAAAGGAGATTGGTACTTCTTTTCGTTTGCACACGGTATATTTTAAAAGTAAAATGGTAATAGCAAACACTTCACTGGCTAAGCCTTGGATGAAAAGAAGAGTGCTTAGACAATGGTTACCTTCTTGTAGGCAGCAACATAACGAAGCACCCTTCAACAAGAAGACAGCGCCTCGTATTGGTTAGAAGTTACACCCATATGTATGTGTCGTATATGATTAATTCCTTGATTCGAAGTCAAAGTAAACAGGACATTTTATGGATGACATTGGAAAATAGAATCACGGCAGTGCTAGAATCTGCAAGAATAGAAGATTCCAAAAGTCCACTATTATCACGAAGACGAAACCAGAAATTCGCCTGCAGACAACATCAAAAGCAAATTGTGCTCATGGTAAAGCATAGGCTAACAATTAACGGTGTCGCGACACACTGATAAGAGTAGTATGCTTACTTATTCATTCATTTGGTTTTTAATTAGTGATGTGATTCCAATGAGCTTCTAAATAAACGGTCGAAGGAACAAAATGAAACGGTGTGCAGCAGTCACACATTAGAATGAAGCGTAACACTCATCCAAATTCGGATAGCGTCATTAGCGACGTCAGCGACATGAATCAGCTTCATGATAAGGCAGGAAAAGCCAGAGACATTTAGACGGAGATAATCCCAAACAATCACATAATAAACGAAGATAGGCAAATTAGACGCTGACCATCCCGTTGTTGTTCAATGCCCCAAGTATTTTTTAACTGCAGTTATAATTCAAAATCACAGAATTGAATGCGTACGAAAGCAAAAAGTGCATCAGATGGCCTCTGAGAGTGCAAAAGAATATAACTACTGATAACGAAGAGAATGAGAGAGTGAGGCGAGAGAGGGAGGGAATGACTCGCTTAGTGGTATCTGATGACTCTTACTATATAAGTGTGCCTAGATGTCAAATGGCGATAGTCCCCAATCCGACCGGTTCTCCTGATGTCGTTCAGCTGGAGCAGCACTCGAGTGCTGTTGCTGCTAGGAGTTGTCTTCCCTCCCCAGGCAGTGGACGGCATTCTTCTTAATGAAGAAGAAGCCGCGCGGCGTGCACTCGCTCACATTGAAGGACATCGACGAGCAACCAAGGTTATTTTCACTAAAATTAAAATAGATCTCCCAATAGATCATAGTAAAATAGTTAGATTGGGAATCACTTCATCCCATAGGAACTCTTTGAAGTCTGCGATGGTGACATGACGAAGTGCGTGAACGCTTTCTCGTGGTCGGATTCTCTTAGTGCCCTCTCCTCTTCTATTCATCCATCACTCTCCACTGAATGCACTGAGGATGTCGATTTTCTCGGAGAGGGACTCAAGCGTGTCGCTGGAGCATTCCTGAAGAAAGCAAACCTAACCGCCTTCGATAAAGAAGTCCTCCTGCCCTGTTGGTTAATCAATTGAATCGCATACAAGAATAGGGTCTTCACTCTTCTCAAATTGAAAGCGAAAAGATTCTAGTGTTGGATGCCTCGGGAAAGATCTCTCCCGGCATTCTCAAGGGACACTTGACGTTCGCCGGAGAATACAACGAATGCATTGGAATCGATGCTGCAGTCGACGGACGAAGTCGCCATATCCAGGGTGCTTACTACAGGTCACAGAAATTTCCTTTTTTTTGAATGCGAAATACGCTTATTATCATCATGTATGAACTTAATTATTCGGTAAATATTTGTTTCTAGACTTAACTTTGACTCTTCCTTCCGCCGAAACTCTGACCCTGCGGCGTGTGCCGCTGGTGCCATTGCAATCGGCCTCGATCTTTGCCTTCCTGCTAGCTGCACAAAAGAAGCGCTCCAAGCAGTGCTTGGCCCACCCTCGTTGACAGAAGGTTTTTCGCCATGTCTACTTTAACTAGTATACATATTCGTTAATGTAAATATGTTTGAGCTTTCCTCTATCAGGAAACAGCTCTTCTGCATACTCGCCGGTCTGCGTGGTTCTTGACGTTCATAAACCAAAGGAATTTCCATCAGCTTCTTTCTACATCGTGATGTTTGCACTTTCTGAATTATATATTGATGTCACAATGAAAAATGACGCCTTCTTCCATGTTTTCACTTCGAACAATCGAAGATGAAGACGTAATACACTTTTACTTTTAAGAATCCCCACGGTAGCAGTCGTCCTCGTGTGCGTCCTCTCTGGGATCGTCGACTTCTTCTTCTCGTCGCTTCTTGAAGACTCTCAAATGAGCAATAGTTAGCAGCAAATATCATTTAAAAGCAGTCACAATCAAAGAAAACACCCCTTTTTATTAGCGAAAGAATTTCAGCGCTCGTATGGAAGCTGTTCATGGCATGTTCGGCCTATCGAAATATTGCCTCAATATTTGATCTCACTGGAATTAACAAGGTTCACTCAAACGTTCAATCTTTCAACTCCAAATAAAATTTATTTTATTTTATTTTTTACTTTATGTCTTAGTTTTAATTTTTGAGAAGTTGTTTAGCTGACTTTTCATCGTTCCATTTAGCCTGGTCAAATTGGCCCGGTCCACTGCATTCGCTTCTTCAGTATGTGCTGGGTGGTCATGGGGCACACTCTCTCAATATCAATGCTTCTTATTTGTACGTTTACGAGACCTTTTCTCCCACGAAAACGACGCTTTCTGTTCTTTAGAACATTGAATATTGGAAGAACTTGTTTAATTTGCAGCAAATCCTCTCGATCTCTTCGAAATAATGCCAGATCTCAGCACTGGCTTCTTGACAAACGCCTTCTTCTCCGTTGACTCATTCTTTTTCCTCTCAGGCCTCCTACTCGGATTTATATGGTTTGAAATGATAAATCTGAAAGCGTTTATAGGGACTCACAATCAGAACAGAGGGCATTTTAGGTTTAAAAATTACAAGAAAAACGAACGAGAAACAACATCCGCTAACGCATGGATAATGTTCTACGTTCATCGCATTCTACGGTCAAAACTATTCAAATAGTTTTTTTTCTGCATTCACCTTGTTAACAGTATATAAAAAATACTGTTAATAAGGTGAATAAAGAATTCAAACTATTCGATTGAAGACTCTCTCCGCCGTACTATTTCGCTTCAATGTTCGCGGCTTTCGTGGAGAATCCTCGCATGCTTGGGGGCATGCCAATCTTCATGAATCTCTACTCTTCGGTGGCGGGAGTCTGCAACACTTCTTGGTGGGCCGCCCTCCTCTACGTCAGCAACTACGTCTACTATGATAGCGCGGTTGGTCAGAAATTAAAGCTATAATAATGAGAAGACAGCTGTCATAACTGTATTTATAATTTCAGTGATGATGATTTTAGACATGATTTTAGTGCTTCTCCGTCGGTTGGTATCTCTCGTCCGAAATGCAAATGTTTTTGTTCACTCCAATTCTGCTAATTGCCCTCGGGAAGAAGCCAGTCCTTGGCCTTCTCCTCTCTGCTCTCGTTATTCTGCTCAGCACTGCCGCTCATTTCTTCACCATCTACCACTTCCACTACGGAGTTAGATTATTCTTGTTTTAAATTTATCTCTCGAATACAGTATCCTCCAAGACATATTCCAAAATCGATGATTCAGGCAAATAACATGGATATCGGGCCGGCGGACCCAGAACTAACGCACCTTGAGTAGGCAATGTCGTTTTATAAGTTTTTTTCCGTTCTAGAGAAATCTTATCCTTTTTTTTGAAGAAATAGGATTTTGATGTCAAAACTGCATCTATTTAGTGACTACGGGCTTTGGATCTATGCTGCACCTTATATCCGCTGCCAGATTTATGTGATGGGCATTCTGGTTGGCTGGCTTTTACAGCAGAAGAAAGCTGTTAAGATAAATCCAGTTAGTGAGCTTCAAGGTTCTGGTAGTATCTAAGGTAGTCCAAACGATAAGATTTCAGTTCGTAAACCTGGTGTGCTGGTTGCTGTCGTTCTGCCTGATGCTGACGGTGGTGCTCGGTCTGTACTCCCACAACAACGGCCTGTACCTCTCTGTGTTCTGGCGCGCCGCCTACTCGTCCCTCTCGCGCCCCGCCTGGGGGCTCGCGCTCGCTTGGATCATCATCTCCTGCTACTACGGATATGGACGTACTCTTTGTAGTTACGCAATGCCATTTCAATACGTATTTGTCTGTCGAGGACCAATCAACGACTTCATGTCGTGGTGGATTTGGGTGCCTCTCGGGCGGCTTACCTACTGTGGTTACCTCATCCACGTGCCACTAATCACCTACTGTTATGGACTAACTAAACAGCCAAACATCTACTTTTCTAATTTCACCGAAATGGTAACTCGTCTCTCATTTTTTATTTCAATTTGTAACTTTGCATATCCACAGTTCGTCACTCGAATCTTGCCATTCATCGTGCTTACCTTTTTCTTCTCCGTATTCTGGAGCGCTTTCTTCGAAATATCATTCGGCAAGGTAGATACATACAGATACTGTTTTGTAGACTAAAGGCAATAAAAGTAGTATAAATACTATTTGTAACGCTCTACGGATGGTATTAAACATTTGCTGTTCCAAGGTGGAAATGCTGCTTCTCGGTGGTTTTCGAGCGGGCGAGGAGCGCAGGAATCCTCAGAAGAAATCCAACCTCGTCGCGGATTCTTCGCCTACAGAGACCGCTTGGTCATCGGTTGAAGACAACAAATCGACGATTATAAAAGAAACAAGGCATGAATTGTGACAGAGATGAAATAAACTCTTGAATGACATCATATCAATCAGCTAACATATCATGCTATGCATACTAGAGAACACATACCGGTTCTTAAGGATCGTGAAACCAACTCTTCAGAGAAAAGGGGCTTGGAATGAGGATTACCGAGGATGCATTTGGATACCTCCGACCCCTCCGACCCCTCCTTGGTACAAAGATCCTGAGCGGGACTGTATATGCAATTTCTGTGCTACTAGTAAACACAAACCGCAAAAGCGTACTTATCTGACATCGAGCTCGACGGCTGTTCTCGGGACGGGAGGGAAAAGGGGGAAAGTCTTTGTTGCTGACATCCCTCTCTCCTCCTGCGACCATCCATCGAGCTGGAAGTCAGATAGAGAGACTATCCCAATTCTTTGATAGGCTAATATGAGCGGTAGCGGGGTAGAACTAGCAGTTCTGACTGATGTTTCACTCGCGGAAGACCACTGATTGAACCAAAAGTGACGAGTAAATTATGAGTCAGCTTGAAAATAAGAAGTTACGTCTGACACTTTTCGCCTTGGAACGATTGTTCTAACCACAACGACTGTATGAAGTGTATGAATGATATTCTATTGAATGCTAAGTAACAGATCATTTTAGTAAACTTTCAAAAAAATATCTAATTGTGGTTGTAAATTAGTCAGAGAAGTAAATAAGTTCAAGTGCATAGATTAACTTTGAGAGTGCAAAAGAATGAAATAAACTGATAACGAATGAGACAGATAGCCAGCAAAAGGTGAAGGCATGACTCGCGGAGCGGTGGTGAGTTCACCATATAAGAGTGTGAGGAAAGGTGAAATGGCGGTAGTCGCGACACTACGTTGTCCCTTCCATGTTCTCGTTTTATGGCGTCGACCTGGCACTGCTCTTCTTCGTTGTTGTCTTTGGAGTGAACGGCGTTCTTCTGAATGAACACGAAGCCTCGCATCGTGCACTCGTTCTCATCAACGGCCATCGAAGAGCGGCTAAGGTTATTCCTTTATATTCAAACATATACATATTACAAGAACTTTGCATTCCACTGACATAAGTTGTATTTTTTTTATTTTCTTATACTGCACAAATACATACATATGTATGTATATGTTCTACTTCTCTAGGAGATCGCCGAAGTCTGCGATGGAGACTTGCCGACATGCCTGAACGCCTTCTCGTGGTCCGACGCTGTCTCTTCCATCTCTTTAGCTTCTTCTCCTTCTCTCTCAACCGAATGTACTGAGGATTTCCATCTGCTCAAGGAGGGTCTCAAGCGGATCGCTGGGGCTCTGCTCAAGAGGGCCAATCTCACCGTTTTCGACAAACAAGTCCTTCTCCCATGTCGGTTATATTTTGTATTTGAGAATGCATGGAGCTATTTGTATAAGTTAAAACTTTCGCTAAGATTGCAACTGAAAAGTTACAAAGAAAATTCGTTATTTAGTGATGGACGCTTCGGGAAAAATATCGCCGGGCATACTCAAGGGACATCTAACGTTCGCCGGAGAATACAACGAGTGCATAGGAGTAAATTCCCCCGTCGAGGGGAGGAGGCGCAATATCAAAGGGGCTTACTACAGGTATTTTTTCTCATTTTCACTAATAATTGATGCATGAGGATAAAACTTTCGATCGAGGATGAAATAATTGACAATATCTCTTGTCAGACTGAATTTTGACTCTTCCTTCCTCCGCAACACTGACCCTGCAGCCTGCGCTCCGGGGCCCGTTGCGATTGGACTGGACGTCTGCCTCCCTGCAAGCTGTACAAAAGAAGCGCTCCAAGCAGTCCTTGGGCCTCGACCGGAGTCTGAAGGTGGGCTTCCTCTTTCTATTCCTATTAGTTACATACATACATATTTCTGATGATACTTCTTATAGTTCTAATGTCCTGCTGAACACTTTCAGGGAACTCATCTGCGTACTCACCAATCTGCTCTATTCTTGATGTCTACGAGCCGGATGCCTATCCAGCAGCTTCATTCTACGCTGTGCTGTCAGCATGCTTTTCTCTTGCTATCCAATGATAATCCTTTTTTTCTGATAGCTGAAAACTAAATAAATTATAGTATATGAAAGTACTGCTGATTTTGCTCAGAATCCCCACGGCTCTGGTTGTGTTCATTTGCGTTCTGTCCGGCATTATGGACTACTTCTTCTCGCCTCTGCTTGCTGGTTCTCAAATAATCTATAGTTAGAAAAGCAATTTTTTTCCGAGCCGAAAATTCCAGGTACAACGTGAAGCATGATCACTTTCTGGCAAACTATCATAAGAGTATTTTGTTTGAATTCCAGCGCTTCCGTGGAAGCTGGTTTTGGCCTGTTCGGCATATCGAAATATCGCTTCGATTTTCGATCTCTCTGCCGTGAACAAGGTTGCGCAATTTTCTGCAAGAAATTTTACTTCAAGCGAATTTGCTATCCTCTGCGATTTATTCAATACATTCATTTTTACTTGGATGGATAATACAACGAAAAACAAAATGAGTTCCTTGCAGCCCGGCCAGATCGGTCCAATCCATTGCATTCGCTTCTTCAGCATGTGCTGGGTTGTGATTGGCCATGCCCTCTCTCTACTAATCCTCATTGTTTGTGCGTCATCATAATGTCTACTTCTTTCACTTGCCTTCCTTCTGCTGTCTCTCTCTCAAGGCTGGACTTCTTATACTTGCAGCCAATCCACTCGATCTCGACGCAATAACGAAAGATCTCACCACTGGATTCGTGACCAACGCCTATTTCTCCGTTGACTCCTTCTTCTTTCTTTCGGGACTTCTTCTCGGGTTTATATGGTAACTTTTTAAGGAAGTGTACTGCCAGGGCATCCAGCTTTCCTTTAGGTTTAAAAACTACAAGAAAAGCCCACGTCAGACGACATCCGTCAATGCATGGATTATGTTCTACGTTCATCGCGTTCTACGGTTACAATCCTTTAAATCTTGCATATATAATGAGTTAATATCTTGGGCGTTGAATAAAAATTTTATTTCACTGACTGTCATATTCGAGATGGCTGCCAGGCCAGTTTAGAACTGCAAAACATGAATTGAATTGAAGGCTCTCTCCTCCATACTACTCTGCATTCATGTTCGCGGGTTTCGTGGAGAATCCGCGGATGCTTGGAGGGATGCCAGTCTATATGTACCTCTACTCTGCCCTGGCCAGAGAATGCAGCACTTCTTGGTGGGCTGGCATTCTCTACGTCAGCAACTACGTCTACTACAACAACCCGGTCAGTCAGCAAGAGTTTCCAATTAGCATAACCAATGCAATCTAACAGAAGAAGTCTTCAGTGCTTCTCCGTCGGTTGGTATCTCTCCTCTGAGATGCAAATGTTCTTGTTCACTCCTCCTCTCCTGTATGCCCTCGGGAAGAAACCAGTCCTTGGCCTTCTTCTCTCTTCCCTCGTCATTCTCCTCAGCACTGCCGCTCATGTCTTCACCATCTACCACTTCCATTATCCCGTTAGTATCCCATTTTACGCCTCATCTGCCTAGATTATTCTTTAGGTTAGTGCAGAGGTATTTCAGCATCTCGACATTTTATGCATATTTAGGCAAATCTCTTGGACCTTGGACCGGCCGATCCAGAAATGACGGGTGATGAGTAAGCGAAACAATTTTCCGTATTCCGATCATACACAGGCTACTGAATTTTTTTTTTGCGAACTGTTGCTCAAATGACCAATTTATTTCTCATTAGCTAAATACAAGGGTTATTATTCCTTTCCTGTCATCCAGTGACTACGGTCTGTGGATCTACGCTTCGCCGTACATTCGATGCCAGATTTACGTCATGGGTATTTTGGTGGGCTGGCTCCTACAAGAGAAGAAAACAGCTAAGATATCTTCGGTAATTCCGTCACCTTCGTGCATGCGTATTGCTATAGTGATACATTCGTTCCAGTTCGTAAACCTGGTGTGCTGGTTGCTGTCGTTCTGCCTGATGCTGACGGTGGTGCTCGGTCTGTACTCCCACAACAACGGCCTGTACCTCTCTGTGTTCTGGCGCGCCGCCTACTCGTCCCTCTCGCGCCCCGCCTGGGGGCTCGCGCTCGCTTGGATCATCATTTCCTGCTACTACGGATATGGAGGTACCCTTCGCATTTAATACCGTTTCAATACGTATTTGTCTGTCGAGGACCAATCAACGACTTCATGTCGTGGTGGATTTGGGTGCCTCTCGGGCGACTTACCTACTGTGGTTACCTCATCCACGTGCCAATTGTCACCTACCTCTATGGCTTTACAAAACAACCAAACATCTACTTTTCTAGCTTTACTGAACTGGCCAGTTTATTTAGTTTTTTTTTCACTGCAAAAAAATATTTTTGCTAATCAGAATAATTTTTGTTATAGTTTATCCTCCGCGTCTTGCCGTTCATCGTGATTACTTTTTTCTGCTCTATATACTGGAGCGCCTTCTTCGAAATTTCGTTCGGCAAGGTATGTTGTTACGCAATGGTTTCTTTTTCAACGATGGAAGACAAAAGTCACCTCTAAAATACGATTAAGTAATCGAAACCGCTGCTAGTATTGCGATAACTGCCCACGCTTTCGCTCTCAGGTTGAAATGCTTCTGCTCGGTGATTTACGAGCTGGCGAGGCGCGAACTAAAGCACAGAAGAAACTGGACGTCGTTTCGGATTCTACTCTTCCGGATGCCGCTTGGTCAACCGTTCCAGATGACAAATCAATAAGATTCTAAACTATTCTGCATTTGAGATTTGCAAGGGATTTTCAAATGCCATGCTGCATACATGAATGTATGTACATATATCTGTATGTTTGTATGTTGTGTGCACCAGCACATGTACACATATACATACATAAACATGTCTACATATATTTGTATGCATTCATGACAGCGAACAATGACACCAACGTGTGCAGTGGACTCAGACTTTTTAGAAATAATAGTAACGTTGCGAACAATTCATAACTGATACGAAAATTAGATGACGAATAACGAACATGACAGCTGCATACGCCACTTTGTCCTTTGAATAGTTCTTTGATATGGACATAGAAGTGAGGCCTTGCAGAACTCTCCTTCATGAACTACTGATAAGCAGACAACCGCGAATGCTACTTTGTTACTATTCTAGCCCTTCGCCCTTGTCTTTTTCTGTTTCTCTCTTCTTCCCTTTTTCCCTACTTTCTCTCTTTCCTCTTCCATGTCGTCGCTTGAAACTAAATGAGTCGTAACGAGTAAAGCGCCGAGCAGTTCTGAAAGTCGTTTACTCGAGGGGAATGCGTCTGGCACCTCTAATATTCATTCCGTGTACTCTCCATTCTCGACTTGCCTCCACATTTCTTCTTGGCCTTGCCCTAACCAGCCGCACATGCAATCTTATCGAAGATGGACGAACGTTAGATGAACAAGAGATGAACGCAGATATGAAAGATCGTTGAACATTTATATGCTTATACACGGGAGTTCGTCGAACATTTTCGAGCGTTAAACATTTTCGCTCCGCGCTGAGCGATGGAAGCAGCGATGAACGTTCATCGCTGGAGAAATAGTGTGTAAAAGTAGGAGAGTTTTTGGAGTAATGGGGGAGCATGTTTGTCTGCTTCTCTCCATTGTTCCACGTTAAAGCTTACTTCTCTAATCATCGACGAACATTTTTGAAGAAATGATGAACGAACCTTCGTACCCGAGTCGTTCATCATTTTTTTCTCGTAATATTTCGACGCTGATATGCTTTTCTTGTTTGTTGTTTTATAAAACTACCCTTTTTATTTGTTTTGGATGCATTTAACTTGTTTACTGCACATTGTTTAATGTTGCTTGGTGGCTTTCGTGGAATGAAGCTTGGCGCCAAGCAGCTCGATTCTCAAATCTAGTCTGCGTTAAAATGTTCTTGGTATTTCTTTTTATGTTGCTGATTGTTCGTTCTGCGTTTCTAATTTGATTCTTTCTGGAGTTACAGGCCACCTCGGATTCACCGCGTCCTCGTATGACGCAGTGGAAAAGCTGCACGGAGAGAGGGCGCGACAGCGGTCTTTAATAATGCTGGTCTTAAATATTCTCTAATTTCTAGTTAATATCATAAACGGTAAACATAATGCATAAAGCTCGTCCAATTTTATTCCACTTTTAAGTAGTAGTGATGAAAGTCCGAAATGGTGAAAGTTCTGCGTGCCGTGGATGGGAAATCTGTGAAGTTCTTTTTATTTCTTCAGTGCCGTGCTTCTTTTCTCTCTCTCTCTCTCTCTCTCTCTCTCTCTCTCTTTCTGCTTCTCTCCTTCTCTCTCTCTGTCTCTTTCTCTCTCTCTCTTTCTCTTCCTCTCTCTCTCTCTCCCTATTTCACAAGATTAGAACAGACATTAGAAGAAGTGAAATACAAAATGTAAAAAGTCGAAAAAAAATTTTTGGTAAGCAACGGCGAGGTTTGGAAGGGTCGACGAGCGCTGAGCGCTGTTTGTCGTGTTCATCGACCCCTCAACGCTGCGTTGACCAAGATTACATGTGCGGCAGATTCGCTGCTACCGAAACGGCAAGCGAGGTATTCTTTTCTTTTTATTCACAAAATATAGTAGAATGGAAAAATTACGATAATGTTAATATTATAATCCTAATTATGCCACCGTCTCGGAACATTCTTGAAGATTACATCCATTGAATTTACATATATATACTTGTCTGATTTCCTGAACCTCAGAGACTCCTCGGAGATTGCTTTCGCAACGATTGTATTCATGCACTCTCATGGCCGTCTGTGGTCGCCGCTGCCGAGGCTGCCCTCGCTGCAACCGAGGACAGTCGAGGCAAAGAATGTATGTACATATTTATGAATGGCAACCTCAAAGATCGTTTTCATGACAGCAATCTCTTCATTCATACTAATTTGTTCTAGGCCATGAGGACATCCGCCTTGTTCATGAAGGATATAGTCGCATCGTTCAATCTTGGAAACTTCCAGAAAACGCATCGACCACAACCGATTTTGATCGCAGAGTAGTGCTCGCCAGTTTGTTAAATTAAAATTAATATGGAATTTTACGTTCGGAAAGGAAGCATACAAAAGCACCAAATGATCCTTCCAGTGTTGGATTCATCTGGGAAGCTTGGCGCGGGGATTCTGCGAGGAGCTCGTATGCTAGGCGGTAATTACGAAGATTGCAAATCTATCGAATACAAGCCCACTCAGCGGGCTCACAATCAGCACTTTGCTGGTTCCTACTATCGGTATGATCTTTTTTCTATGTAAGAGGGAAAAAGAAATGGAGTGGATCCAAGATTAAATAAAACATATTTAATAAAATACTAGTATTCGCATGATCATTTATTATCTTTAATGACCAGCAGTCGAAAGATTAAGATAAATTGAAAGATTAAGATAAATTTAATTTGTGTGGTTATCATTTTGCTATGGAAAGGTTACACCTTGACGCGGCGCTGCGTGACCACGACGATCCCGGCACCTGCTCAGAGGACAAAAGACATTCGCTTCTTCCGAAGTCCTCCTTCATCAGCCTCGACATCAGCTTGCCTGCAAGCTGTTGTTCCACTACACTCAACGCTGCCCTAGGACCAGGTTGGACACGAGAGAGCGCGCGCTGGTATCTTCTTTGCAAGTGAACAAATCGTAGGTTCAAAAGCGAGTCTTCAAAAGCCGAACTTCTCAAAATGGAATCCGGTTTGTGAAGTCATCGGCGTGAATGACACGCAGTGGGAACCGAACGCTTCTTACTTCATCACGTCGTCAGCGTGCAATCCCTTCTTCTATTTCTACATGCATTTTCAACTCTTTCTCTCCAGCATAATCCTTTCCTCAATCGCATTCGTGTGCATTCTCGGTGGGATCATCGACTTTTTCGCCGAGCCTTATTTCTTCGCAGCCAAATTTAGTGTGTATGAGAAGTTTCTCTTCCGATATTTCAATAAGTTTTGAGGTCTTCCCTGGCGACTGGTCACTTCATTTTCGGCATATCGCAATATTTCTAGTATTTTTGATGTCACCAGCTTTGGCCAGGTTGAATTCTCTCTTATTTTCTGTCAGTATCCTTATAAGATAAATTCTCGCTGAATTTATCCACTAAATTTTAAAGCTTTTATAGAGTGATCAAGTGATTCCTATCCACTACCTTCGCTTCTTCAGCTTATGCTGGGTGATCAGCGGCCACACGCTGTCCTTCTACGCTCTCCTCGTTTGTCTGTTCTATGAACACCTTACTATACAATATCTTAAGTATTGGCACATCTTAATCGGTGTAGACAAATAGTAAATAAATAAAACATTTGCAATAAACGTTTTATTCCAGTAATTTAGCTAACTCATCCGAACTGCTTGCCACCTCAAAGGATTTAATGACGGGTTTCCTTACCAACTCCTTCTTTGCTGCAGATTCCTTCTTCTTTCTTTCCGGCTTTCTCCTCTCCTTTGTTTGGTACGCGCATTCAAATCTTCGACAATCGTTCTCCATTTGCATCTTTCATTATCTTCGTTGTTCGCTTTAGTTTACAACTGCTCCAATTCAGGATCAATCATTTAAAGAAGAATCCACGGCAGACGTTTTCGATAAGAGCGTGGCTTCTCTTCTATCTTCATCGATTTCTCCGGTATTTGTGATTTACATACAACGAAGAAGATCGTTGGCAGAGAAAACGACAACCATTTCTTTGTTTAAATATTCCTGCTTGAATATGCCTGAACCTATTAGTTGAGTTTGTCTCCTGCGTACTACTCGGCCGCTTTCTTCTCTGCCTTCATCGTGGATCGCCACTGGCTCCGGGACATGCCTCTCCTCATGGATGTGCCTCCCTCCTTCCCTTCCTGCACTTCCTCGTGGTGGCCGATTCCACTCTACGTCTCCAACTTTGTCCATTGGAAAAATCTGTTGCTGCTCACGGAAGTCAAGCTATTTATTAAGCTGTTTTTAAGAGAGCCTCTCTGTAAGGATCAAGCAGCCCTCCATGGGGGCCTGCCCCGGGGTAAAAATTTTTGAATTGGCTATCCAAAATTTAATCAGGGGTGTCTATGCGCACTATGAAGAAAATTAGAAGGTCAATTTTGTTATAAAATTTTTTCCCTCGATTGGGCATGCAAAAGTAGGGGAAAAGTTTAAGTGCACATAACTTTCTTTAAGATCAATATTTCTCAATTTTCTTTTTTTTATTGGCATCATCGTTGGATTCTAAACAAAAACTGCCCAGATGTTTCAGTCAACTATTTCATTTTCACATCGAAAAATTACTTTTAATATTTGAATTTGACGGTTAAGTACCTTATTCTCATTTGTGTGTGGATGTTATATCTCAAAATGTAGAGCATTAAAAACTGTACAACATACCTTCTTTTCGTTTAGCCTGGATGTCTCCCAAGGTGTCAAAAATAGCCTCAAATTGGCGTACCTCTAATCTGTGGGATTCAAGGAATGCGTGAAAAAGAAGTTAAATTCTTATTGTAACATAAAATGAATCATTTCATTCGATTCAGCTTGTTCCTTTTCATAAAATCTCCCTACAAAAATTTCATAAAATATCAATTTCCATGAAAATAACGCATTTTTCGATTTTTCGAGAGAAAATGACCTAAAACTATTCAAAGCGCTGTATTTTCAATGTTTTCAGCGAGAACAGAATGCGGATAATACTGTCCAGTACGCGACAAAATTCTCTACATCATACATCCATTACATCTGGATAGGGCGTCCCCACCAATGACAGTATCGATTTTCCTATGGCGGTCGAGTCAAAACTGACAGATCCGCATTTTTTAACTTTTCGTGCAATCTTAATGTTTCGTACCCATCCAACACATCATTCTGCTCCACAAAGCACACTAAGGTCAGAATCGATGTTTGTTTTGCAGATTTCCCGTGGTAAAAGCCCGCAAAAGGGTTCGCGGATTTGAACCTGCGACCCATGACATTCGACGAGCACAACCAATTGGCGATAATGACATTAAAAAAATTCATTTCTGGAAAATGCCAGCACCAATCTTAAAGGTTGACCTATCAACCGATAGCTATTTTTGCGCTCTATCGAAATAAATATATCCGCCAAAAAGTGTAAATTGGCATCAAGGTCAAATAAGTGGCCAAAATATTCGAAGCCAAAAAAGTAGATCAAATAACCCATACATCATAACGTGATGTATGGGATAGTTGTTCGTCTTCGCGAAAGCTATCGAATGGCATATAACATGGGGCGATAAGTCCAATCCCCGAGCAATAACAGCCGCGGTAACGTATCACCAACAAATTGACTTTCCAAAGGAGTTCAGGGCACGTTTTCGGTACTCCAGCCGAATAACAAATAGTGACTGATAAATAATGTCCTCTCTATTAGTAAGAGTACCGAAAAAGCGCCCTGAAGTCGATTGAAAAGTCAATATTTTGGGGGGACATTTCCGCGGCTGTTATTGCTCGCGGATTGAACTTATCAACACATGTTATCTGCCATTCGATAGCTTTCGCGAAGACGAACAACTATCCCATACATCACGTTATGATGTATAGATTGTTTGATCTATTTTTTTGGCTTCGAATATTTTGGCCACTTATTTGGCCTTGATGCCAATTTACACTTTTTGGCGGATATATTTATTTCGATAGTGCGCAAAAATAGCTATCGGTTGATAGGTCAACCTTTAAGATTGGTTCTGGCATTTTCCAGAAATGAATTTTTTTATGTCATTATCGCCAATTGGTTGTGCTCGTCGAATGTCATGGGTCGCAGGTTCAAATCCGCGCGCGTGCAAACCCTTTTGCGGGCTTTTACCACGGGAAATCTGCAAAACAAACATCGATTCTGACCTTAGTGTGCTTTGTGGAGCAGAATGATGTGTTGGATGGGTACGAAACGTTAAGATTGCACGAAAAGTTGGAAAATGCGGATCTGTCAGTTTTGACTCGACCGCCATAGGAAAATCTATACTGTCATTGGTGGGGACGCCCTATCCAGATGTAATGGATGTATGATGTAGAGAATTTTGTCGCGTACTGGACAGTATTATCCGCATTCTGTTCTCGCTGAAAACATTGAAAATACAGCGCTTTGAATAGTTTTAGGTCATTTTCTGACAATTGCAGAAAAATCGAAAAATGCGTTATTTTCATGGAAATTGATATTTTTATGAAATTTTTGTAGGGAGATTTTATGAAAAGGAACAAGCTGAATCGAATGAAATGATTCATTTTATGTTACAATAAGAATTTAACTTCTTTTTCACGCATTCCTTGAATCCCACAGATCCGAGGTACGCCAATTTGAGGCTATTTTTGACACCTTGGGAGACATCCAGGCTAAACGAAAAGAAGGTATGTTGTACAGTTTTTAATGCTCTACATTTTGAGATATAATACCCACACACAAATGAGTATAAGGTACTTAACCGTCAAATTCAAATATTAAAAGTAATTTTTTGATGTGAAAATGAAATAGTTGACTGAAACATCTGAGCAGTTTTTGTTTAGAATCCAACGGTGATGCCAATAAAAAAAAGAAAATTGAGAAATATTGAGTTTGAAGCGAGATAAGTCAATTCATAAAATATACATACTTTCAACTGTTCACAAAAACTTTTTTTTGAAAATTTTTTTTAATCATTTAATCTTGCTAATGGGGCCCTGTGCCATACCTGACTATGTTTTCATACTCGAAATCCAACATCTGGATCTGGGGCAGGCCCTACTGGAGGCATACAGAGAGGCTCTCTTAAAGTAGTGAATGCATTCATTCAGTGTTTCTCGCCTGGTGGGTATCTGACGGCTGAGATGCAAATGTTCTTCTTTTCGCCATTGCTCCTGGCGCCGCTGGCTTCCAAGCCTCGGGCTGGCGTATTCCTTGCCGTTCTTCTTGTCGTGATGAGCACTGCCGCGCATGATTTTACTGTCCTTCACTTCCACTGGCCGGTTTGGGAACTTTGTTAATCCTTAATGATTGATATAAATCCCTTATATTTGAGGCAAGCGCCCTTGACCTGGGCCCGCATGATCCGGAAGCGAGGAATACGGAGTAAACCTTTCTGACAATCTATTATTTGATGAGTTGGAAAATAAATTTTCAAGTCGTTTACTTAATGATTTACATTAAATTTGAGAGAGCGCCGTATATTCGTTGCCAGATCTATGTAATGGGAATTCTCGCTGGATGGTTCGTGCGGTCCAGGAAGACAATCGTATTTCATTGGGTAGGTACATACTATATACATATCTTTGCCAAGAAAATGATTGCCTCATCTTTGCCAAGAAAATGATTGTTTTTTTCCAGATTGTAAATTTGGTGTGTTGGTTACTGTCGTTCTGCCTGATGCTGACGGTGGTGCTCGGTCTGTACTCCCACAACAACGGCCTGTACCTCTCTGTGTTCTGGCGCGCCGCCTACTCGTCCCTCTCGCGCCCCGCCTGGGGGCTCGCGCTCGCTTGGATCATCATTTCCTGCTACTACGGATATGGAGGTCGGAAGTCGAATATAATTTATCACGGTTCTAATCGTATTAGTTACTTCTCTTGCCAGGAATAGTAAATGCATGGATTTCATGGTGGATTTGGGTGCCCTTGGGCCGTCTCTCTTTCTGCGGCATCCTTATTCATATTCCGCTGATCGAATATCTCACCGGCCTCACGACGGAGACAAATCTCCACTTTTCTAGCTTTTCAGTATTGGTAAGTTTTGGAAGCTATGATATTGTGATTATTTTTAATCTGCTGTGACTTTATCTTAATTTATTTAAAATTGTAAATCTTTACACATTCCTTCAGTTCGTCACTCGCATCTTGCCGTATTGCGGTCTCACTTTCTTTTTCTCAATCTTCTGGAGCGCATTCTATGAGCTCTCGTTTAAGAAGGTAATTTCTGCCAAATATAGATCCTTAATGTTTTAAATGATACTTTTTGCTTCCTAAACTCAGATTAAAACGATTATATACGATGAATTGGGAAAGAAAGATAGCGTTGAAGCTTCTACAAATTCATGAATAACACCGGAACGACTGTGGCCATAGTAGCGTTTCGCTGCTTGAAAAAATAATTACGAAATTGATTCGAAGCTGTTGTATAGTTGGCGAAATAAAGATGCTCCAATGCAGTTGTGATACAAAGCAACTAAAGGCAATACAAAATTCAATTTCCAATATAGGAAGGCAAGCATGCGCCAATAGGGAAGGTGACGATGATATGCTGTTATTCATGTTCTTATTCACGCGTGAAAATGGAAGATGCCAGAGAGAATGAAAAGCGTTGCCCGAGCAGTTCCAAAGTGATCGACATTCAAAATGCGTCGCTGCGGATTTCTTCTCCTCCTTATTACAACTTCCCTTCTGCTTTCGCTCTCCGAGAGGACAGATGCCCAGCTTCACGAGAGTCTTCTCTGGTATAAGACGCTTCGCAACTTTGAGAACGATGAGCGAATGGACAATGTCAGATTACAATTCAAAATACCCAAACAATTCAACTAGCCAATCATTGAGTGACCTTTAGCCAAGCAATGCGTCCTGGCCTCGCCCGCCCCTCTGGAGCATTCTGGAGCAGCTGCTGAATGAGAAGAACAAGAAGCAGTTGGGGGAAGAGTGCTACGGAGACTTGCTACTCATGAGAGAAGCCACGACAGCCTTTGAGGAATACCTGGAGAGAGGTGCGAGACCGGAATCGGCGAAAAAGGAGCAGACGGACATCTTCCTTAGGAGTCAGTCTACATACTCTGTTTTATTGCACATTCTCATATGTCCACAACCTTTCTTTCCTTTTCGCGGACAATAAAATCATCGCACGAAATGAACAACTCTTTGGGCATTCGCTCGACATTTTCTCAAACATAAACGCTGCTGCTTCATGAAAAATATGAATCATGAGACGAGAGAGCGGAGAGAAGCAAGCGAGAAAGATTTGCATCGCTTCGATTGAGTGCTACGAAAATATGCCCGAAATATTACTTTAAAGACATTAGAAGACAAGTTAAATCAACTTGGAAACATTGAAATGTGGTAACTTTGGAAAGGACTGTGTTGTGGATGGTTAAATTTGCAGTGCTGGACGCGTCGGGCCACTCAATGGCTGGCACTCTTCACGGCGAAGCTCACTTCCAGGGCGACTATGCAGAATGTGCAGCAATTGGCTCGCACGAGCTGCATGGCCGCAAACGCCCCATAGTCGCCGGGTTCTATAGGTACATACATATCGATATATTGGGGTTCAATTTTGTAAGAAACTGTTGAAATGTGTGATTCTCTTCCTTTCTATGTGAATTTCACCTTTAGAATCTTCCTTACAATAAACGTACCTGATGAATTGAGCGGGAAGGAATGTTTCTCATTTAACGACATGGTTAATTTGCAAGCTTTTCATTTCTTTAAAGAATTATATTTTATATGCTAACTATTGATACTCTTTCTTGATATAATATCGATCTAATATATTGAAATTGTCACATAGTAGCATTCTATAAACGAAGAAACCATTGCGAAGGTATCGCTGGACGCATGCCTGCCAGCGAGTTGCTCCTCTGTGAATCTTTTACGATCTTTGAGCTTCGACGCCGACAAGATCGACCCGCTTTCTCCCGCTTTCCGTTCGTACATCCACTTTTGAACCAAGAAAATGAACATGAAAATAGTTGTGCACTTTCTGGCAGAGCCCAACATGTCTACCCGTCATCGAAACGAAGACGAAAAGGATGCGCTCGTGTGCTTTGTGAGAGGAGTCAACGATAGCGTCTCCCTGAGGGACTGGAAATGCTACTTTGCAACGTTAGAGAAGAGAGAGAGACAGAGAGAGAGAGAGAGAGAGGAAAAGAAAGAGTGAGGAAGAAGGAGAGAGAGACGGTAAGAGAGAGGGTGAGGAATAGGGAGAAAGAGAGGGAGAGAGAGAGTGAAGAAGAGGGAGAGAGAGAGATTAAATTAGTGTGAATTGAGGCGACGATATTTTCTCCTCCCAGGTTCGTGATCTACGGCATAATCGCACTTTGCGTGGCATCTGGAGTCCTCGATTACTACAGCCGAATAAATTCATCATGTGAAAATAGCCAACGAAAGCGAGACTTTTCATCAAGTTAATTACCTTTCGTTCATTAAAGTTAATAGAACTGCAAAATAAAGGATGGCCATTTTGAAAATTCTTTCAGGTGTTCTTTCTTATTTTTCAATGTACGAAAATGTCGTTGGAATCTTTCGCGAGCCGCCAGCGCAAGCAGTCCGTGGAGGAAGTTTAATTAACATTCAAATGAAAATACATGAATAGTCATAAGGCACATACTTAATGGAATACAAGACAATTCAGACGGAGTACATCTGCCCAGCCGACTGCATTCGCTGCTTGTCAATGTGTTGGGTTCTTTCCGGCCACTTCTTCCGCTTCTTCTTGCATCACTCAGGTCGACTCTTGAAAGAATCTTGAGTAAAAAATGTATGTAATTCCTTGCATGCAATATTCAATTTCCAAGGTTTTCGCTTTGATATTGCCCGGTCGACTCTGCAGCCGATCCCAATGGAGATTATGAGCAACGCATTCCTGGCCGTAGACACTTTCTTCTTTCTCTCTGGACTCTTACTCGGCTTCCTGTGGTGTGCTCATATCATTCATCTGAGTTGTAAACGTAGGAATTGACGGAAGAGATCATTATTATTTAGGTTCAAAGCTTTCAAGAGGAATCCTACGATTGCCACTTCGCCACGTGCTTGGACTATGTTCTACATCCATCGACTTCTTCGGTTAGCAAACTCCGAGGCTTAGAATATCAAACTGAACTCTCAGCGAAAGAAATAATATATTGTAATCCAATATTTCAGCCTATCGCCTCCGTACTTTGCTGTTCTCTTCTTCATGGCATTTATTTATAAGGTATTCATGTAATTTGAACACACCTCAGTCATTTTTTGTTGTACAGAGTGTGAAGTCTATAATTGAATTATCCAGTGAGATATTCTCTACACATAATTACCCGTCCCTTAAATTTGCAAATGGCCTGCCAAGGGGCAATCTCTCTCTCTCTCTCTCTCTCTCTCCCTCTCTCTCTCTCTCTCTCTCCCTCTCTCTCTCTCTCCCTCTCTCTCTCCCTCTCTCTCTCTCTCTCTCTCCTCTCTCTCTCTCTCTCCCTCTCTCTCTCTCTCTCCCTCTCTCTCTCTCTCTCTCTCTCTCTCTCTTTTTTCTTTGTTGTTAGGTGGATTGGCTGCGCGACATGCCATCTTTGTTAGCGCCATGGCTAGAGCCGAACGGCTGTCGACAGTCGTGGTATGCGTACGTTCTGTACATCAACAACTACGTCGGCCAGGAATATGAGGTCATTATTGTCTTTTGCACCTCTAACAAATGTATAGAAGATATTTCATAAATTCGCACATTTATGCACGAACATGCATGTATTTCAGAAGGCTTCATAATATTAAGTGGGGAGTACAAGCAACAGATAACAATTGGCTATTTTTTTTATTCTAACAATAAGCCTTTTTTTGTCTGATGGTAGTAATTGCCCTTCAGTGTATGCCATGGGCGTGGTACTTGGCGGCCGAGATGCAAATGTTTGCCTTCTCCCCTCTTCTGCTCGTTGTTCTGGCGCGGCGTCCCCGAGCCGGTCTCTCGCTGGCCGCCACTCTCCTCGCCTCCAGCACCGCCGCCAACTTTCTCATGGTCTTCCGCTTCCGCTTCCCGGTAAGAACGCTTGTCGTTTGTGTAAACTAGCGAAGATTGCTATAAAAACAGCAATTTTTAAAACAGCAATTTAATAAAAGACTTTTTTTGGAATAATTTTGCTTGCATTTAGGCGAGCGTAGACTCTGTGGGTCATCGAGATCCGGAAGCAAGAGTGGAAGAGTTGTATGGTTTACTCTCACTCTATTTTTTTCGTTCAATTCTAGGTTTGAAATAAATAATAAGAAACCAAATTTGAAATCAGAATGAATTACGGCGACTACATCTACAACAATCCGGCCATCCGCTGCCAGGTCTACCTCATGGGCATCGTGGTCGGCTTCTTTCTGCAGATGCGGCTAAAGCCTTTTCGCATCTCATTGGTGGGCATCATTCATAGCATGGATACTCCATGCTGCCTGGAATGTTGCAGCGTGCGTGGCTGTTGCTGTGGACGGGCGCCCTCTCCACGATGTGCTTCGTGATCTTCGCTCTGCATCCCTTCTCCGATGGCACAATGATGCCTCGCTTCTGGCGCGCTGCTTACTCTTCTCTCTCCAAGCCACTCTGGGCCACTGGATTGACTTGGATCGTTGTCTCGTCCTACTCTGGATTCGGTGGTGAGATCGAGAGATTGTAACTTGTATTCTACCGTTGCTTGGATAGTCACTAAAAAGGAGTGTTGAGGGGTAATCGACGCCTTTATGTCTTGGCGTGGCTGGCTCCCCCTCGGCCGGCTCAGCTACTGCGCTTATCTCATTCACGTGCCTATCTTCACTTATCTCACTGGCCTCACCATTCACGACCTCTCGTATGACAGCATCGCAGAGCTGGTCAGTTTGTCTTAAATGCTGCTAATAATGCCGTTTAATTTGGTTCTTGCATTTAAGAGCATAAGTAGAAATACTGCCTTTGAAGTAAACCTGTAAAGATCAGGGATTATATCATTAGTAACATAAGATAAAAAAAATAAAGTAATAAAAATATCTTTGACAGTTTACAAGCCGAATGATCCCAGCTATCGTGATCACTTTTGCCCTCTCCATCGTTTGGAGCGCTTGCTTCGAAATTCCGTTCTCTAAGGTCGGTTTTTTATTATTAAAACTTGGCAAGAATAACGAGCAAAGCAACAGTGTTGAACTAACAATTGGCCAAGGTGGCATTTAAACATTGCTTTCTTGCATTCATTGGTATGTTTCTTCTTCTTTTTCTTTCTTAGATATTTTTTTCTTCTTAGATAACCACTGCATTTCTGGGTGGCGGGAGATCAGGCAAGAAGAACGAAATCGGCAAGAACAGAGCACCACACAATAGAAAATTGACCCTCTCTTCTGTATGGGACTCAGACGACGACAAGCAAAATCTACTCTGATTTGAACGTCGTTTTAATAGCTCTTGTTAGTATGTAATAGATCTTTTGGGTTTGAGAATGATAACGATGGAGGAGATGATAAAGTTTGGCATTTTTTTCAACATCAAGACATAGAATATCTTATCCTTTCCAAATGGTTTCTGAAAGGAAGTCTTTATCTTGGCGCTTGGCCTGTGTTTCGATGGCATGCGAATTTTCCAGTCCTAGCACGGCTCCGTCCTCTCTTGTCCGGACAACACTTATGTATATTCCATCACAAAAAATCACAGCTCAGATCAGATTTGAATCAAACAAAATCTTTCTGCAACTATGTAGACAATAAAAGCAGCCCAACACACTAATCCACTCTCAATTTTACTACTTTGGAAATTGTGTTCATGTGGCGACTACAAACACAACAAGGCTCGAACGCGGATGAGGAAACGCCGGGAAAATACGTTCATTCTCTCACAAAAATCTTCGAAGCACTGGGGATTGAGAGAAAGTTTGATGTAGATCTCCAGAAGGAATGAGATGAGCGCCAGTAGTTTTCCAACGAAATAAGAGGTGAAGATGAAGCTGAGCTTTCGCATTGAAAGAGCGCTTTTTCCCACCTGGAATGAAATGAGAAAAATTGAGAAAGTGATATATTCTAACTTCAATAGATGCAGACATGCTTCGAAAGGGGCGCCCTGTGTACTTCTTCCAGGAGAAGTTGTTGATCTGGATGAGTGGAATGTTTAGAAGGAAAAGAATTTAGAACGAAAAGATTAAGAAATAAACACGAACAGTGTCAGTTTGAAAGAGAGTGAGAATAACTTGATTCATCAATTTCACGTCTCGAGCCTTGAAACGACGTTTGCTCATCAGAAAAGTGTAAGGAGCTAGAACACTTTCATTTTTATTGTCATGTCAATTATTTAACCGTGACTAATTTATTTCCTGAAAGGCTGATTTTCATCTTGAACCTGGTGACCGCATGCTGTTAGTGATTGCCGATGTTATCGGGGCCTTCCATACATCAATTCTTAAAATGGTATGGACTTTAAGCCTATTATTATTATTATTATTATTATTCTCTTTCGTTGTTATAGAGCTTACGCAATAAAGTTGCAGTCTGGCACTTGCAACCTGCCGCTGCCCGCGGAGTAGATGGCCAGGTTGTACTCGGGAGCGTACGCCACGTAGCGGACGTCTGAACACACGAGCTTCGCCATTTCGTCGTAGCGAGGCTCAACCTGGAAAGAACAACATATTATTTATTTCATTCACCATTAAAAAGGATTGGACAATTAACTAGTATCCTTTCTGGATCGCCTCGAACGTCCTCACCGAAAAGCTCAAGGACCTAAAAGAAGTGGACTAAAATATAGTTGAATGTGTGATAAATAGTGACAGTACCTGTTTCTTGGTAAGAATTGAGTCGTCTACAACAACGAGTGCTTTGGCTCCCGATCTCAGGTCCGCAATAAAGTTTTTGTATGAGCTGCAGCAAAGAGATGAAGCGCATTGAGTTTCTGCTGACTAACTGACGTTGCCTGGAAGGTGACAATGTTGGAGTTGCAACGAAAAGTCGACTGATAAGTGATGAGGACGGCCATGGCTGCTGCCAAGTATAACACCAGAACATGACGACGGCACTGTAAAGTTGGATATAATGATAGAATTGTATTTATGTACTGATTATGTTAAATAAAGTGTATTCTTTGTAAAGTGTACATACATATAAGACAGTGTGAATTAAAAAGTTTGGTTTTTTTCTGCAATTTTCGATTAAGCTGTTTTTTTTGCCAAATTTGGCAGGTAAAACACACAAGCAAATGTGGCAGTATTTTATTCATTGATTCAAACTTGTCATGACAAATAAGACGGTTAATAAAATGACGGGCACAATGTACAAGCGAAGAAAATGGCTGATCCACAGAAATGTGTCCTAATTATTGACAACCCGGCTTCGGCATATTTAACAGGAAAATAATTTGGAGTGGCAAAAATAGAGGTCTTTAAAAGTGGATTCATAACATGCCAAATTTGACGGCCTCCAAATTTTCCATGGCGCAATTTGCATACGTTCAAAATTTCAACGGTCTTGGCAAGCCCTTCACTTATAAAAATGTCACAGCCAAAATAAACAGCTATCAGAATTGGCAAAAGGATTTGACATTTATAACAGCTGTTAAACGTGCCACGAGGAAGCGGCTGTCGGCCGAGCAACTTGGCAATTTTGACAGCCGTCAAAAATGGCAACTTGGCAAATTTAGCGGGTATCAAAAATGTCAAGCCAAATTTTCGACCCTTCAAAAGTGGCAAGCCAATTTTAACGGCTGTAAATAATGGATGGCCGTTTTGACGGCCGTTAAAAAAGGGAAATCATTTTTTGACTCCAATAAAGGCTCATGGCATAATATTCCTATTAAAATAGCATTTAGCCCTCCTCAGATCACTAAATTCACACATGCATCCTTATATAAAAATAAGAAACAATAAAAAAAACTATTTAGATCAGTCACGAAACAAGACTGCTTCTACAATAAGGTGTGCATAAATGGATATTATATATGCTGTAATGACATATACAGATATTATATATGTCATTACAGCATTCTAGAAATCAATTGATAAATGCAAGCAAGGTTAACAACATACCAGCCACTCGAATGGCCATCACCACTGGAATAGGTAACTCTTACGGCTGCCAGATGCATGTCCTCGTGCGACGCAAGAAGTCGTAAATGGGCTCCTCTTCAACATCATCCACTGCCTCGGCTTCTCGGTTGCATGCCTGGCATCTCTCCAACCGATCGAGGACGAAACCAAGCGGAACGGCTGAAGAGAGTACTATCAGAAATACGGTACTATTTTAGGTAAAAAAAACAATGTTGCTGCTGATACGAGCAATGGGGTTTAGTTGAATTTTAAGTTCTGGTTTTTTTTTTACCTTATCCATGTTCGGAAGTTACGGTACAGTGGAAAAAAGGGTGGTCCGTAGGTCTCCCAAAAGTGGGTGGGGGTCTAATTTTTTGTTCAAAAACTGAATGGGTAGTGCTCCATTAAGGTCCAAAAACAGGGTTGGTGCCTCATTTCGGACCCTTTTATGTTAAAATGCACTACAGTATCCAATATTCCAAATCTACACTACAGTACCCCCGCTCGCATATGTTTATTAAACTACGGATCTTCCTAGTTGAATGAACATTTATCAACTCAAAACTATATCTATTTCAGCAATTTGAAAAAAAAGATATCGTACATCTTCTACCTTAAGAAATTTAGGAATTTATTACAATTTAATAGCCTGAAATTCAGCACCCACCCCGAAGATACAGAATTAATGTAATATATACGAATGTTTCGTGAAAGAAAACTTCAAACAACAAAAACCCGACAATAAATATAATAATGAATTCAAACTTTAAAACTCAATCGGAACAACTCCAAAAAAATAAAGATGCAAGAATTATAAACACGTTTTCAACTGCCAAGTTTAAAGGAGGGCGATCACCGAAAAGTCATTGCCGATTTATGAAACATCTTAGCTATTTTCGAATAGTCTCGGGCATGAGGAAAAAGAAAAAGCAAATGAAAAGCACAAAAAAGGTTCCATATTCAAGTATAAGATGCTCGAAAGTACAAATTTTGAATGAATTTGTGATTGGTGTCAGTGCAAAATGGCACTCGATGGTAGATTAACGGCCACGTACACATCCCGGGAAGATTAAATTTATAAATATTTCAAGACATTTTTTGGTTTATGCTTTACCACCTTTCTTATGTGAATTTTCTTGAGTAAGCTAAAGAATTTTAGGCAAAACAGTATCAAATTAGTAAATGAGCAATAACATATCGCTTCGAAAAAGAAACGGATTTTTCGAAACCAGCGCTACTTTAGTCTCCTACAGTAATATTTTGAGTAATTAAAAACTTTGCACGTTTGAAACCTTTGCACGTTTGAACATACAATTGCAGTTTTTCGGTGATCGCCCTTCTTTAAGGAAATATTATAAAAGTCAGTTCCATATTTGTACCTTGAAAATGATGTGTGGCCGGAGTGGCCGAAGACATCGTCGACTTCGTTAGTCGGTCGGCCTTCGCACAATCTTCGATTCGTGCTGGAATAAGGACAATCTATTTAATAAAGTAAATCAATCAACAATCAAAAGCATCTAATCAAAATAATTAGTTCCCATTTTATGTGTTTCCAAAGCTGAACAATAAATAATTTGAAAACTAGATGTAAAAGTTAAAATGATGACAAATAAATCGTTAATAATCATTGTGATTACATATATAGCAAAATAAATATTCAAATGATTGAGACTAAGTAAAATAAAGAACGAACCATGACGAAAGAAGGCGGGGCAGAATTGGCTCGCGACGACGCTCGGCCAAGCGTCTGCCTTCTCTTAAAGTGTAAATTAATCACGTGAATAACAGTTCAAGAAAAAAGGAAAGGCAGAAAAAACAAGATATAAACATATAATCCTGCTCAGCAACGAATAAGTTTCATTTCGCAGTTGTTGAAGCTGCGACGCGACCGCAACGCGTGCATTTATCATTTTCCACTATCCACAACGCATTGTGCACATAACGGCATAGTTATTACTCGCACGGTATTAGGACCATTTTTGATTTTTTTTTACGAAATTTTACATATATGCACGGTGCACGTGCTTGAAAATAACGTGAACCGTGCAAATAATCACTAATGGTCGCCGGGCAATTAATCGCCATATCGTAAGGTGCGCCGTACTGCATCGTGCACCGTGCAATAAATTAACTGTCGCGTTTCGAAATTCTCGGTAAAGCTGTGGCTTTTGTTTTCGTGTATTGCTGTTAGATTTTTCTTCCAATTTCTTTAATGTTTGACAACGAATATTTGCTTCTCTGTTTTTCTTGCGATTGTAGTCCCACCATCCTCGCAACGGCATCGAAATGAAGCACCCGGGCGGCAACGTCTACGGGCGCCAGGGTCGATGCCGTCTCCAACGGTTAGAAATTACTTTTTAGGTTTATTTTTATTTGTTTGACTGTGGGGTATTCGAAGTGTTTTGTTTTATTTGAAAATGGCGTAGGCAATTTGTTCTTATTTAAGTTTGTTTTTCATTGTAAATCCAATAGCTGTTTTAGAATAAAAATCAAGGCAATCATTCTTAACGGTTCATTCGACATTGCATCCTTTTTGCGAATAGCTTTCAGATTATTTTTGCATATTGTATAGCTGGCAATCAAATGAAATTCTTTTCTTTTATCCTTTTTTTTAAAGATATTCGATTCTTCGATTCAATTTAAACTTTTTTAGTGGCGACTACGCGGAAGCACCGGAGGACTCATCCGCCGTCGCCTATGGACGCGACTTACCCTCCAATGGTTAAACATCACCTTTTGGCTTCTATTATGACTATTTTGGCTAAGAGGTATTTTGATCCTTTTAACTTGGTTTCACATAGGATTAAAATCCAGCAGTTTTTTAATGATAAAATCAAGGTAGTCTTTCTTAAAGATTCGTTTGATAGTGCATTTTTTTGGGAATAGTTTTCCCAATGGGTGCTATGGGAGTTGGGGGGGGGCCAGTATAAATTGTTTTTTTCTTTTTCGCTCAAATCATGCACAGGGGGTTCTCGAGCACGGGGAACACGAATATCACGTTTGTTTTGTACTCCTATGCGTATAAAAAAAGTTACCGTACATTAGTGATAATTTTTGGACTTGTGATTTGTCGGTGTGCACTTATTATGTTCCGAGCATTTCATTCATCTGAATAAGTACACCGACAATTGCTTCCGTTAATAAGACACGAGATATATTTACAGTATTTACAATTTACAACATTGCTTCTAAGTAATGACACAATAGACAGAGAAAGGGGGGAATATAAGGTGTGAGAGATAGAGCGCTTATGAGATTGGATAGCGCTTTGCGATCTCTCGCCACAATTCATAGAGCAAGTTCTCGCTATTCTTTTCCCACTTCCATAGGATCTCCATGTAGTGGTCAGCCCACTGGTCCCCCTTCAATCCATTGCGAGTGCGTTGGGTGTGGACACCCGTCACCGGGTTCACAAAATTCACACTGTGATTAACCGTGTGGTGTGCATAGCCGAGATCGGCGAGGTTGGCATACCCAGCCCACTGGTCTGTGAGGAGAGTCCCACCGGGGGCCTCTGAATGATAGCTTGGAGAGTGGCTGCATCGCGTCGGTCTGTAATCTCAAAAAAGGCCAAGCGGGTCCCGTCTTGGATGCCTCCGACCAGCCAATCCTTACGGACAAGGCGCCCGCGGTTATACTTGCGCCGGACGACATTTGTTTCGTCCAACTGGACAACCGTGCCTGGACCCCCCATGCGACGAACCGGGTTCAGTGTATAGTATTCGACCTGTAACCTCTTTCTCTCTCTCTCTCACACTCTACTTTCGCTAACTAAATAGTACATCACGGAACCATCCAAATGTCGAAGTCATCTCTCGACATAAACGCAAGTTCAGGCCATGACGAGTAGAGAGTAAAGTCGCGGAGGGAGAGCATGTGCGCTTGTGGATTCATATTTGCCGTAAAAACGGAATAACTGAACGGGTCCCACTTCCGAGAACCAACGCGGAACTCAAAACCACATGTGCAAACATGTGCCAACACGTACCAACACGTTTACCTCTAATGTACGATAACTTTTTTATACGCATAGGAGTACAAAACAAACGTGATAATCGTGTTCCCCATGCTCGAGAACCCCCTGTGCATGATTTGAGCGAAAAAGAAAAAAAAATGTATACTGGCCCCCCCCCAACTCCCATAGCACCGATTTTCCTTTTAGCCGATTAATGTCGGAGCGAAATTTGTGTTTTCCTTTTTCGGATCTCCTTTAAACCGTTTCTTAATTTGCTTTAAAATTAAGCGTAATGTAGTGGGAGCGTAGTTTTTTTTATATAGATAAAGATCAATTTATTGATATAAGTAACCATTTCACAGAGAGTTCTTGTTTGATATTAGTATTTGCGCCCGTCGAAAGGTCTAGCTGAAATTTGTCCTATTTATAGATAACCGCTTTATAGCACGAGTTGAAACAAAATTTATAAACTATTTTGAAAAAATTTAGTGCTTGTCTTAGCAATGATAATTATTTTTAATTATTTTTTTATTAAGGCTACTGGTCTATTGAAAACATAATCCTTATACTTAAGAAGTAATGTAAGATTCGATTTAGATAATTGCATTAACTAGACGTGTTTCCATGTACCGTACTCATTGAGATTACTGTAGTCCATAATTGCCTAGCTTAATCTGGCTCATTTTAATTTCCCCCCACAATTAGTTTCTTTTCTTATAAAAATTTTCTTATTTCAGCATGAGCAACATGTCCTGCTCGATCAAGAGGCCGGGAGTCTTCGGGGGCGACGAGTGGACAGCGAACTCGTGAGGGAGTTCGTCTTCCTCCCTTGCGGCCTTCCTTCCCATTTGAGAAAGGTCCGATATATACATTCTAAGTTTCTTTGGTGTTTTTTAATCATTTTATTTTCTAAAATAAAGCTTTTTGCGCTTTCTTTCGCCAACCCGTATTATTTTTTCACGAAATTGAATAGATTAGATGTGTGATAGGAATGAACGTTCCTTGACTGTTAAGGGGAAAAACTTTTCTCTGAAGCTCTTTTGCTGACCAACGGTTTTTGTTGTTTCTTGGCATCCAAAATTATTGATATATAAACGAAGGAGAATCTAATTCAGGAGTGGATGGAGGTGCCCCCGGCCCTCTGCTTCTTTGGTGGCGCCTTCGAGGACGCTCGGTCCTGGTGGCGGCGGACCTGGCCGCGCCCTACGCCTTTGTAAGTATTTTTCTTCTTCCAAAGGTTTGGTGTCGTATATTGTATACAACAGGCTGCTTCTTTCAATGAATTCTTGCTTATCCAGTATTTAGTTTCATTAGAAAAATCCAAGTTAGCATCGCAATAATGTATGTTAGTTGGAAACAGTGTCAGGGTACGGTATGCATACTGTAGCGGCGCAGCGTTCTTTAGGTGATGATTCACAGCTTGACCTGCGGCCGTTACAAGGCTAAAAGTCTAAAACTAATAGTCTAAGTTTACAATTTTGGGTTTCGCGCCCATAATTTTGCGCCTAGAGAACCGTAATTTTTTTTGATGACAAAAAACCATCTAATCCCACCTTTTCGAGTGAATTGAACCAGGAAATCCATAGAAATAAGTGCTGCTATATCAGGGTAAACCCCCCCCCCCGTATCGTTAACATCCGTGAATTCCTTGTAGTGTTGTCGTGAGTGAAAATACCTCCCTATTTTTAACTGTCTAAAAGAAGAATTCCTTTAAAATGTGGAGTTGTTTGTGTTATTACTTAATCGTAAATTAAACAGAACTGACAAGTTGTGGATATTCTTTCTATTTTTTCTGCCAAAATTTCAGAGGAAACTTTTTCAAGCATTTATACCGTAACCCCTGTTCTTTTTTTCTTTATAGTTTCTTTAATCTCAATCTTCCTTCACTCTTTTCTTGCAGGCCATGGTGGCCGACCCGAGACCTATCGCCAGCACTTCGAGTCGAATCACCGGTGAGGATTAAAAAGGAACCGTCTATTTTACATACCCACCCTGATTGTTGCTATCAATCTAGTAAGTCTCCATATTGCGAATTAATTTTTTTGAATCCATACTTTCTGTAGTTCGTAAGTCCACTTATTGCTTACGTCGATTTTTGTATAGTCAACATTATTATTCCATTAATTTTCTGTTTTTCCATACTCAATTGTTCTTACACTATGTTTTAATGGTCCGATGTTGAAATTACGACCTTTCGCCAAATTTTACGGTCGTTGAAAATGACGAGCCATTTTTGACAACCGTAAAAAATGCCTTGCCAATTTTGATAGCCATCAAATTTGACGGACTTTTTTGACACCTGTTTAAACTGCCATGCTATTTCTGCTAGCCGTCAAAATTGGCAAGCTGATTTGGCAAATTTTTCACTCTAATATTTTGGCTTGGCAAATTTAGCAGTTGATCAATTCTGGCTGGTAATCTTGGCAGATTTATCAGCTGCTTTTTTTGGCAAAATGGCCCGCTCCTCCTTGAGAAGCTGTGACAAATTTTTCGACCATTTTCTGTCCCATGTTCTTTTAGCACTTGTACAATTTTGCCTCGCCACTTTTGACTCGTTTGTTTTTTGGTTAGGCTGTTTTTGCCATTTTAGACAGCTGTTTTTTTTGACATGATGAACAATGATGAATAAATATTGATGACATTCTTTACAATCGTAGAAATTGGCATGGCATGATAACTGGGGTTGAAAACTGGCAAATTAGCTTGCCAAAAATAACAGCAAAACTGAAAATTGCAGAAAAAAACCAAACTTTTTAATTCACACTGTCTTATATGTGTACATATTTGCGCAGATATCCATTTAAAAAATGTTTTCAGACAGTTATAAAAGTAAAGACTTGCAAAAAGATATTTGAACACCTTTTACAAATAGATTTCAACAGGATGTTTTTCAACGAACTTTTAGAGGTAGAAACATCGTCGTAAACGAGGGATTTCTCATCAGAAAGCATCGGAAAAATTGAGCAGTTGTTAGGCATTCGTTCTCTTCTCTTTTCGCGAAGATTTCTTTTGTTTCTTTTTTTATCGGCATCTCTTATAAAAATTTTCTTATTTCAGCACGAGCAACATGTCCTGCTCGATTAAGAGGCCGGGAGTCTTCGGGGGCGACGAGTGGACAGCGAACTCGTGAGGGAGTTCGTCTTCCTCCCTTGCGGCCTTCCTTCCCATTTGAGAAAGGTCCGATATATACATTCTAAGTTTCTTTGGTGTTTTTTAATCATTTTATTTTCTAAAATAAAGCTTTTTGCACTTTCTTTCGCCAACCCGTATTATTTTTTCACGAAATTGAATAGATTAGATGTGTGATAGGAATGAACGTTCCTTGACTGTTAAGGGGAAAAACTTTTCTCTGAAGCTCTTTTGCTGACCAACGGTTTTTGTTGTTTCTTGGCATCCAAAATTATTGATATATAAACGAAGGAGAATCTAATTCAGGAGTGGATGGAGGTGCCCCCGGCCCTCTGCTTCTTTGGTGGCGCCTTCGAGGACGCTCGGTCCTGGTGGCGGCGGACCTGGCCGCGCCCTACGCCTTTGTAAGTATTTTTCTTCTTCCAAAGGTTTGGTGTCGTATATTGTATACAACAGGCTGCTTCTTTCAATGAATTCTTGCTTATCCAGTATTTAGTTTCATTAGAAAAATCCAAGTTAGCATCGCAATAATGTATGTTAGTTGGAAACAGTGTCAGGGTACGGTATGCATACTGTAGCGGCGCAGCGTTCTTTAGGTGATGATTCACAGCTTGACCTGCGGCCGTTACAAGGCTAAAAGTCTAAAACTAATAGTCTAAGTTTACAATTTTGGGTTTCGCGCCCATAATTTTGCGCCTAGAGAACCGTATTTTTTTTTTGATGACAAAAAACCATCTAATCCCACCTTTTCGAGTGAATTGAACCAGGAAATCCATAGAAATATGTGCTGCTATATCAGGGTAAACCCCCCCCCGTATCGTTAACATCCGTGAATTCCTTGTAGTGTTGTCGTGAGTGAAAATACCTCCCTATTTTTAACTGTCTAAAAGAAGAATTCCTTTAAAATGTGGAGTTGTTTGTGTTATTATTTAATCGTAAATTAAACAGAACTGACAAGTTGTGGATATTCTTTCTATTTTTTCTGCCAAAATTTCAGAGGAAACTTTTTCAAGCATTTATACCGTAACCCCTGTTCTTTTTTTCTTTATAGTTTCTTTAATCTCAATCTTCCTTCACTCTTTTCTTGCAGGCCATGGTGGCCGACCCGAGACCTATCGCCAGCACTTCGAGTCGAATCACCGGTGAGGATTAAAAAGGAACCGTCTATTTTACATACCCACCCTGATTGTTGCTATCAATCTAGTAAGTCTCCATATTGCGAATTAATTTTTTTGAATCCATACTTTCTGTAGTTCGTAAGTCCACTTATTGCTTACGTCGATTTTTGTATAGTCAACATTATTATTCCATTAATTTTCTGTTTTTCCATACTCAATTGTTCTTACACTATGTTTTAATGGTCCGATGTTGAAATTACGATCTTTCGCCAAATTTTACGGTCGTTGAAAATGACGAGCCATTTTTGACAACCGTAAAAATGCCTTGCCAATTTTGATAGCCATCAAATTTGACGGACTTTTTTGACACCTGTTTAAACTGCCATGCTATTTCTGCTAGCCGTCAAAATTGGCAAGCTGATTTGGCAAATTTTTCACTCTAATATTTTGGCTTGGCAAATTTAGCAGTTGATCAATTCTGGCTGGTAATCTTGGCAGATTTATCAGCTGCTTTTTTTGGCAAAATGGCCCGCTCCTCCTTGAGAAGCTGTGACAAATTTTTCGACCATTTTCTGTCCCATGTTCTTTTAGCACTTGTACAATTTTGCCTCGCCACTTTTGACTCGTTTGTTTTTTGGTTAGGCTGTTTTTGCCATCTTAGACAGCTGTTTTTTTTGACATGATGAACAATGATGAATAAATATTGATGACATTCTTTACAATCGTAGAAATTGGCATGGCATGATAACTGGGGTTGAAAACTGGCAAATTAGCTTGCCAAAAATAACAGCAAAACTGAAAATTGCAGAAAAAAACCAAACTTTTTAATTCACACTGTCTTATATGTATACATACAGTACCGCTCAACAACCAGGGGTGCAGGAACTTTCGGAACTTTCGGAAAGTTCCAAAATGTCCGATCAAATTTGTGCGTTTCACGATAACCGCACGTCGATTTGGTTTGCATATTTGGATTCAGGCTCTCGGTTTTCACCATAATTGAGCATTAAAATGTCAAGATAATGAATATTCACCAAAACGGAAAATTTGTGAATTTAGTGGTGCAGGAACACCACAATTCGCAGTGCGTAAATGTGTCTTAGTGTCAGTGAAATTTATGAAGGCATTTGCTCGAACAGTATAACTTTAAATTGCAGTTTCAGACTTCATATTTATTATCCTTTTGTCTTATCAAGTGCCTTTTAATGTTACAAGTAAAAAAGTACGG